>JAFCMP010000412.1:600000-948074 GCA_017506865.1 Tribonema minus
TGATGCGTTCTGCTATGCATTTGTGTATGGGCGGCGTGGGCTAGTAAGGTGTGACAGCCGCGCAAACATGCAGAGCGGTGCCACGGTTGCACGTGCATTCACAGCGGCAAAGTCTGGGGCGGGTATGCTGCCCCACAATTCTTGCAAGAGCGCCTTCCAGGTCCGGCCAGGTTCATATGAAATGCTTCCATCATGAACACGAGTGATTGGTACGGATGGCAAAGCTTGCCGAGGGGTGGTGATGACCTGGCGCGTCAGGGGTCCCTGACAGCGCCCTGCGTGACATCATGTTTATGACTTGTTCATATACATGCATCATGGCTCAGTCACTGGATTTCTGCCACCATAAATTGCCACTTGTGCGCACGCAGGACTCTGCGCCACAAGGGGTTTGTCACAGGTTCTCGCCCGCCTGCCGCAGTAGGTGCTGATGCCAGCAGTGGCGAGCCACACAGCTGAGCTTTGACTTGACGTCACCCGTTCAACGCCGCGCGCGCGCTCGTGCAGCAGCGCCCTCACGTCATCGCTACCACGGCCGCACCATCATAGCGTCGCTGGCAGACGCTGTACTCGTCGCGCAGCGATCAACCAATGCTGCGCAGCACCGTCACGATATTAGCCCGCACGCGCTTGCCGCCGTAGGTGCTCATGCAGCCCGCAATGTCGTGCGCACGCTACTGCGGCGTCGCTGACAAACGCTGCACTCATCGTGCCGTGCTGAACCAATGCCGCGCACTCACCCGCACGCGCTTGCCGCCGTAGGAGCTCATGCAGCCCGCAATGTCGTGCGCGCGCTTCTGCAGCAGCGCCTCCGTATCGTCCTCCATCCCCGCCATCCCGAAGCGGCGCCAGTCCGGCTTGAACGTGATGCAGGTGAACTCGTCGCCGCTGCGGCAGCAGCAGGGGGAAGACCAAGAAGCGTTCCGTTTAGAATCATAGAGTGCAAGTGGGACGGCGTAAAAGTGGTCTTGGACAGGTGTGCCCGCCGTGCCTTGCGGCGCGCTTGCAGTTCACCAAAAACATACTACAGTAGGTAGCACAAATAACATACTAGCGTGCTGCAGTGCGGTCGCTCGCAGAGGCACAAACCCGCCCGCGAGAGCGAGCGACGCGTTCGTGTGACACCGCGTCAGCGCCTTGCTAGGCACCCCACCATCTGCCTGTGAGGCAAACACGCAAGGGGCCGGTATGTGTCGAAGAATGCACCGAAGCGCTCTCACGCGCACGCCGGCAATTGAAGAAGCGCTGCTCATCATGGACCACCCGTAGCCATCGGCGCTTAGCCCACGCAGGTCAGCGCGCACAAAGGGCAACACTCAGGCGAGCGACAAAGGCATGTCAACTTCAACTCACTCGTAGTCCTTGATAACCGGCTCGTCCTTGTCCCCCATGTTGTTCCTGAACACCTGGCGGTAGCGCTTGCGCGTGGCGCCGTCCGCCGTCTCCACGACAAACTCCGTGGAGAAGATGTTGGCCAGCTTGGCGCCGTAGCCGTTGCGCCCTCCGGTGGTCTTCTTCTCCTGGTCGTTGAAGTTGCTGCCTGCAGCGCATCGAGATCCACAACAGAATATTAATCAGAAGGCTGATGTTCTCGGGACACTCAGCACCAGCCAATATCAATGCTGCCAAAACGTGGTGAGCACATGAGTAGCTGCACAAAGCTGCTTGGGCGGCATTCCCAAAGCACTTCTTCTTAAAAAGCATATATTGCTGACATGAAAAGCTGCAATCGATTATGATTTAGAGTGCGCAACTGAACAGGGAGGATTCGGCACAGATCAGCAGCGTGTGGCGCGATCTATCTCCAGCCATCAGCGCTCAGCGCTCCACACGCGCGCGACGCTCACCTGTGAGGAGGTGGCCAAAGATGAGTTCCGGGATGTAGCAGCCGTGCTCGGCGTGGCGCGCGATGGGGATGCCGCGGCCGTTGTTCCACACGCTGATGGACCCCGCGGCCTTGTCCACCGTCACCTTGAGCATGGTCATGGTCGGGTCGCGCTGCTTGTTGTCGGCGGCGTTGACGATGATCTCATCGAAGATCTTGTAGAGGCCGGGGACGTAGGAGACGGACCGCCGGACGATGCGCGACGTGTCGGCGTCGAAGACCCACATGTCCGCCGTGTTGCGCTCGATGGAGCCGACGTACGTGTCCGGGCGCAGCAGGATGTGCTCGAGCTGCGTCTTCTTCTGGTAGATGTCCTCGATCTTGCGGCCGCCGATGGTACGCACCTATACAGAAAATTTCAGGGGGGTGAGGGTGACGGAGTTGATTCGCGATGCATAGCAACGGCGAGTGCTTGTGGAGGCAGTAGCATGGCTCGGCATGACTCTCGGTGCAGTTGACCCTGAGCATGCAGCAAGAACTGTTTGAATTTCCAGTTCACACACCGCCAAGCCACAGCGCATGAGAAGCATGGTAGGCTTAGCCATTGTACTGAAATTGGCAAAAGGCAGGGCACTGGCTAAGTGACGATATCTCATCAATATGAGCTGGGAAGCTGATCCCCCCGCAGCCCCGAGCACGTTCTTCTGCTAGTTCAACAAACCGTGAGTAGATCGACCGTACCTCTTCTTCGCCGCCCACGCCGGCAATAGGAGCCTTCTTTTTCGCCTGAGCCGCCTGTGCACATAGCAGAAGAGGTGCGTTCTGAGGTCTGAGGCCTTTCGCATCGTTCGCAACAGCAAGCAGAGAAGATGCCAACGATGATCATAAAAGCTTTTCATGGAGAGTGCTTCGACTCCTGGTGACGATGTGCGCCTGAGACGAAGCAACCTTTGCACTTACCGCAGTGCCCTTATTGGTGCCCGGCATCCTGTTTTCTCGCTCCAGAGCCGTCGTCATGGCGTCACTCGCAGGACTGCTTTTCTTGGTGGCCTGCGCTTTTAGATTTCAAGAGGATAGCTTCTGGCTGTAGAGAAGGTGGCACTGAGATGGCAGGGTCGCTACGCCTCTCCTGCGCAACTCCTCACTCTCGCCTCGCCGCTCCCGCTCCAGCCCTGCAGGCTCGCTCCTTCTGAGAGAAAATGAAATGGGCTCGACAAATTAATTGATCAACGCCAGGACAAGGCACAGAGGGTTGGTAGGGTTTGACTTTTTTATTCAGTCCAAAGCAAATTGAAGCTTGCAAGCAGCAGCAGCGGAGCTTTGGCGCATCAGAGTTGCAGATTCATCCTCCCAGCGCCGCCGTTGAGCCTTCTTCACTGGCGTCAGCATGTCTCGGTTCGCCCGGAAAGAGCGCCCTCCCGCAGGCTTCGAGATCTTGGAGCCCACCCTCACGGCGCTGGAAGCAGAGCTGAGAGAGAAGGTGAACCAGCCGCATGAGGGGCTTCGGAGGGGCGAGAGCCTGTGGCCAGTGCACCAGATCAACTGGCAGCGCAGCCGCTACGTGTACGACATGTACCACGTCTACAAGGAGATATCGAGGGAGGTGTACGACTACTGCATTCGGATGAAGCTCGTGGATGCTGGCCTCATGGCCAAGTGGAAGAAACCTGGCTATGGGCGCCTTTGCAGCACCTACGTCATCAACCCCAAAAACTACAAGTTCGGCACGGTCAGCATCTGCCGGGTGCCCCGCCAGTTTCTTGAGCCCGACACAGTCGTGGAAGACTCCAACACAGGGTGCAGAGGATGTGCCAGCGGGCCAGGCGGCCAGCGAAACATCTTCGGCAACAAGTACGGGCAGTATCTGGCAGCCATTCAGGTGGCGCGAAAGAAGCGCGCGCTGGAAGAAGAGGCGCGGCGAATGGTTGGCAAAGGCAGGGAGAAAGCCAGAGCGGAGCGGGAGGACAGCGAAGGGGACGAAGACAGCGAGGACGAGGAGGCGGGCATTTGGGCGCAGAACGAAGAGGAGGCAGTGCTAGGACCCGGCGATGATGTGCAGGTGAGCAGGCTTGCGGTACACACATAGATGGCACAGATGTGGGAGGGTACACCAGGAAACTCTAGCGTTCAAGGCGACAGGCTCACTTCAGCCTTGGCTCAGCAGTGAGCAGCACATTCTCATTCTGTGTGCTCCCCAGCGATGCTCCCCTGTTGATGCGCACACAGAGCGGTTTCTGATCATTGCATTGGACATAACCGCACCCCACCTTCTGCTGTCATCGCAGACAGCTCACTGGCACATGGTGGTACCTTTTTGTGATCTCCGACAGTTGCTTCTAGAGTGCAGCAATCGCCAGGCAGCACAATCATCGCACAACATGCGTTGCACTGGGCCGAGTTGCTGCCAAAGGTTTAGACTAGTGCTTGATGCAGTCTTGTTGCCTGCGTTGCAGCGTGGACTACTGACTGCCGTCACGTTTCTCGGCATTTTGTGCACCTGCAGGGGGACGTGGAGGCGGACCGTGAGGCTAAGAAGTTCCTGACAAAGCGCGGCGGCGAGTTTGGCGCAGGAGGAGGGTCCAGCGATAAGCGGCCACGTCACGCGTAGTATAGCATACTGTAAACCTGTAGCATGGAGCCAGCAGTATGGTCTGCAGCCGCTGTAGAGTGCGCCTGTGCTATGTATGTTCCGCGTGGCTCACGCGAGCTGTGATCACCAGGAATCCTTGTATTTCGGGAGCAGCAGGGTGGCCCAGCTGCATGTGCACAGCACCTGTCTGGCGGCTGCAGCCCTCAGAGTTGCATTGTGAATAGAGGCTTTGCATATCTCTGCCGTGCCGCCCTGGCGACTCTTCCTTGTATGCTGTGCCGTGTTGTACTGGGCATGATGTCTTCACTGGGTCCTCTGTAATTGCGACTGACTATTACGTGCTTCGGGGGGGGGGTGAGCCAGTGAACTTCAAATTGAACTGACACTTGAAGTTAGGAACCTCCAATCGTGAGCTCCTCATCCTCATCCTTCAGTGAGCATATGCAGGCAATCATCCTTCAGTGAGCATATGCATGCTGCAGGCGCAGTTGATTTGAGCCACCATGGCAGATGATAGCGATGAGGACAACCCGCTGCCGCGATGGCTGGAGGGCGACTCTCTGGCACCGCCATGCCAGGCCGGATACGACGTGGTACAAGCATTGCTGGAGTTCGCTGGGGTGACAGCGAAGGATATTGTCTATGATCTGGGCTGTGGCGATGGGCGCTTCTGCACAGAGGCCGCTGAGAAGTTCGGCGCGAGGTCATGCGGTAAGTAAATCAGTTTGCCGTGATTTGTTTCGTATTTCTATTTCGTGTAATATAGTGAAGGACATCCACTGGAAATACGGACAAGTGTGCTCGATTGGCTCTCTGGTTTTTGTTGGAGGTGCCACGCATCCTGGAGTTTCAGCTGCCACCAAACCACACCTGAGCAGTGTGTCGTGGTCCAACTCGTGGAGAGCAGTTGTTTGTGTTGAGCTCTGCGTTGAGATGCGCGAGATCACCATTTCTGCCACTACATGCATATCGCAGTAAATTTTCTTACGATCCAGAAGTGCACAATGGTCGCAGGCGCTCATGACCCTCATGCTGCTATCTGTGTGCAGCTCGTGCTATGAGCAGTGGTGCTGCTGTACTCCATGGTTGCCCTCTGCATGAGTTAAAGTGTGCCATTGTATGTCAGTCAGATTTGCGCGGCAATTATCGCGATTGAGCGCCACTGGATTGCTGTTGACCATTTTGTTCTTAGCAGGGCCTTTAACAATCAGCGTGATCAAAGTGCGCGTTGCTGTTATGCTACAGGCATTGAAATCGAGGAGGACCTGGTGCAGTCGTTCAGAGCCGCTGTAGAGGCGAAAGGATTGCAGCAACGTGTGCGCGTGGTACACGGCGACCTGCTGGAGCAGGACCTATCGGGTAGGTACAGACGGGCACCCCCCCCCCTCTAGTGGGCAGCACACGCCGGACTGATGGCATGCCCAACATGTGATTATCATGTCTACAAGTATGACACGTGTTACCTTTTGAAGTGGTTGCAATGAGCTCGAAGTATATGTGCGCAGTGTATGTGTGACGCGCAAGCGACCTGTAGTGTAGCATTGGGTACATATGTATCAGCAGCGTTGATCACCGGGCTTCACCGAAGTCTGCACTCCTGGTGATCGTGCATATGACAACTTGACTGCACCACAATAGAGCGCGGTTGTACAGCTGGCAACTAGCGAAGCGAGCACAGTTTGTGCTCCAGACTTGCGCACCATAGTATAGGCACTTGGCTCATCGCTGTGTAGCACCCTGACCTTGAGCACTTCAATTTGGCGAGATGCTGCGGGCCATGTGTATACAATGTGTCAATAGGAACATCACACGGTATGAGGCGCCGTTGCCATCACTGCCTTGTAAGGATGGAACTGATGATGAAAGCTCGACCATTATTCGCAAACTCTTGGTGGTTTTTCTATGACTGCATGAGACTCAGTTGCGTGCACATGAAAGCACTTACACGGTGCCTTTCAGCTCTTGGAACTGACACACTCTGCTTCTCTTGCGCCACTGCAGATGCCACCATCATCGTCATGTACCTGCTGCCTGAGGCCCTGGCCCTGCTCGAGCCAAAGCTCATCCGTGAGCTGTCCCGTGGCTGCGTCGTGGTGTGCAACACCTGGGGCCTCAAGAGCCTCGTGCCTGTCAGGCAGGCGGCAGTTGGGCCCTTCTCGCAGACCAACCTGCTGATGTACACGCGCGACAGCTTGCCACCATGACTATACGGCTAGTCTTCAGAGAGCTGATATGTGGCTGGTGGCCAGTCTGGTTGGGGTCAGGGGCACGGGAGTGGTGGCAAGCTGACTCTGTTGAAGGCACGCAAAGCAACGCAGGGCGTTGTCAGTGTGGCTACAGAGAAACTACATGCGAGTTGGTGCTTCACGCGCAGTATATGCGCATAAGCGCAGGTGACTCTCCCTCCCTGACGCTCACTGCAAATGGAGCGCAGCCTCAGGCACACGCATGTTGTTGTCACAGCTGGGCAGGCAGTGATGTGCTCTCATGCACCAACTTGAACTTGAAGATGCAGCTCGATCTACCCTGCAGGCTAGGGTATGGCAGGGTATTTGAAGGTGCAGCGTCAGTTCATTCCAGTCAATGCATCAGACATTGTTTCAATGCTTCTTGTGAACATGTGTTTCATGGCACACGAGGTTGTGGTGTTTGACAGTGCAAAACTGCTGCTGACGTGTGTTGCATCAAGATTGCACCCTTGCCTTGCGGCTGCATGGGGTCAAAGCAGCTGCAATGCCCCTGCCTGTAGTGCCTCCCAAATGGCATCAATTGCCAGAAGGCTGGCGCACCAATCCAGTGGCTTTGCTCAGGCAACAGTATATCTTCGGACAGCCAAAAACTGGTCCGTAATAGTAACGATTCAGCCCTTCATGGTACCAGACACAAGTGAGACAATCAGCATCCTGAAGTGAAGTATGTAGCGGGTTGATGTGATGGGCCTTTGTGTGTTGGCTGTTGCGGCCTGTAATGACTTTAAGGCCACGAAAGTCAGCAGCTCACCCAATGAATCACATGTTCCTAGATATTCTCAGTGGTGAAACTGGGCATTCAACATCAACATAACATAAGAAGCCAGCATAACAGCACATGACGAGAAAAGCACTGCAGCAAAGTCCAGCCCATGCACTAACACAAAACCCATAAGTGTGGCAAGTTCTTACAAATAACTCGTTTGAAAAATAAGCATGCACCTGACCAGCACCAATGTGAGGTGTGGTACATCAGCACGACACTGCAACAAGCCCAACGTATGGGAGCACCAGCACAAAAGAGCCACATACAGCATGAACCAACTGTGAAGTGCCCTGTACTTATTTGTCGTATGTATGGCCTGTAGCCGATGCGAGCAGGCCCCTTCTCAGACGCAACCTTTGTACCACTATGTCAACTGAATGTGCATGCGCGGGTGCCCCTTGCGATCACGCCTCACCCTGGCCCTAACCGCCAGCTGCAACGGGCAAGCTGCCTCACCGCGCAGAAAACTGGCATTTGCGCAATGCCAGAGACACCGGTGCTCACAGCGGGGGGAAGGGGGGGGGGGGGCTACTTCTCTGGCTTCGGCCCGTGCTGTTCTACGGGAGCGGTGCCGTGGAAGTTGAGCGGGCGGAAGTAGTGGCTCGCGTTCGCTCCGGGGCGCACAAACTGCTTGGTCTTGGTCTTGTTCAACTTGAGGTCCGCGAGCACCGCCTCCGGCAGGAAGTTGTACGAGTACGACTTCTTGCCATAGAGGTTGTCGTACGTGTACTCGTTGGACTCCTCCAGGGTGTACCCCCAGCCCATCTGCGATGACGAGAGGGCAATCACGGCCAAGTCAGCTGTTCGTGCTGCAGAAACGATGCACTCCGGAGACATTACAACGAAGCGAGCTCTGAGGTACGCTTACCGCCCAGCCCACGTCTGCCGCGGACGGTGAAGAATATGAAGCAAAATAAGGGCGCGTCACAGCAAGTGACGTCGGGACCCATGAGTTTACAGGCAGCCCAGACGCAATGACAACATTAAGGCTATTAGTGCCAGTGCAGCAGAGGAGCCACAAGGCGTCAACATGTGCCCAGGTTGACTTTGCATCTGTCTGGTAGATGCACAAGCACAATCCCCAGGAAACATGGTAGTCCCCCGCACTTGATTGATATCCCCTTACTGCCCATCTTTTCATCCCTGGCTGCTGAAAAGTAGAAATGGGGAGGGACAGGGTTAACCTGGGGTTATTACCCCCCTCCCCCTCCCCCTGCCCCCCCCCCCCCCCCCTCCAATCGGATGCAATGGTCAGTGTGCTGGTGGGCGTTCCTACAGTTTCTGACTGAGCCAGCAAAGGATGCCTGCAGAGCTTCAAGCGCATCTTCGTTGCCTTTTGGTCAAAGTTGAGCGCTGCGTGTGGCTCGGACGTCGCTGCCCTGTGCTCTCAAACTAGCATGCAAGCCATAGCCTCTACAGCACTAAAAGAGAAAACATGGCGCCATGCTCACTATACCTTCTCGCGGAACGCGGGCTACACTTCCTTCACCACAACTGCGTACGTGAACCTACATGATCGGGTACGTCTGCAGGGACGACATCGCCACCCAGCCCGTGAGCGCAGTCATCTCTACCCAACCGTCAAGCGCGCTTGCAAAACATACAGGATCACGCTGAGTTGACATCCTTCTTGTCAACGAGAGGCAGCTGTTTGGCAGCACGTCATCACTGACAGCTGCAGTCGAGCACAGAGCGAGAGCTTTGATTGAACAAAGCATTGACACGGGTTTCCTTCCCACCTTCTCGCAGAACGCGATCGCCTTCTCCTTGTCCTCGAAGAGCATGTCGAGCGACGCGAGCGGGTCCGACGTCGCCGCCCAGCCCATGAGCGCGTTCGTCTCGAGCTCCTTGTGGTCGTCCCAGCGGATGTGCCACTTGACGACGTTGTGCCGGAACGACGTCATGGACGACTTGGCGTTCTGCGAGATGGTCACCACGCGCTTGCGGTGGTTCTCCGGCTGCATGGCGAGCACTGCCACCTCCTCCTTGTTCTGCGGCGTGCGCCCCGGGAGATCCGGCAGCGCGGCGACGTGCTCCGGTACAACTGCAGGCGCCAGTATGAGAAGCGGCGTGGTGAGTAAAAAGGGATGACTGCGGCGCCAGTGTCAGAAGCAGCACGGTGAGAGCAGGAAGTTGCTAGGCGTGAGATGTGCGCACGTTGGTGTCAGGTCGTCGTGCATTGGGCCATGGATGATGAGAAAAGGAGGCTGCTTCGCATGAGGCGCGCGCGCTTTGGTTTCGTCGTCTGCATGACGCCGCTGCAGCACAGACAGATGGAAACTGCCGTACGGGAGGGGTGTGCACACGATCCACAGCCATGAAGTTCTCGAAGTTGTATCAGGGTCTGGAAAGCTCATTGTGGTGGGATCGCTTGCTGACTGGATGCTGAGCGTGAGCTGCGGCCACACGGCCAGCATCATAATCTGTTGTTGGTGATGTGCATGCTGCTGCATGAACCAACATGACATGTCATGGTCTGAGGGTATTGCCGTGACCTCGCCGCAGCCGCTTGCACTGAGACCACAATTACAAAGAGCCTCCAAGCCTGATGAGAACAACACATCATGTGAGCATGACGGCGGTCCTCATCCTAATCCTAATGTGCTGCAGCCATTAAGCCCCTTCCTGCCACATAACTGTGCCTGTCAATCGTAAGCAACAGCAGTCTAAAACTGTCTTGCAAGACAGCAACAGGGTGGCATAATGATGACCTGCATGTTGAGCGGCGCCAGCTCAGGCTCACCCTGAAGCATGCGCCGACACAGCTGAGACACGCGGCCGCACTGGCAGCAACCAGAGTAACACAAAACTGCCAACTCTGCATCGTATGCGACGATGCCAGCAAATGTGATGTGCCATCAGCAGCATGATCTTCTTCTTGGGAGTTCAGGGTTCTAAACTATGCTACCTGAGCAACTTGAAACTAACACGATCTGGACAAGACGCTTGGTAATACTGCCTCCATGTAATACATGACTCCACGTGATACATCCTTGGGAGAGGAGTCTTCAAACAGCTCAAACGAAGCCGCACAGCACGCTGCTGAACCTGGCGTCACTGCCGTACTCGTCAAAACTCTGCTTCGGAACTTGCATATGTTACTATCATTGAAGACAATAGGATTGAAGAGAGCAAAACAAACTCCCTGCTATACATGGTACACGGGGGTGCGCAGTGCGCAGTGCGAGTATGCTGCTGGGCAGGACCTTTCCGGAGCTTTTGACGTAGGTTTGTGTCAGAACGGATATACAGCTGCCCCATTAATGACCTTCGACAACATAGGGAAGGCAACTTCGTCCAGAGCACAGCATGTCAACGCTGAACACACTGCGGTAATTGCGAAGCTCCTCTGGAGTGTTTGCATGGTGAGCTTTTGACAAGAGGCGCATCAGACGGGTGTGCATCTTAAAAGCATCACTGGCTTGACTCTTACCCTTCAGACGACGCGCCTTTCTAGCCTTCTCCGCCATCTTCTCGACCACCTCGGGATCGGGCTTAGGAGGGGGAGTAGCAGGTGCGTTACTGCTGAGGACACGCACAGCTCCTGCCCGAGACCGCTGCGCTCCGCGCAGACCACATCTAGTAGCTGCCAACATAGCGTCTCACCGCCTCCAAGCGCTTCCTTCTGCAACTCTCCAACTCACTCCCGCACACACTGGTTAAATAGAGTGGGTCTAGAAGTTTAAACTCTCAAATTGAAGTTGTGCGTTGAAGTTCTGGGGATCACAGTACTGTGAGCTGTGCTATGCCGGAGGATAGCGAGGGAGAGCGGCACTTGCACAGACCTCGGATTCTGCTTGGCGCTACTGGCAGCGTTGCCACCGTAAAGATCCCCAGGCTGGCACTGCTGCTGCAAGAGTTTGCAGATGTGAGTGAGGTTCAACTGGCTTTCGAAGGCGCGCAGGTTGGCATAGGTGCACTTGTCTGGCAACCATTTTATTGTATCTAAAGACCAGCGATCTGCACCCGGCATTGAAGGCGATTGCTGTGCTTCTTAGGTGAAAATCATCGTGACGAAGGCCAGCAGGGCATTCCTGGATTGTGCCAGGGACTACGATCGACCATCGTATGATGCTTGGTCCGCGCTGGAGCCACCTATGGAAGTTCTTGCAGACGAGGGGGAATGGGGTATGTGGAGCAAAGTTGGCGACCCCGTACAGCATGTGCAGGTGAGCGACATGGGCTAGCATGCGTTTGCATTGGACCACTGCTGTTGAAGCTGGGCTTCATGCCTCTTTACGCTATTACTACTGGCTGCTACTTCAGAGCTTCATAGTGAAACAGTACAGACACGTACACCTGCAGCAGCAGCAAGCATGTCTCCTGTGTGCGGCCCCACCACAGGCCTCTACAGCCAACCTTTTGCGCTGACACACATGTGGCACAAGTGTCATGCATTCGGTTGTGCAGTTAACACACTCTCTTGATAATGCAATTGAGCCGAATTTCACGCCGTGCTTACATGTGTGAGTCTGGCTATCATGTTGGCAGAGTATATGGTTGCCATCATCAGGCTCTGGGCCAGAGAATCTGGTCGTGATGATTCACTGATGATTGGCAGCAAATGCACCGCGGCGCTTGCTGTTCATCCATCGCCAGCCACGCCTGCATCTTGCTTCCATGCCACTGCTTTCGAGCCACAATATGCAGCCAAACGTGCGTGGCTGCGCATCTGGTATGCTGCGCGGCGGTTCTGCGCTTCCCATGAGTCATGACGGCATGCTGCTGAACAGCTTTCCTCGCTTCCCCCTCATCCAGTGGGGGAAATTATGATGCCCTGTTTATGACACTCACCTGCTGATCGCCGTGAATCTTTGCAAAGGCAGCTGCGGGAGTGGGCTGACCTGCTTCTCATAGCACCACTGTCAGCAAACACCCTGGGCAAACTCGCCAATGGGCTTTGTGACAACTTATTGGTGAGTGACTTCAAGCGTGCCGAGTGTTGATTGATAGAGAGTACACGACCAAAGCTGACTGTAATGGCAGTAAGTGCAATTCCAAGGATTAGCAGATGATCGCTGTTAGACGCGACTTCGTGTGTAATGCAGGGGATAGGCATCATGTCATGCCACAGTTTGAAGTTGCCTTTGTCTATATGAAGTATGTTGTTGTACGCAGTACAGTCATGCATCATCTCTCTACCTCAGCCACACGGGCTGACAAGACCAGAATGTCACGGTTGCTTTGACTGTGCCCTGCATTCAATGCGCCGCTTCCGAGATCAAGAGCTATGCATCTGCTGTTGCATGGTCACAACCGCTCTCGCTCTGAAGCATAGCAGAGAGCAGTTGTCACCAGCAGTGAACCCACGCTGTGCAATCTGATGTTTCACTGCACACGCATGCGTGCGTGCTTACTGCCAATCAACACACCCGCACGGGCGGCGCAACGCGCTGCATGGCCCCGGCAGCGTTGCCATTATTCTTAGCGACGTTACTGTTTGTTGGGTGACCAACAGCTCTCAACTCAAGCCAGCTGCAACTGCATTGGTGATCAAGGCAGCGTACCACAAGATGCCCCCCGTGCTGCCAATGGAGCTGACGCACCGCGTTCCACACCGCACTCTCGCGCGCAGACGTGCGTCGCACGGGCGTGGGACGTGACGAAACCGCTCATCGTCGCCCCCGCAATGAATACGCACATGTGGAGCCACCCACTGACGGCGCGCCACTTGGCATCGCTTGGAGTGCTGGGCGTCACAACTATCAGTCCCGTCGTCAAGACCCTGGCTTGCGGTGACACCGGGACGGGAGCGCTCGCTGATGTTGCGGACATCGCTGCCGCCGTCAGGGCTGCGCTTTTGTCTGACGCAGCAGACGGCGCAGGATGATGCTGGCACGGAAGGGAGTGGCTCAAATCATCTTGGAACGAGAGGTGCCCACGCGCGTTTGTGTGCACACAGGCACATCCAGTGATGGCCACCCTGAGTTGCTGTAGTGTGCCATGATGCAATACAGATGCTGCACATATGTACAGTCATGGTCGACGTTGGCCATGATGCCATAGTTGCTGAACTGTATGACCGTTGTTAATGTTAATTCTGCCATGACCTTTTCTGAGCTTTGTATGGCCGTTGGCTTCGTGTGTGCTTTGTCTTCTTGTGTTGTTTGTGCTGATGGAGAGTTGAAGGTTTGTTTTCAAGAGCTGCAACAACGTACACTACTTCAGCTCGTGTAACAGTGTTGTGTGTCCATGCGTACAACCGTGCATTTCTGCACATCATAGTCTTGAAGAGTGTGCTGGTATGCGTTCATGCATACTGCAAGTATGAAGCAACAGATTCTGCCAATGCAGGCATTGTAAGGCGCAAATGTAACAAACTTTGCGCACTTCTGATGCAGCATGCCACCAATACAGCGCTCTCGTGCCGCCGACCCAAACAGCCGTTGAGATCGTTGCCTGCAAGTTTGCACGATGACGAGCGCACACCAGTGACAGGACCAGCTGTCTTACAGGTCACTGCTCCGACCGCAGTGGCAGCAGCGCGCGCATCTCCGCCTTCTACTGGCTGTGCAGCTCAGAGATTAGCGCAGTACGCGCTCGCTCGCGCTGTGTTGTGATGCCGTCAGTCTCCGCCTCCGGCAGCTGTTCGGTGTCCCCGATCATGCTGGTGCCCAGTGACCACTCCGCTCCCGCGCCGTCAGCCTCAGCTGCCGTTGTCGTCACTGCTGCGGAGTGCAGTGCCGCCGGCGTTGATGCCACAGCAGTGCTGTCACCATCCGCAGCCTGTACCGCAGCTCTTCCGCCGCCGCTGCCGTCGCAGGCACTTTCAGCGACAGGTCCGCTTACAACACGGCGCTCCACAGCACCCACTGCCATCAGCAGTCAGGCGAATGCTGCCTCCGTGCCACAGCAGCGCTGTACAAAAGCGGTGGCTGGTGCGCACGGCGCAGCATAGCGCGCGCTGCGGCAGCCCTCGCGCACTTCTCAGAGTCGACAGCGCAGCCCGCAGCGTGAGCAGCACCGCCATCAGCGGCCGCTCCAGCAGGCTTATGTGCCCACCGTCCTACGGCGGCACAGGTGCGGCGCTAGCGGCACGTGTGCTCTCGGCTTTGGTGGCAGTGAGAACGGCGTCATCATGCGCTGGGAAGCGCGAGAAACTCCACCAGACTGCGTTGCACGCTGGCAGCAGTTTGTGCAGCCGCTGCGGCAGCGCCCCACGGGATGGCAAACCTCTCCAACTCAAGGGAATGCTGACCACAATGAAGCGCGTATACACGGACTGCCCACGGGACAGACGCCTGCAGGGACCGCGACTTGTTCCGCGTCGCGCACATCCAGTACCTCAAGCCCTCCATCATAACGCTGCCGGAGTTGAGTTGAAGTTTCCGTCGGCCTCTCGCCGTATAGTGCAGCAGCAGTCGCATCTGCGTAGACGGCGACTTCCCCGCCACAACGGTGCTGCAGGAGGGTGTCGCGGACCGCGACAGGACGCTTCAGTGCGCCACAAACGCGACGGTCATGGTGGCGGCCGCATTGCTGGCGCCCTGCGCCCACTGGCAGGCGTTCCACAGCATGGCGAACCTGAGCGACCGCATGCCAACCACCATCAAGGGCACCTACACGGACTGCCCGCGGGGACAGGCATCGCAAGCTCTTCCGCGCGGCCCACGCCAAGTATCTCCGCCAGTTCTACAACGCAGGAGTTGACGTATTCGTCGGCCTCGTTCGTCAGTGAGATGCGAACAAGTACGTCAATTCCCGCGTTGTACAGCGCGCGGAGATGCTTGACATGGGCAGCGCGAGAGCGTTGCGGTGCTCGTCCCGCGGGCAGTCCGTGTATATGCCCTTTGCAGTGGTCGGCATTCGGTTGGACAGGCTCGTCGTGCCTTGCAGCGCCTGGCCGCCGGGGCGCCAGCTCAACGGTCTCCACCCATGACCGTTGTGTTGGTGGAGCACTGAAGCGTCCTGTCGAGGTCCGCGACGCCCTCCTGCAGCACTGTTGTGACGGGGAAGTCCGCCGTCTGCGCCGATGCGGCTGCTGCCGCATTATTCGGCGAGAGGTATGTAGACGATTGCGTCAATCTAACTCCCGCAGCATAGAGGGCTTGGAGGTACTGGATGTGCGCGGCTGCTGCTGCTGCTGCCGCCGCTCAGCTGCGAGCCGGTGAAGAGCAGGTCGCGGTGGGCGCTGTAGGTGGATGCATTGGCGGCGTTGACCTCGTTGATTGCGCGCTCTCGGCAGCGGTCACCGTGCAGCGCCGCATGGCGGTCAGCGCTGCGCGCACCTCTGCCTGGCTAGAGGGGTCGGGGAGTTTGACGCCAGCATGGCGATAACGGCGTCGCTTGAAAGATGCGCGCTGCCGGCAATGACACACTCTGTGGCAGCCTGCTGAACCACCAGGTTCTCCATCTGCGCAGCGCCGTCTGGCCACAGATCACCTTTGCACGCCGGAAGGCTGTTTACGTGTCGTGCAGATTGCTGCCATTGCAACGTTCCAACATCACTGGTGTCAGCATTTACAAATGGAGACATGCAGGTTTGTCAACAGGCCATGGCCACGGTGGCGAGCACAGCCCCTCTCAATCACGTGTTACCGCAACTGCCAATGTTTTTCGAAAGCATGACATTGTGGACATTTTCTCTGTAAATTGGCACAGTGAGGTTATGCGCTGTGCTGTTGTGTACGTTGAGGCCACCGCCGTAAGGAGGGCAGTGCAAAGGTACACTGAAGGTGTAGCAGCAACGCCTCTGCTGCAGCCTTCTGCCCCTGCCGCGGCCACTTCTGCACCTGCGGTGCCGCTGCCCGTCAGGAAGTCGGCACGTGCTTCGCGTCCATCCCGCAAGGCCGCCGAAGCTGCCGGTGACGTCGATCACACCGCTGCAGCGCCACATGGCCCACCTGCGTTTTTGAAGCATTCACACACGGAGACATGAGGGTTATCAACAGGCTCGGTGATTGTTGGTGGTGAGCACAGACCCTGTCAATGAAAACGAATCAAAAGATTGCAGAGCTCTAGGTGACAAGGAGTGGTTAGCCGCAAGTGCCTTCCAGCGATAACCGTGGTCGCCGCTGCTGCAGCAATTGGCCACGAGTCCAACAGTGCCATCATATCAACAGTAGTCAAAAAGACTTCTTTGCGCAAGCTTTTTAGCGTTCGAGGCATGGGTGTTCAGTATGGAAAGGTCTCACGTGTTCGGTATCACACGTGTTGCCGCAACTGCCAATGTTTTTCGAAAACATGACATTGTGGAAATTTTCAATGCAAAAGGGCACTGTATCTAAGGCAAGGGGCATTGCATCACACTTAAAAGCACAGCTTGGAGTCTGCTTCATACTTCCGCGAGATTGCTGCTGAATTCAGATGCAGCTTTGACGTGGTGAGAAGAGACCGCATGAATTTCTGGTTGTTGAGTAACATCATAACATGCTGCACGCCCAAAATCCATTTAATCACAAGTAGGTCATTCGCCATACACCATGGCACTCTTGTGTGGACACTGACGCCTGAACAGCAGGAATGTCCGGCGCCGCGT
This sequence comes from Tribonema minus, assembly GCA_017506865.1. NCBI lineage: Eukaryota > Xanthophyceae > Tribonematales > Tribonemataceae > Tribonema > Tribonema minus. The sequence goes on from JAFCMP010000412.1 coordinate 616,909, forward strand.
GTCCAGCGGGTGTGTTAGGAATGTAACGGCCATGTTCTGTCACATGTTTAGTGCACTAGCTACTAAACTTTCATACGTGAACTCACCTTTCGCGTGGCGGCCTGCGGTGTGGGGATGCGGCGGCGCTTTGGCGACACAGGTGGGCGATGTGGCCCTGCAGAGGTGTGATCCACGTCAGCGGCAGCTTCAGTGGCGTTGCGGGATGGACGCGGTGCACGTGCCGACTTCCTGCTGGGCAGGGACGGAGGACTGCGGCACAGGCGTTGCAGCCGCACCTGCTGTAAATCTGTGCGCTGCCCTCCTCACGGCGGTGGCCTGAACGCACACATGAAGCACAGTGCAGAACCTTAGAACGCGACCGGCAGCGGAAAAAATGCCACCATCGATGCATGGTTTCGAAAGGCGACTTCTCACCCCTCAACGATGCTGTACAAGAGTTTGCTATGTGTTTTCTAATTAATTTAATTACTCGTCTGTGATGACTTCTCTGAGGCTGGACCACTCAACGATGACGTCTTGAGTGGGCGCAAGATGCTGGCGAAGAGAATTCAGTCAAAGATCTGGATGCGGCAGATCGTCACATGCCGTTGGGTTGCTCAACGCAGCATCCCCGCATGTGGTTGCAAGCGAACAGATCTTTAGGTTGCTTACCTCAGCCTCTGGTTTTGAGTCTCATGTCACCCAACTTCAACCTCAAGTTGAAGTGCAGTGTTCGTAATCATTGACATGTAGCAGGATCGGAGCAGCTGCTTCGGATCTGGAGCACGAGCTGCAATAATGTCGGAGGATGCGAAAGAGCAGCAGGTGGAAGGGAGCTCGGGCTGGGAGGTGGAGGCGCCGGCTCCTCAGCGTGCTGTGCTGCGAGGCCTGTATGACTTCACGGACGATGAGGTTGATGAAGACGTTGACAACAGCATATTCAAAGAGGTGCCGGGAGGGCTTCTGAGGTTCGACACCAAGGCAGAATGCAAGGCGTTCATGATGAAGCACTGCACAGTGGGCAGCAATCCGGACTACCCTCACCTGCAGCACATGTTCACCATGCTTGTCAGCTGGCACCAGATCGAGAAGTACCTGCTGAGCAAGGTAAGACACCACTATAGGCTGCAATACAGCTGAAAACTATGGGTCCATGCATATAGCCCGGTGAACAGCAACTCATTGACTGTTGCTCAACTTTCCTTCTCTAGAGAACATTGTGGTGGACCACTTGTTGAGAGCAGGAATGTCATGTTTAGGTGCATGTGCCACTGCTTGTGATATGTGTGGCGTGTATCATTGCAGAGCCACAATCCAGCATCAAGAGGTGGTGAAGCGTTTAGACCTTTGAGTAAGCGGAGTTGTCTGTTGTGATGAAAGGCTGTGAACAGCTACCAGACGGCGTGCTTCAGCCGCAGCTACACAGTTGTATGGCAACGTTGGACATAAAAAGTCAGGCAATGTTAATTTCATGTCTCACTGGGCGTGCCAGTAATTATGGGGCCTGCAGCGCTTTGCACCAATTAATGTTCACATTTACGTTGGTTTCCCACATGTCTCACAGACGTGCGAAAAAAAGAGTAACTGGTGCATTGTACTGGCAAGTTATCGTCAAAGGCCACTGTAAGAGAGAACAAACCATGAACAACCCATCCGCAGTCTACCTGTCTAATTTGCAATGACCAGTTCGCCACCACTGAGAAATCTGTTGATCTGCACTTGCAATACAGAGGCAAATGACGTCCCATCAAGCTCACAAGATCCTCGCATAAGTGTGTAATATTCCCTTCTGCGTTCTGGACACGTGTGACATCCAACAAGCCCATGTTGCCTCTGTTCTCATGAGAACTTAGGGTATTTGATTGCAGCCCGATCTGCAGCACTCGGGGAGCGAGAGTATACTGGCCTCTAATTGCGGGTCTTATCCACGTGCTGCGCCCGCTGCTGCAGATAGACTACTTCAACAGGAAGTACCCGCCACGCCCAGCGCCGACAATAGACTGCAGCAAAAACGTGTACCTGCAGCAGGACAGTGGGCGCGGTCCGGAGGGGGTTGAGGGGTGGGGGGACTTCGACGCAGCGCGCGTCATGCGGGACGTGCGGAAACGGCTCGACTTGCGCTTTCACCAGGTGAGACGCCGCACAGAGGGGGTGCCTGGCCGCTCTGCCGATGCTGCGGTCGGCTACGCACGATGCACTGTGGCTCAGCACGTGTGGTGGTGGGGTCCTGCTGAGCACAACTGTACTTTGACTTCCTCCTACAGCACCTGGCCGCTCGGCGGACGCTGTTTTGAGCAAGGATTGGTGCGTGATGCAGCATGACTCACTCCATGTGGTATTCAGTCCTGCTGAGTACTGCTGTGCCTGCTGGTCACGCCCAGCAGCACTTTGACTCTGTCTTGCATCTGCTCAGATTCCGTGGTCGTCTCGTTCTGGCACAGCAGTACTCTGTCAGACTTGACCGTTCCTTAGCTTGTGAGGCTTGATTGGTGCATGGGGCTGCACTCTTAGACATGAAGACAGCACATTCTGCGCCATTAACAATGATGTCCGCCGGCTGTTCTACACTCGCTTTTATGTGTGCCAATGCGTGAATGAAGCCGGTGGGCTAGTCTGGCATGCTCGCCAATGGCGCGAGCACTTGCAGTACCGTGCATAATATCAACTGAATATTTCTGACACACTGTTTGCGATTGCAGCAGACATCAGTACTCCTGTGAAAGGATGTGAAGTACAACTTGAACAGTCCGCCTCCACGTGCTGTCACATCTTGCCAATTGCCGCGCGAGCGCCGCATACACCCGTGGAGCATACAGTCATCCCTCATTTCTCAATGTAACCGTAACCCTAAGTCATTGAGGACACTGCTTCTTCTGCCGCGCTGTGCATCAGCATCATCAGCACCCCTGCCCCGGCACAAGTTGCCCTTTGTCACAAGTGTGCCACAAGTCCCGTGCGTATCTTATTGCGGCATCCTCGGTCCAGCAGTCCAGACCGTGTGACTGACTCGCTGTGCGCCGCATCGCTGTGCGCGTTGCATTACCAGCCTCAGCGCGCGCGGCACGCTGCGGTACCTGTACGTGAACTACAACTCCCACCGTTCGCTTCGACGCGCTACCACATGTTGCCAATGGATACAGGAATGCCGCATGCCCTATGGCAGCATACACTGTATAGTTTGCCTAACCCTCACCCTACATCATGGTCCAACATTCGCGTGTATTGCCGTGCGCACTGCGTCGCTGCCCCGCGCAGTGCATCACCAGCGTGAGCACGCGCAACACGCTGCAGTACCTGTACCACCACATGCGCTGCGGCATCTACGTCATGATACGGCACGGCAAGCTCGTCATGTTCATCCCGTTCGTCAACAAGGACTACTCCAACGACTGGGGGCAGCCGCCGCGGCTGCCGCTCAAACCGGATGGAACCCCCATGACGCAAAAGGTACGGGCATTTTGTGCATTGCATGGCATCATTGCGTGCATGAATGTGTTGCGTGTGCGCAGTGCCTAAACCTCAAGTGCAGAAATGTACCTGAAAGCTCCAACTACTCTGGATTGTAGAACAACATTTTTTTTTTCTTCTTGCTCATAGCGGATGGAACCCCCATGACGCATAAGTTACGGGCACTTCGTGCATTGCGTCAGTGTGTGCATGCGTGTGTTCAACGTGCATGGCTGTTTGCCTAACTTCAAGTGCAGTACTGTGCCCAGGAGCAAGGCTTGTTGTCATATTAATTTGTGTAATCACAGTGCGGCGGCGCCCCTACAGTGTATTGGGCCTTTGTTGTCTACTCTAGGTGCACAGGCCTTGAACACAGCGCAAGCAGTGTAACCACATAATGGACAGCCTCACAAGGATGTCAACGACTCTGCATACCTTGCGGTGGATGTGCACACAAGCGGTCATAAGGATATGTATGGGCAAGATCGCTTTAGCGGACCAAGTTCTGCAGTGAGGCTTCTGGCATCACCCCAGCCAGATTTGAGCTGACATCACTGTACGTGATCACACCACTACTGGCCTAATGGTCACCTACATAACTAGTCAACACCACATATCCTGCCTCTTGTTGCATCATGCAAAGGTCTCCTTTGAAGCATAGTCCTGGCAAACAGGCTTCCTGGCGGTGGCCTCCAGGAGAACTCAGTCGTTTAAATACTTCAAAGTATATATATATGCAGATATAATGTTTACAGTTGTTGTGTTTGCTTCCTTGAATGATCTGCAGGAGTACTACGTGGACAAAGCTCAGGTCTTCCGGCCTGAGAACATCATCCAAGACTATGGCCAGTGGTGGGCTAACGGCAACATCATCTGCAACGAGCACCAGCGACCGGGCGAGAAATTCAGCCAGGTATGCATGGCATGACGCGGTTGGGCTTAGGGTCAGGGTTAGGGCTAACCCTAACCCTAACCCCAACCATTAGCTTGGCTGGTATCCCACCCTCGAGAGGTTCAACTTCGACTTCTTGTCTCTGTGGCTTGTGCACCTGTGGTGAGAAGACGCAAGGTGCCCTGTAGCATTCATGCTTCCTGAAGTCTGCTAATACTGTACTCGTCTGCCAACGGCAACATCATCTGCAACGAGCACCAGCGACTGGGCGAGAAATACAGCCAGATGTGCACTTTAATATGATGCCATGACCCTAAACTAGGCTCATTCACTGTGTAATGCGCGTTATTGATATCAATCAACATGTCCCTGCGCCCGGTGTCATGATTTTGATGAAGACACAAGTGGCCTGAAGCGCTTTCTTGCTTCCTGAAGCCTGCTAATATGTACTCATCTGCAAGTTTCTGGGATTTCTTGGTGATTACTCCTCTGAATGTAGTGGTGGGGCCGCCGAGTGGCCCTGGAAATGCGTTGACGTGGCCCAGCATTCTTACGTTCAAGAGGTCGGTTTCTGACCTCTATGCACGTTCCACAGGTCTGTCATCAACCTCTACTCCGAAGTGTGACTGAGGTAGTGGGGATGTCCTTTGCTATATGGAGCATACTTTTAGTGGGCAGATGGTCACACATCAAAGCAAAGTTCAGCCGCATGCAGCATCAGCGCGAGACCTTGATCCGTGAGATGAATCCTAGCATAGCCTGCGCGTTCAGTTGCGGTCCGTGCTATTCACTGCTGCACGTCATGTAAACATGCGATTTGCCCTCCGCTGTGTGCAACATATTAATCAGCCAACCATGGTCACACAAACTGTTAGGTTCTACAGTGTGTTAGCAACAAGTGAGGCCATGACAGACCTTCCATTGTCACCTGTCTGCCTATTGCTACGCTGTCTGGCTCATCATTGATCATTTGCTTTTATACAAAGTTTTGCGCGCATGAGCCTTCTGCATGTACCCCTGAGGCACAACCAAAAGCACTTACGCAAAGTCTGTCTTGATGGCATCGAACTCGGTGGGACACTACCGCGCGCGCCCTCGATTTAAACTTGTGAGTGGGGTGACCCTGCCTCATGAACACCTACTTCAAGTGTTCAGTGAATCTGACAGAGCGGCGACAGGGTTGAGCTGCTGCCACCCGACAACGACGAGCATACCTGCAACTCTCAGCTCTGCTCAACTTCAACGACAGCAGTCGATAGCAAGAGGTGACTCCCCACCCAGCGTCATCAAGTCAGATTTGATGTTCGCGCATTTCGACGTTCCGTAATACGGCCTCAGTCATTTCAACGCTCGTTCGCCCATACTGTGCGCGCTTTAGGGTGTTTGCGTTACAGTGCCGAGGCATGTCCCTTTTTTTGCCAGTGACCCAGCACTTGTATGACAAGATGCACGTGCGCAATGGTGCCCGCTGCTGGACGGTGTTCACAGCACTTGCCAGACCAAAACCCATGTTTTCCAGCCTCCAGCGCACTTCAAATCACAAGCTGGTTTTGCCAATTACATGACCCTCTAAGAGCGCCGCTGCTCGTGTCTGTGTATACCTCACATCACAGCTCATTGCTCATAGAACCTGGACACATATTGCACGTGCGCGGTGCCATAGTGCTTTGGTTTCAACGTAGAAGCCTTGCTGCCAGCAGCACTTTGTGTTCTGTTTGCATCGCACTGTCTTTGGTGAGTCAACACATGCGCTGCGCTGGGGCGCTCCGCGACCAACGTGGGAGCGTCAAGTGAAGTTTCTACTGAAGTTATTGGTGACTGCATACATGTAGTGCCGAACCTCACCGCCCGCACATCTGCTGCCAACTTCACGCTGCTGCAGTACTGGGGCGATCAGTTCATGTCAGCGCTCAGGGACCTGCTGGAGGAGACGTGCGCGCGCGGCGGCGTCGCCGACTGCGAGTTCTTCATCAACAAGCGCGACTACCCGCACCTGAAGTACTCGGCGCAGAAGCAGGTGCCCGTGGAGCCGTACGGTTTCATCTTCGACAAGGACGACCGGGACCCTTCGCAAGACGTGGTGAGTCGTGAGTCTGAATCAGGGTTTCATCGCGGCTCCGCATGCGCGCCAGGTTCGTCTTCCGCGCCGATCTTGGTCCTGCTTCAATGGAGTCAGAATTCGAGGTGATACCGCCCCAACCCTAACTCTAACGTAACCCTAACCCTAATGTCAACCCCTACCCTAACCAGATCGCTCCGCACGGAGTTGTCGAGCTGAGCTGCAGCGAGCGCCACTGTCGTGCACGTCCTGCTGTGTTCGCATGCGGGCGCATATGTGTATGTGTAGCCACAATAGTTGTGTTTTAGGGTTGTCAGGGTTAGGTTCAGGTTAGGGGTAGGGGTGGCACGGGTGTTGATGACGACAGCGCTGCTGAGCTGTTGACCCCTGCCAGACAGACGTTAGCGTAAGATGAGTGTGGACATCGTGCGCGCGCAGCTGGCGGTGCAGACTGTGCATGTTCTTTTCGCCGGTGTGGTGTTTCCCGCAAAATGGTTTGCGTTGAATTGCCCGCGCACGCTCAAGTTTGGTCTGAGTCACCAGTAGCCAACATCGGCAGTGATGTCAGAGTTGAGGTTGTCTGCTGGCCCACAGCATGTACCCAGAGCTGAGGTCACAGTCACGCTACACCAGGCGCAGAGCACTGTTGCAGGGGTAGATACCGTAGATCACGGAGTATAATACCCCCCTCTTGTATAAGACCCCCCCATCGTATACTGTAGTATAAGACCCCCCGTCTCACTAGGGAGGTGTGTGTGTGTACGCAAGACCGGGGGTATGCTGTATAAGACCGGGGTAAGCACGTGTTGTATAAGAGATCGGGGTTGTAGACATAGGAACATGGCAGTTACGCAAACTTCAAGTCGTTTCGGCATAATTCAGCGCGAGGACAAGTTGTGGTGCAGCGCGAAAGCAGGTGGTGCGAGCTGCGTTGCTGTGCAATGCCTCTGCAGCCGTGTGTTTGCAGTGCCAAGGGCATGTTTGAACCAGGCGTGCTAGGGTAGGAGCTGCAGAACGTTCATTTGCGGCCTGCTGCTTGCAGTCGCTGTGTGCTACAGTGTATATCATGCGATTATGCTACCGCAGCCACTCACGCGCGTGCAAGAGGGGGGGTACGTTGTATAAGACCCCCCCCCGTATAAGACCCCCCGTCTTCCGAACACGGGCCTCGCAACTTGCTAAAACGGGGGGTTTTATACTCCGTGATCTACGGTAGGCGATCGCCGCTCAGAGTCATTGACTCCATGAGTGGAGTTGCCTACTCCATGCAGAGTTGTGATAAATTTGACTATTCATTCACGAGTTGTCTGATGAAGCACGCCGCTTCACGGGCAGTTGTGGACCTTCCTGAAGGACTGCGGACGCCTCGGGCCTTGCAAATGTTGTCGCAGCGGTGCTCGTCAGTCAGTGTGCCGCAGCGGGTGCCACGAACGACGTCTGCATGAGTCTGTGACAACTGTTCAATGCGCATGAACGGCTCCGCTCTCTTGGCTTTCCTCGCCCGGTGACGCGCCGTACTTCGCTGATCATCATCGCGCTGTGTTGGCACCGCAGTTACGGTTTCCACCATAAAAAAACCTCACAGTTGAGGCACGCTTCATGTGCTGCATCTGCGCACCCCACACTGCTCGAGCCACTGCTGTGCAGAGCACTACACATGACTTCAACGTGATTCAGAATGCTTGAAGTACATGATCTGAGCTGCTGCTTATTTGGCTCTCTCTCCGCAGCCCCTGAAGCGGCACAAGTACAAGTGCTACACGCCGATAGCGAGCTTCTACTGCAGCGACCGCTTTGCGGACATACCCTTCCCGCCTTCGGAGGACTGGGAGGCGGCCGTCGGCAAGGTCTACCCCAAGACCTTCACGCACAAGTGAGAGCTGGGCGCAAGCAACACTTCAACTGCTTGCAGACACATTTGTGGCGTGATGGTGTGGGCGCTAGAGGTTGGGAGTGTTTGGCTCTGTCAAGCGGTCATCAGAATGTATATGCACGATGCTCACAACATGCCGTACGCTACTGCTGCCGGGCAAAACTCGGTATTGTGACTCAGACTCTGACTCAACCAGAAGCGTCGTCCTCAGGCGTAACGTTCGCTTTTTCTTTCGCCGCAGGTCGTACTCGTTGGCAGTGCATGTGTCACTGTGAGGCAATGTGCGTCACTGTTGCACTACCGTGTGCCGTTGAATCACTCCACAAGCCTCTTGAAAACTGGACATGAACGCCCGTAGCGGCGCGTTCTGGCAGCGCGCCAGAACTTCAACTTCAAGGGCTCCTGTGATATCGGCGTGCGAAGGGGGCGAGGGGTACTGGCTCAGCAGAGCATTGTGTGCAATCACGCGCACGCTTAGCTCGGGGCAGCAGCACAGCTGGTCTCAGAGCTGGCTCAGCAACGTGCAAAGCGATTTCACCCAGAATTAACAAAAGCATTAGGCTAATGGCGGGGAAGTTAAGGATTGAGTGTATGAGTTGTAAGGGTGACGTTCCTGCCCTTGCATCTGGGACGCATCGGAGCCGTGCCTCAAATCCGCACCGGACACGCCAGAGGCATAAACTGCAGCACAGGGTGTTGGTGCGGTAGACTAGGGATACAGTACGGTCAGGTCCTGGCCCTCACCCGAACTCTGACCATCAAGGGCATGATTCTATTCCAACCATAATCTCACCCCTTTTGTTGCTGTCCGTAAGGGTAATTGCTGGTAACCTTATGTCCTTAACTAACCCCCATGAACGTCATATACTTCGTACCGCAAGGTGACTAATGGCAGACTCTACAATGCCTACCGTCGGCGGAGAATGGCAAAGGATTTGAGGGGCTGCAGCACAGCCAATCTCCCGCGCTGCCACACGGCAACAGCACGCTGCCTGCTTGCATGCCAACTTGAAGTGAGGAGCAGCTCGCCTTGAGACGCTCTCCACACGCGTCTCAGTGCACAATGGCTTACGCTGCGCCGCGCCACGAGTGACTGATGCTGACTGACCGACATGAATCAGTTGCACGCTGGACGAACATGTCGGACTTTCGGTGTACAACCTCTTTTTTTCAACAAAAACTTACTGCGTGTTTGCGACGCTGCGCAGGTACAACTCGAAGACCAAGGAGGTGGAGATCGACGAGCCGCGCGACCTCTTCACGCAGGAGAACTTTGTCAAGTTCAAGTGCGCGTGGGAGGACAAGGTCGACACGGCCTTCTTCAGGGGCACCGCCACCGGCGGCGGCGTCACGGTGGAGACGAACCAGCGCCTCAAGTCCGCGTCGCTCAGCCACGAGTGGAAGTCCGACCCAAGGTACCGTTCTGCAGTAGCTTTGACACGCATCGGTGCAAGTGCAACATGAGGTCGTCGCTTCTTGAAGTTCGCGCACCTATGAACAAATATACCTGCTTCGAAGTACAGGAGTGTTACGACAAGGATTTGGAGTTGTACGGTTCTGCCAAGTGCCGTGCTGGTGCCAAGCGGGCAATTCGCTTGCGGGCGCCTGAAGCCCGCGTCGCTGAGCCACGAGTGGAAGTCTGATCCCAGGTACTGGTCTGCAAACAGCTGTTATCCATGCAGGTGCGAAAGAGGTTGCTTCTTGATGTATGTGCATCCATGTACAGACACGCATACATGCCTACACAACAATTCCATGAGAAAGAGGCTCTTGCTTCTTGAAGTACATATATCCATATCCATACATACCTGCACAACAATTACACGAGCCCTTGGAGTCGCACGATTTGCGTCGATGCCTCACTACTGTAGTGCCACGCGTCAAGTCATTTGCGGGTGCATGTTACGATAGTGGCACATGAACTTCACCGAGCGTGTGAGGCAGGCGTCATTATCGGATTACGGTTAGGGCTTGGGTTTGGTTTAGGGTTAGGGTTAGCGTGCACGCGGGTCATGCGTGCAGGGCATGCCTGCTTCCTGTAGTACGGTCAAAGACCACTGCCAGTGCCGCAGTGTGCAAGGCACATGCTTCATGTAGTCTATCGCATTTTACATTTCAAAACTTTATGCGGAGCGCAGTGCACAAGGCGCAACCTGTGACTCGTGCCTCTGCTGCACTCCCTGTCACTGCAACTGTCAGCGCTGTTCCCCCCAATCAGCCCCTCATGGCATGACACCAGTGACAGGCGCAGTGAATGCGGCAAAAAAATAGCGCTTGGAGAGCTAAAGTAATGACGGCATGCTTGCGGAAACTGTACTGCATGTGTACATGTTGCTGTCGAGGTTTGTACAATGTTGCAGCGCTCATCATCATCAGTGACGTGCTCGTCGCACACACGCGCATTGCGCTGAGCGCGACACGTGTTGCTGTTGAAGTTTGTACACTGTTGCAGCGCTCCTCACGTGTTGATGTGCTCGCCGCAGACACATGTGCATTTTGCATAGTAACCTGTGCCTCTGCAGTTACAGCGTAACAGTCACTCCGCCCGTGCCTCGCGCCGCTGTGCGGCAGGTACAATGGGACAGACGGCACCGCGCCCTACCTGGACAGCGCTATCACGGGGTGGAACAAGCGCGACAAGAAGGTATGTATGTATGCATGTATGCGTTCATCGCCCAATCATGTAGAATTTTGATCCAAGCGCAGGCCCTGACGCAACTTGGTATAGTTTGACTGAAAGATGAAACATGTGGCTGCAGTATATGGTTGAAGATGAAGTAACTGGTTGTAGCGTTGGAGACTTTTCTACTCTCAATGTTGAAGCACTGGGGGCTTGTTCGGGCGCCTGGAATGGCCGGCGATGCCCGGCCGTTGATTCCTTGCCTATCGCCTTTTTGCACGTCCGGTGTCGCCACGTGCCTCATGGGCATGTCAGTAACAATATCTCAAATGCACTGCCAGCTTCTCACAAGAGAGGTATCATTCAGGACACTGCAATTGCCTCAGAGTGTTTCCTTGGCAGCAGACGCCGACGCTCGTGACGACTTTGCGTGCATTGTCTTGTGCCGCGCTGCGCCTCGTCTGACAGATTCACTCCGAGCCCATGATGTACCTCAAGGACTCTGACTTCCCTTTCGCGGGCGGCAAGGAGAATTTCACGCCCATCTACGAGCAGAGCAAGTACAAGGTAAGGTGACAGTACATAGCAGGAACGGTCCTGCAGGAACGGTCTCAGACGGAAACACCGCCTTTGTGTTGAAACCCTTTCCGTGGTGAAGGTCAAACACTTGCGGATGCGACTCAATCTGGACTATGTGCGTTGCGTCCAATGCATGCGTGGCATTGCGTCCGGTACTTCAGCGGAGTCCACAGAGGCGCCCTGGCATGCTTGACAAGTTCTTTTCTGACTGGCGGGCGTGGTGACCTGCACCGCGATGCATACAGCATGCAATATGGATATGGTGACGCAGTTTGACTTGTGGCCAATTGCCGCAGGCAGCGGCGAACACGGTCATTGGCGGAAGGCCTTTAAGGCTAACCACACCTTGTCACCAAGCATTCGACGACCTTTTGACTCATTTCCATGAATATGTGCATGCTGTCACGACACCCCACGAGAGATTCATGCAGACTATGAATATATTGTGCATGAATCCCTTGTGAGGTTGATGGCACCACATCACTTTCAAGTACAGTGCAGCCCTCCGCGATTCCACTTGTGCCACCTTCGCTGGCAATTTGCTTACAGCGGGGGCGGTGAAGGCGCTTTGCTATTCTTCACCTCGTCTGTCAGGCTTGTAGCATCACTGCTGTACGACGATTGCAAATAGAGCTCACCTTCGTGTATGCTCTGCTTTGCTGACTATGCAAAAATCGTGGGCATACCGCTGCTTGTCATGATGCTGTCGACACGCTTCAAATCGTGTACGCATGAGCTGAGCTGGACGTTAAATAGCTTCAACAATGCATTACCTTTCTTAATGGACCCCATAGACAATCGCTTGCCACATTATGCAGACGCCTTTAACTTTGGCATCATCACAACGCCACCCTGCTTCTCCTGCTCGCAACCGAAAAAGACAGCTGACATGCAACTTGGATGTGCATATACGAGTGTTCACGGTACCTCTACGCGGTGTTCACATTGCTGCTTGCGTGCCGTCGACAGTACCTGATCTACATTGAGGGGCACTGCGCGGCGTGCCGCTACGGCTTCATGATGCGACTGGGCAGCGTCATCCTCAAGGTAGTTACACACGTCCATGAATGAACAGATGAAATGCGTCACGTCCTCCTTGAAGTAACCACGCGCTTTCGCGCTTTCATGAATGAACCGATGAACTGTGTCACGTCCCCACCGATGTACTCAAGAAACAATCTCCTTTCAGCAGCAGTCACTGCTCTCACTGTCCTGCGCTTGTGATGTGAGCAAAGTACTACGTCCCCTGCACATGCTGCAGCGCCTGCTCGTGCATTCAAACGCGGATGGCCTGATGCGTGCGTTGCAGGTCTGCATTGATTGCAAGGGCCGAAACGCCACGCTATCCTGTTGGTGCTGGGACCTGCGTTCTAGAGCACAAATCAGTTTTTCATGCACTCGCGTGCTTGACCACCAGAACTGGTGTAATGATCAATTCCATGATGACATTGGGCTGGGCCAAAGCGCTGGGTGTATGTCGACATTCAGCATGCAAGGCATGTAGGGGTAAGGCGCACGGTCAAGTCAGAATCAGGTGAGGGGGGTAAGGAAGCTGCTGTAAATTGCAGTTGCAGTTGGATGTGCTGTGCGTTGATCGTGCCCGGGCCGATGGCACACAGGCCGAGCTGGTGTCTTATATCTGGTCAGCGCCATGCGGTTTCACTCAGGTGTGTGTGTACGTGCGCTGATTATGCTGCCACTTTCTGGTTGCTGCATTTCGACTTGTACATGCTTGCCTCCAATTCATCTCATCCATGACGACCAGTGCGTACACGCGACAAGCCCGCAATGAAGACATCGTGATCGCCAACACTAGTCGACACACATCTATACATCATCCGACTTCTGTCATGGCCACTGCGCAACTTCAACTCTTGCCGCAGGTGGAGTCTAGCTGCGTGGCAGACCTCATGTGGTACTTCCCACTGCTGCAGCCGATGGTGGACCACGTGCCTGTCAAGGCAGATCTCAGCGACTTGGCCGAGAAGATTGAGTGGTGCAGGTAATGAATGGCTTGCAAGAGGAAGTGCATTTATGAATATTACTTTTGTGTGTTTTGCTGATAAATGTCTTTTGTTTGTTTTGTACTACTTGTTGATATCATGATCGTGGACCACGTGCCCGTCAAGGCAGACCTCAGTGACCTCGCCGAGAAGATCGAGTGGTGCAGGTAATAAATAAACGATATCCAGGCATGCTTGCAAATATATCTACTTCGAAGTATGAATGTTATTTTGTGTTTGTTTTTGATAAATATTCTTTGTTCGCTTTCTACTATTTGATATCATGGTCGACCACGTGCCCGTCAAGGCAGACCTCAACGACCTCGCCGAGAAGATTGAGTGGTGCAGGTCATAATTAAACGATATTCAGGCATGCTTGTTAATTATAACAAAAGTACAACTTAATGATACCTTGTGTGTCGTGTACTGCAAATCTGCTGTGAGTCGAGGCTGCTGCACGAAGACGATTTTGCCCCAAGCCGTGCGGCGCCTTGGCAAGAGTTAGATTTTAAGTGGGTTTTGCGCTTTTGTCAGCGAACGCTCCTCAACCCTAACCCAAAGATTCCTGTTGCGTCATCCAGCCTTGCAGAGACCGCTCGCAGCGCCATCAACTGCACTTTACTGCCAGTCACACGGCCTCTCACTGCACCTCAGTGCTCGCGTGTGAGCTGCTTGACCATTTGCGCGGTGCTGTCGCGCACGCGCTCGCCGCTCCGACCACTGGTGCTGCTTGAACGAACGAGCGGTGCTGCAGGCAGTCTGCTTGATGCGACTTTGTCCTGCATGCTGGCCCATTCTGAGAGACCTGCAGCGCTCCGCACAGTGAAATGCACTCAATGTTAGGCTAGCCTTACCCCCATCCTTGTTCTCCGCAACCCCTTCGCGCGTTGAAGAATGCAGAGTCAGCGCTGCAAGGGGCGTTTGCCCCCCTTAAGCGTGAATCAGCGTAACTCCCGTGGCTGACCAGCCACCTTCGCAGTGAGCTTCAGCACAGACGCCTGCTTTTGGGTGCCAGCAGCAGCTGTCCGTGCCCTCACGCTGACCCGAATCTCGCGCGCTGTTGCTTCAGGTCTAATGAGTGCCAGCAGCAGCGCTCAACGCCCTTGCGCTGACCTGAATCATTCGTGCTGCTGCCACAGGTCCCATGACGAGGAGTGCAAGGCCATCGCAGCGCGCGCCGGCGCGCTGTATGAAAAGTGAGTGCTGCTGCTGCAATGTGTATGTGCTGCGCAGCACGCTTGGACAGGAATTGCTGGATCGGGTGTCTGTCATTGGCTGTGATGCAATCACGCAGAGAGCTGTTGCGCACTAGCCTGTTGCTTCACACCGTCAGGGGTGGACATAAAGGTGACCAATGCACCAGAAGATCAGCGGCAGTTGTGGGCTGCTACAAGTGATGTATTGTGGTCTGTCCGCCGGCAAGTGTAACTGCCGTAACTGTCAAATGTGCTGAAGGCAATGAGCATGCAACTGCCATATGCAGCATATGATATGCCCCAACAGGTTCTTACAGAGCGCCAACTCGGAAGATGGTGATGACTTGAGTCTAGCGTCACATAAAACATTCAATAACTCTGTGAAGAAGCAGGCGGTGGTTGGCGTACCTGCGGCTCTTGGAGCTTTGACCAACCCATTTGCACTTCGCATAACTGTGCGGAATAAAGTAGGGTCCTTTGAGACACCCCCCCCCACTGCATAACCTTAGCGCTGCTCCAGGTTCACTTAGCGCCTTTGTGTGAACATGGGCATCCTGTAACGGGTTGACCGCAGGTTGTTGGTGCCGACGCGGCCCGAAATGGCACGTGAAGCTCTTTTGCAAGTACTGAACTCAAACAGACCCCGGCAAGGCGCTGTGCAAATTGCCGGAAAGGTCACTGCTTTGGGGGTGGCAACGAGCGGCTGAGGGATCTGGATATGCCCCTAACCCCAACCCTAAGATCTGTTGTCGCGCAGCACTCGAAGCCGGTCACTATCCTGATGAAAATGATTGCTCTCACACTTGACAGTGGCCTGTACCCTCTGATGAGGGTATTGCGCAGCAACTGCGCGCAAGCGCTCTTGTGAGTGTGCTCACCAAGCACTGTCGGCGCCACACATATTGTTCATGATCTTCAGCTAAACATGCAATGTCGTTTAATGCGGGGGACACTCGGCGCGGTGTCCCGTCCTCAAAATGAACAAGCACACTTCAACTTCACAGGCCGACGCTGCTGCGGCCTCCCGTCGCTTCTCTGCTGCCCCTCAGATACGTGCACACGTCCGCGTGCATGGACTATGTGCAGGCGCTGTCACACAAGCTCAACAAGCGCTACTTCAACTTCACGGGCGGACGCTCCTGCGCCCACCCTCGCGTCTCTGCTCCCCCTCAGATACGTGCACAAGGCCCCGTGCTGGGCTACGTGCAGGCGCTGTCGCATGAGCTCAACAAGCGCTACTTCAACTTCACAGGCTGACGCTCCTGTGCCTTCCTGCCACTCCTCAGATACGTGCACAAGGCTGCGTGTATGGACTATGTGCAGGCGCTGTCACACGAGCTCAACAAGCGCTACCGCCACCACCCCGCCTTCATCGAGCCGCCGGCTGGGCCGGTGTTCCCCATGGCTGCCCCGCCGCCAGTCACATCGGTCGACAGAAACTACGTGAGTGAAGTGGAGTGAATGACGACTCTTAAAAAGAATTTTCAAGTGCTGTACTTGGAATACGATTCTGGTGTTCCCCACAGCCGCGCCGCCGCCGGTAACTGCGGGCGACAGAAACAACGTGAGCGAAATGGAGTGAACCATCACCTTGAAAGGGATATTCTGAAGTACTGTACTTCAGATGCAGTTCTTGCTGTATTTTATAAGGGCTTTGAGTGCTCGCAGCACTTCTGTAGGCAGTTTAGCGAGCGCATGCAGCAGTTCTGTGGGCTGGGGCTTGCGGGTATAATCATGAGAGCACTAGCTCAGTCAGCAAGTCAGTCACCATTCAAACTCATTGAACTACTGCTCTACTGTCTGTATCGGAATGTGCTGAGAATGCCACTCTGAGCCATCCGCCAAATACATGAGACTGCAGCAGGTGATCTTACAAGTGACGCATGCAGGCTCTAAACCAAGCCTGTATCCGAGGCGCCACTGAATAGCGCCTGGTGCCTACCAGCGCCGATGTGTATAGGGCCGTCAAGCAGGCAGTGGCTTGGTTGCTGGGACGCCCAATGTCAACAAGGCACTGGCTTGGCTGCTCGGACGCCCAATGTCTCAGAGGCCAAGCCACTGCCTTATGAATGGTCCTATACACCTTGGCGCTGGCAGGCACCAGGCGCTGCGCACCGGCGGGGGGTCAGAATGCACTGGATAGCACATGTGGCAGCTTAGTACGTCAGTAATTATTATAACAAGGGCGGTTGCGTCTTTGTGCCACAACTATATGGCGGGCCATCAGCACGCATTTTTTAGAGCTGGCGGCGGAGAGAGTTGTAGACGGGCTGAGTTCGCCCCCTGCGGCCTCATTGCACCCACCTGTCCAGTCATATGCATCTGCACATGTACTGTGGCTGCGTCGCTCGCGCCTTACAGAGGGCGATTCGCTGGGCGTCTGATTCACCGATCCGTGGACGCACTGCGCCGCGCGCGCCAGCTGCATCTCCTACAACACTCAACATCAAAAGCCCTCTGCTCACCATTTGCCGACCACTATAGCGCAATTTTTCACACAATGCCCAGCGCACACACACGAAAGCAGCACGGGCCCTCACCCCCCTCCCCCGCAACCAGCGTCGCGTACAGAATCCAACACCCTGTGACATACTCCAACCCCATTTGACACCGCGTTCCACGCACTTCCCCCCCCCCCCCCCCCCCACACACACATACACACACACACAGAAACCCAAGTGCTTCGGCGACCACGCCAACGTGCGCGGCACGTTCTGCTCACGCTGCCAGCTGGAGGTCGACCGCGACGAGGCGGACTTCGCCAAGCGCAAGCGCGACGCTGCTGCGCAAGAGCAGGACGCCAAGGACAAGAATGCCCAGCTCAGGGAGCGCCGCAAACGGCAGGCGCAGGCCAAGCGGGACGAGGCCAAGTAGAGCCCCTCTGCTTCTCTACAAGTGGGCGCGAAGGCGATCGGGTCAGGTGTGGGTTAGGAAGGGGCGGAAGGCACGGTGCTGCATCTGCAGGCATTCGAATGGCAGCGCATTGGAGGCTGGCGCTCGGGTTTTGGTGTTCTGCACGTGTTTTACTGCCTGCTGCGCGGCCATCATTTGAACAAGAATGAAATTGGGATGCGCGAGAGGTGGTCGTGTGGCTCAGAGCTTGAGAGCAGCAGATCCTTGCAGCTGACATAACGTTGGCATGCACAGGCTGTTTTCGAAATGCCACGCGTTTTCGCTGCCTGCCAGCGTCCATGGGTGCCATCCTACTGGGCAGCAGCGAAACTTTGCAGATGTAAGGCTGGCATGCAGAGGCTGTTTCTGAAATGTCAAGGCGCTTTGCTGTGAAACCTGGCAGCGTCCATTGTGCTGAACCTACTTTTTTTTTGAAAAAGTAAAATTTCAATATGCCTTCTGCTTCAACAATTTGTAGCACTGGCTTGACGTGCTATGCATGCGAGCTGATATGACTGCTCTGATCAAGTCCCCATGACGTAATGAATGCATCTGTAAGTCATGGAGAGAGTCCCCCATGTACAACGAACGCTACACGTGACAGCTCAGGTTTGGCAGTTGCTCTGAACTGGCTCCTGCCAAGAGAAGTAGTGCAGGCGATATACGTCATTGATGATGAGTTTATGCAACGACACGAACGTGAAGCAGGATACGCCCCCCAAAGTTGAGCTTTCAACTTCTGACGTACCGAGTAGACTCGAAAAACTCTACTCTACTCGACTCGCGCAATTTTGGCAGTTGGACTTTCGAGCTTTCACTGAGCTTTGAGCAACCAAACAGCGCAAGACCGGCTTCAGCAGCTAGACAGGGACGTAAAAAGGTTGCAATGGGCCGCGGGAAGGAAAATGAGGACTCGGACACGTCGTCTGAAGAAAGCGAGGAGGAGGGAGATCAGCTCACTGAAATGAGGCCTAATGTCCCGGAGGCGGTCGCCGCGTTCCGGAAGTTGTTTGCGGACGCCCAGGTTAGCCACTGCTGGTAACATGCTTGCTGGCTTTGATGAAGCAGTGGAAACAATCTATGCGCCCAAGCAGCGAGAGACTATAGGGGTTCAACAGCGATATTATATAGATTTGGACTACAGGCGCTGATGCGCGCTACTGATGCGGCTGCTTGCATTGCCTAACGTTACTGAAGCATGGCCTTGCAACAGCACACAGCTGGTTGACACGGCGCCTGTATGAACATATCGAGCAACTCGTATCCGCAACCGGCTGAATGCAGTTGTTGCAGAGCGAGTGTTGGATTAGTCGCCACCAATCGCAACCCAACGGGCAGACACGACCGTGTTTGTGCCAGGACAGTTGACGTTGGCATGAGTTACGAATCGTCCAAGGCGCTCGAAGGAAAAGTGCGACCCTGCTTGTGTCCAGCACAGTGTTTGCGCAAAGTAAGAGTGCGGCCACAAACGATTACAGCTGTGCTGCGCTGCTGGCTTGCATGCGTGAATCTACCAGGTTCATGACTTCCTTCAACAAGCCGCATCGTCACAAGATACTCTGCTGCATGCATCTCCTCAAAAAAATTCTAGCAATTGAAGCTCTTTGCGCTCATCAACGGTTGCACATTTCAATGACACACTTAGAAGCAGTTTGTCACTTCTGCACCTTGTGGAGCTGGGATTCCATTACTTCAACGAGTGAAACACATTAATCCAAGCCCACCCGCTCAAGGGGAAGCGCATGACACTCGTCTGCTGCCATGGCAGCAGTGCTCCGGCTCAGCTCCCGTGACCTGGCACCGGCACCACACGTGCTGATTGTCTTACACGAGCACCGGCACCATACGCGCTCAATGTCTTGCACCGTGCACCGGGGATTCTCAATTGTAGACACGCTGCTGAGAGTGCACCGTAGCCCATAGGCATAACGCCTACGCCAGAGTTGCTGGCGCCTTTTGCTGGCATATGCGTGGAGTCTCACCCAGACTCACCTGTACTCGCTTGCAAAGGAGCGCCGCGAACCACGCACGCTGCGCGGCCACCCTTACTTGACTCTGACTCCGATTGTACTCATCTCTTTCTGTCTTTCTCTCTCTCAGAGGAGCAACGCGAAGCACAGTGTGCTCCGTGGCGCCACCCTTACTTGACTCTGACTGCGACTCTACTCTACTACCCTGACACGTCTCACACTCTGACTCTACTCTCTTCTCTCCCCCACAGAGGAGCACCGCAAACCACGCGCGCTGCGCGGCGCCACCCTGACTTGAATCTCACTCTGACTCTCCTCTACCCTGACTGTACTCTTGCTCTGACTCCACTCTAACTCTCGCTCTGACTCTACTCTCCTCTCCCCACGCAGAGGAGCACCGCGAACCACACGCGCTGCGCGGCGGCGCTGCGCAGGGCGCTCTCCGCGCGGCCCGCGCTCACGACGGAGCTCTTTGCGTGCATCGACCGCGTCCTCACCGTCTTCAAGCGCGAGCCCGCAGCGGAGCGCCTGGTGGCTTTCATTGCGCGCGCCGCGTGCCTGCCGGGGGGGGACGAGGGGGACGTGGAGCTCGCGGCGTTTGTGCTGGAGTTCCTGGTGTCGCGCGCAGGCGCACCCGACAGGTGAGTTGTTGATAGTGCTGCAATCGCCAGTGCCAGATGCACAAATATGGTAATCGCGTGTGTGATATCAAAGGTCTAGTGTGTGTACAGGTGTTGCGCGCCGGCGCTCCCGTCAGGTGCGCTTGAAGCCAGTGTTCTACATGTGTATATACAGGTGTCACACGCCGGCGCTCCCGTTTGAAGCCAGTGCTCTACATTTGCCAGCGCAAGATATGGCGGTGCAGCTCATGGTGATGCGAGTGGCTGGTGGTGTGATGTGACAGGTCTGCACAGGCATGAGCCGAGTCTACCACTGTGATTGCGAGACTTGAGCGTGACCATGAGGCATTTTTTTCCTGCAACGCTAAAATCCCCACGTCTTTGGTGGCTCTGTACGCGATTTGTGCAGAGCGGCGGCGCGAGCAGTCGTAACCCACAAAAACAGCAGTTGATGTGCGCGGATGCAGACATTGCAGGTAACATGCCGTGAAGCGGTAGGTTCCCTTACGTACTAGGGTTAGGGTTAGGGTTTTCGATCAAACCTGCGCGGCCTGGCCGCTGTATGTCGTCATGTTTGCTGGCGGCGCGATAATACTGTATCGTAGCTGATACGATGTTGATTCTGTATCGTAGCTGATACGATGTTACCACATGCCCCGAAACACACAGAGCTAAGCACCCGGCAGCAGCCATCCCTGTACGGTCTTGCCGCGGATGTGAACATGACAGCGCAGTTGTGGCAGGCAGTCACGTCAGTTACACCAACTGCCACCCTAATGTAACATTATTTCCACCTGCATGGCAAGCCACACAATTTCCGGGAAACCTTATTTACCCTATCAAATCCAGGATTACGGAGCTTTGGCGTTATCACCCCAAAGCTCACCGCCTTCGCCGCCGCTGCTTGACGACCGCCCGCTCGCGCGCACACTCTCACCCCCCACTCCCCGCCCTACACACACCCTAACTTCAACCCCCCTAACCCTAAGCAGGGCAGCACGGCTCAGGGCCTGCCACATCACCGCCGCCGTCCTGGAGGGCCTCGGCGCCGACGCAGACATCGCGGAGGACCTCTGGCAGGCGGTCACGGCGGCGATGGCGGCGCGCGTGAGCGACAAGGTGCCGGCGGTGCGCGCGGCGGCGTGCGCGGCGCTGCTGCGGCTGCAGTACGCCGAGGCCGCGGGCGGGTGCGCGGCGACGGCGGCGCTGCTGCGCGCCGCGCGCGCGGACGCGTCCAAGGTGAGAGGGGCTGCGCGAGTCGTAATGATGCTCCGCAGTAGGGACTTGAGGCGCGGGGGTGGGGGTGTGCTGCACGCTGCGTACGCGTCCAAGGTGAGAGTCGCGATGATGCTCAGCAGTAGGGGCTTGAGGCGTGTAGGGGGTGGGGGTGGGGGGGGGGGCTGCCGCGCGCCGCATGCGACGCGTCCAAGGTGAAAGGGGGGGGGGGGGGAGGGCTGCGCAATTTGTGGTGATGCTCACAAGTAGGACTTTGAGGGGCGCGCCGGAAGGGGAAAGGGGGGGGGGTGCGTGGCGGCGACGACACTCTTCCATTGTGTGGCGCCATGGTGCATGGACGCGTCTAAGCTCGAGTCAACTTTTGGTCATGCAGCAATGTAGTCAGACTTATTCTGCAAACTGTAACGTGCGCAGGTCGTCTCATCCCTTTTGAGTTGAAATTCAACTTTCAGTTGGAAGGGAGAGCGCACACGGCTTTTGTGGAGCACGGCTGTACCTGTATGGCAAGCTATATGGTGCTGGCATTCTTATCGATAACTTGATACTTCACACCACCAGCATGTGTGCATCCATAGCTGCAAGAAGCACCTTTGTCACCAACTGCAAAAAATCATAGCAGGATGCCAATACCTGTAGTTTGCAAAGGTCGGCCTGATGGTGCTGCCTGTCAGCGGACGTGCTCACATGTCAGCCAGTCAACTTCAAGTACATGAACTTGACGGCAATGCTACCTGCACTGCTGCCTGTCACTCAGGACGTGCGCAAGGCGGCCATGCAGAGCTTACAGATCAGCAAGGCGGTGCTGCCGGACATAATGCGGCGCACGCGCGACACGAGCGAGGACGTAAGGCGCACGGCCTATCAGGTGAGCACTGGCGCGGCAATCGATAGCCTCCTAGGGTTAGAGTTGAGGTTGGGAATACTATGCGACGCGTGCGCGACACGAATGATGTGAGCACTCACGCGGCAGCGCTTGACACTTAGGGTTAGGGCTAAGAAAGAGTTGTTAGGATTAGGGTTTGGTTTAGGTTTAAGAAAGGCATGCAGCGCACATGAACCAGGAGCAAGGACGTGCGGCGCGAGGCCTGTCAGGTGAGCGCTGACACGGCGGCGATGGTCAATTAAGGTGAGGGTTAGTGACATCATGCAACACCAGTGAGGACATGCAGATCACGGCCTATATCCCCCCCTGTATACCTCACTGTGCAAGCACTCGCTGCTGGTGCTGAGCCTTGCGGCTCATAGACACGTCCGCTAACGCTCCCGCCGTGCGACGCCGACGCGGCTGCCGTGCTGGCTCCTCAGGCGCTTGCAAAATTTCATTATGAAGTTGAAGTGATGTAAGTTTAAGTTGAGGGTATCATGTTCAAGTTGAGGTTTTCATGTTCAAGTTGAAGTTGACAGCCTGACGCTGAGCCGCTGCCCCCCCCCCGCGCGCAGGTCCTCGCCGACAAGGCCCCCCTTGTGTACCTCACGTTGCCGCAGCGCGTGGCCCTGGTGGAGTGGGGCCTCAAAGCAAAAATTCAAGTTGCATTTGTCATGTTCAAGTTGAAGATGCCAGCCTGACGCTGAGCCGCGCTGCCCCCCCCGCGCAGGTTCTCGCCGACAAGGTCCCCCCCGTGTACCTCACCGTGCCGCAGCGCGTGGCGCTGGTCGAGTGGGGTCTCAAGGACAGGTCGCCCGCCGTGGTGGCCGCCTGCAGGGGCATGGTGTGCAGGACGTGGCTGAGGGGGGCGGGGGGCGCCGTCCCCCTGCTGGGTCTGCTCGACGTCATCCAGGTATGTATGTGCGTGCGGTGCACTTGCGGCACGTCGGCGGGGGGGGGGGGCTGTAGCTTGTCACTGCGCGGCGCGCGGTTGTTGACACTGCTGTACAATTAGCAACTGCACATTGCCGCGCACCAGGAACCTGCTGTTCAACTAGACAACGCACCTCTCCCTGCTCCTTGTAATATTTGTCATGTGTCTGCCAATCGTCTGCAACGCTTGTGCAGTTTGAGGACGCCGCCGAGAGCGTTCTGAAGACGCTTCTCGAGACCGGTCTGGCGGCGGAACGCGGGCGCAGCGACGCCGCCCTCAGCGCCCTGGGCCTCGGCCTGAGCCAAGAGGATGCAGCAGCGCTCAGAAATGTTGCGGCCACGCGCGTCAACTTTGCGGAGGGGTTGACGCCGGAGTCGGCGCTGTTTGCGCGCGTCCAGGTGCGTGCGCAGCGAGTCATGAGTGAGTGAGTAAGTGAGCCATTGCCGCCACTGCTTGTGGAGTGTACGCAGTTCAGCGCGTGCGTATGCGCACAGCAGCCCGTCCTCCTGCTTGACGGCGCGTTTCACACCACGCACAACAGTCCGGACCAGCCTAACCTTGTCCCGCACGAAGCACTCTCCCTTCTTCCACGACAACGCCGCGCACTACATGAACACCCTTCTTGAACCGCTTTCTGCCGCATGCGCACGAGGCGTGCTTGGACCGCATTTATGCCGCTCTCAACCCGCATTTTGCCACTATTGAATGCATTTTGCCGCCGCCATCTGCGCAGGCAGAAGAGGTAACAGCCGACACGGCGCTGTCCGCCGCCGACCGCGAGGAGTGGCTCGGCGCCATACTGCCAGAACGCCGCACCGCATTTCTGCCACTTGCATCCGCATTTTGCCACTTTATACCATATTATGCCGCTTTTTAATCGCGTTTTGCCGTCGCCATATGCGCAGGCGGAAGTGGTAACAGCCGACGCGGCGCTGTCCGCCGCCGACCGCGAGGAGCGGCTCGGCACCATACTGCCGGAGACGCCGCACCTGTGCGCGTTCGTCGAGGCGGTTGCTCAGCAGGACGGCCTGCAGGAATCCCTGGGGCAGCTCTTCATACTGCAGCAGATGCTCAAGATGGCGCGCATGGTGCGTCAACTTCAACTTTGCACTGCTGCGTGTTCCTGTTGGTTCATGTTGAGGCGGTTCCTTAGCAGGAGGGTCTGCAGGGGTCACTGGTACAGCTTTTCTTGCTGCAGCAGACGCTGAAGATGGCGCGCACGGCGCGTCGGCAACTTCAACTTTGCACTACTGCGTGCTTCTCGTCGACTGCTGGTGTATGTTGAGTGTGAAAATCCTGCGTTGCAACGTGGCTTCGTATCACGCCATCCTGTGACATACCTGAATTGCACTTCAGCAAGGATGCCGCTCACTGAAGGCTGGTGATACCCCTCTCTGCGCACTGATTGTCAACGCCGTGATGTTGCAAGAATCACGCGAGAGGCTGGTGCACTCTTCTCTTGATTTTGGTGACTGTCGTGTTGCTACTCTGACTCCCATGCAAACATTGCCGTCGTTTGCATCATTGCTCAGGTGGATTTCAGCGAGGAGGCGGGCCGGCACAGGCTGGTGACTCTCCTCCGAGCGCTGCTATTAGACCCCTTCTCGCCGTCAGACCTGGTGGAGGTGGCCATGCGCGCGCTGGCATCCGCCAACCCCTCTAAGGTCAGCGCCGACCTATCTGGATATTGTTGAAGCACTGTCATGGTGCTGCAAGTACAAAGCACGCATGTACTACTTCTATAGCACAATGTGGAGTATGCTGTGCTCGAAGTGTGAAGAGCTGATGTGATTGGTGTGACATCTGTGATTTAAAAAGAGCCAGGGGACCGCTGTCTGCATATGCCGGAGCCTGCTGTTTGTGCAGATTTGACATTGACATGAACTGCTCTCACGATTGATGTTATTACACGGTCGTCACTGACTCGCCAGCACGCTGTGGGGTGAGGCGTTGAAGTTCTTGCATTGTTTCTTAATGTTACAAATGTGCGCGCTCAACATCAGGACCTTCATGCCAGATACGGCATTGCTGCTTTTTGAGCCGTGCCTTCGTGCCGACAGCACCGTGTGCTTCAGGGACAGGATTGTTACAGTAAATATGTACACTCTTTCTTGTGGGTACACATGAATTTGGACTACAGTACATATGTCCACTCTTTTTTGTGGGTACACATAAATTTTGGCTACTGTTTTTATCAAGTGAAAACCTACATGAATGGTGTTTAACTTCAAGAAATCTTGGAATGACCTTTACCGCTTCTTTCACAGCATTCTCTCCAGTCTCAATACAGGTGTCTGCAGCAAATTTGGCGTCACTCTGCAGCTTCGCCCCCGCTGCCACCAAACGGGGGCACCAGCGCTTAATGTATTATCTATCATGCACGCTCCTGCTAATGTACTGCTATTATAATAAATGCATGCGCGTCACCTTCCCCTCGTCGTGTGCCTCGCAGGGGGAGTTTGTGCGCGTGGTGGCAGAGCTCATCAGCGACCTCAGCGAGTCACCCAATGAGTCAGAGTCACTCAACGATTCAGACGACGCCCCTGACTCAGAAGAGGATGGGGGGGTGCGTGGCCCCGATGCGGACGGCGGCGAAGAGGAGGAGGAGAGGCGCGTCATGCGACAGGTGGGCAGTTACGCGGCAGTTACGCGGAGGTTACACACGTTTGGGGGGTTTGTAGGGCTTGAATGAATGAGGTTTGCGGAGTACCAGCCCCTCAGGTAGGTCATGCGGCGACAGGTGGTCAGTGAGTGACAGTTATAAACCACCTCAAAGACGCATCGCCTTGTGTTTGCATCCCCTCCAGTGCGCCGCAGCGCATTGGAACGCAAACAGAGCCTCCTCCCTCCCTTCTCCCCCTTGAACGCGCCGCATGAGAACGCAACCTAAGTCATACACCCCCCCCCCCAACAAACCCCCCTGCATGGCAGCGCTCTTTCACACCAGCATGGGCTCTCTGTCTCACATGTCCCGCCCGCCTCCTCGCATGCGTGCCAGGTGCGCAGCCTGGAAGCCCAAGTCCCCCCCCCGCCCCCCCCCCCAACAACAATCCCACGCGGCGCTCGTATTCCCCTAAATGAGGCTCACATACCCCGCATGCCTCCCCGCATACGTGCCAGGTGCGGAGCCTGGAGATGGTGACCGTCCTGCTGGAGCACACCACGCGCACGCTCGCGGACGGCACGCTGGCGTCGCTGGACATGGTCATACTGCCCGCGGTGCGCAGCCCCCACGGCGCCGTCAGGGAGTACGGTGAGTCATGAGTTGAGTTATGAATCTGAGTCTCTGCTCGCGGTGCGCAGCCCGTACAGGACATGGTCATACTGCCCGCAGTTCGCAGCCCTCACGGCGCGGTCAGGGAGTACGGTGAGCTATGAGTCAAGTCCCGAGTCGGAGTGTTTGCTCGCAGTGCGCAGCCCCATGGCGCAGTGAGGGAGTACGGTGGGTCATGAGTTTGAGTCTCTGTTGCGGTCAGAATTAACGGTGGGTAATGACTTGTTAGACTTGCTTGCAGCGCGCAGCCCCCCCATGGCGCCGTCACGGAGTACTGTGAGCCACCCTTGCAGCCATTGAACCACCGCTTTGTGGGTCTGCGACTGCGCATGCCCTAACACGAACCCTAACCCTTTGGACATGCCCTACACCGTAATCCTTATCAATACTAGTAGTCTCCAGCCATCAAGGCGCCGGCAGAAAGCGCGGCGAGTTGGACTTGCTAACGCTCTTTCAACTGGCGACGGCCATCAGGCAAACTGTACCGATGCGCAGCACTTGCACGGACATGGTTCATGCTGACCTCACATGCTGTACCTGGAATAAATGGCGTTCTGGATGCGTGTTGAAATTGTGCAACTGCTGATGTTCATTGCGCATTACCAGATGCCTGGCGCACCTCTCAATGCACCACCAACGGACAGCACGTGACTAACTTGCAGTTCAAAGCTGTGTTGTTTGTTGAGTTGCTCCGCGATTGAGTGCGCAATCTGGGTGTTTCAACCATCCTTGCATCTCAGGGCTGGTACTTCAGTTTGTTCCCAGTTGAGGGGCAGAAAACTGCTATCATATAGAGCATGTGCAGAATATACACGACACCGTTAGCGACTGGCTCCCAGCGCACAGGGGGTGCGCTTAAGCGCAGGACGTGTGCTCACAAGCGTTAGGCCGACAAGTCTCAGGAGAGTGCCTCAAATACCTCGTGTACTCTCAGTGTGCCGCCGCCTCCACCCACGTTGAAGGAGCACGCCATGGCTGCACACAGCGCACATACCTATGCAAAGGTGCCGTTGCCTACTGAGCATTGCCTCAGTGCTGGCGCAGCGCTGCCGCGCACGTACCTTGCCTACCGTACACACGACCAACAACACTCTTGATTACTGAGCACTGCCTCTCTGCCTTGTTTGAGCGCTGCTGCCCTTGTACCTGTACCAACCGTACACGCGACCAAGAACTGAGCACTGCCTCTCTGCCTTCTGAGCACTGCTGCGCGCAGGCCTCGCGGCCCTGGGCAAGTACGCGCTGCTCGGAGAGGAGGCTGCCCGGGCCAACAGGCTGCTGCTGGTCGCTGTCGCCGGCAACACGGCGGAAGAGCTACCTGTGCGGGGGAATGCGCTGCAGGTGACGCCTCGTTGAAGTGTAATTTCCTGAAAAGATGTGGATACCAAAGAGGAATGATATTCGGTTTCCGCATTAGATTAGCCGTGCGCACGTATGCTCTCATGCCTGAACAGGCAAGACTTTGGGGCCGCAAACACGAGATGCGGGCGTGTGCGCGTGACTTGAGTAATGATTATGATTTGATGCACACGCGCTGCTGATGCCTTGCTTCACTTCCTAGGGATTGGAAAACACATGAGGAGCGGTGGGTCTACGTAGGTGTCAAACAAGCGTTCCTCGGATATCAGGCTGTGGTACCAAGCTGTTGTGCCTTCCCATAGAAAGGGGCTTTGCGCATCTGAACATGCTACAATGCACACTGTTGATGCACACTGTTGGTGCTACAAGTACTTCGAAGTTCTACTTTGCTGCTTCAATATGCTTGATCTGCCAATGGCGCAGTTGCCATTAACCTGTTCCCCCCACCCCCACCCCCCCACCCTGCTCATGCCCCCTCCTTACCGCGCACAAGTACACCAGGAACAAAGAGGTGTTGCAGAGCGATATCTGAAATCCTGGCTGTAGCCCGCCTCTCAGATAATTTCCAGATTTGCATCCAACAATTCATAATCACAACTCCACCCACCATGGAACTGCATCCAAGTATTCATGATATTCATTCGAACACCCTGCGTGTGGAGGCCGTCCAGGACGCTGCCATGAACTTATGGGTGAACTCATGCCCCCAACAAGCGAATTCACCCACTGATTCGGCCCAAAAGCTGCGTGCCTGGCAGCCGCGGGGCCAAATTTTGGGGTAAATCAAACTCGTCTATGAATTAACACCCTGTGCAGGCAGGCCGTTTCGGACCTCATGTTGGCCTTAAAACGTCGCCAGAACCTTCATGCTCTGCACAATCACTTACCCATGAATTTATGGCTGCAAATACCCTTGCGAATGAGTTCATCGGTTGCAGGCTAGCGCACTCGTCTGCAACATCGCCACGCTTTCACAGCAACATGCACGTCATCATGAATTCATGGCCACAACTCACCTGCATGAATGAATTTAATACTCACGGGCTGGCGCGCTCGCCGTCAGCAGTGCTGCAAATTCACGGCAATGTACAGTCATGTCGCCATGAATTCATGGCCGCAACTCACCCATGCCAATGAATTCATCATGCCAATGAATTCATCACTAAGAGGCTGGCGCGCACGTCTTCAACATCGCCACGAATCCATAGCAGTGCAGATGCATGCCGCCATGATTTCATGCCCGCAACTCTTCCCCGTGTGAATAAAACTCATCGCTCGCAGGCCGTCCTAGACCTCGCGCTCGTTGTCGGCAAAGTACACTCACGTCGCCATGAATTCATGGCTGCAACTGCCCCGTGTGAATGACATTCATCGCGTGCGCAGACCGTCCAGGACCTTGCGCTCATCTTCGGCGACGTACTCACGTCGCCATGAATTCATGGGTGCAACCCATGTGAATGAATGAATTCATTGCGCGCAGGCCGTACTGGACCTAGCGCTCGTCTTCGGCGACGTCGTGCTGGCGCCCGACGGCGGTGCCGCGCTGCGCCTCATCGCGCGCATGCTGAGCGCTGCTGCTACTGTCGCCGGTGACGCGCCCGACGACGACAACTTCAATGATGCAGAGGAGGAGGTGAACCCGGCCATGGCGGCCATCGCCGCGGAGGGCTGCGCGAAGCTGCTGTTTGCGCGGCGCGTCGCGGATCCGGCGCTGCTCGCGCGCCTGCTCGCCATGTACTTCACGCCGGGATCGCCCGCGGACCCCGCCACGCTGTCGCGCATGGTGCAGCAGGAGGTGCGTCACACTTGAAGTTGCCTTGGATTTGTCAGTGTTGAAGTCGAAGAGGTGTTGTGGTGACGCTCCCAAGTCGGCGTCGCAAACGGACCCCGCCACACGCTGTCGCGCATGGTGCAGCAGGAGGCGCGTCACGTCCGCGGTCGTCTCACTTTTGTTGGTGTTGAAGTTGCAAAAGTGCATGTGGTGACGCTCCGGAGTCTGTGGCGACGTGAGCGGCGGGTGACGCACTAGACGGCATTTTTTTTTCACGCGTCCACCACTGAGCAGGGAATGATGCATCGCCGAGGGCATCCAGAGCTTGGACTAGAGCCTGAGCTGATGTGCTGCGTGCACCTGTACCCTCAACTATGACGCTAGAATGCACTGCGGATTGCACAACGATTGAGACATCTTGCTCAATCACAAAACACAGTGAAAGACATAACACTGCCGCGGCCTCACCGGCCTCCTGTTACGACTCGTTGGCAGTGTGAGGAGTGCTCAAAGCAACGTCATGGAATTCGCTTTCTATGGCTCGCTTCGGTTTGGTTCGGTCAGACAGCCTGAGCAGGGGATGCGCCAATTGCAAGTCTCTATGATGGTCATATAGTGCCCATCAAAGGCTGCTTTGAGGGCCGTGTCCTCATTGAGCCTGGTGCTTTATAGCGTAATCCTAATTCAGTGTCCAAATGCTTTTGGCCGCTTTGAATCCATCACCGACTGGCCTGATCAAGCACAAGACGGCACCCTCTTCATTCCGCACAAGTGGTTTTCTGCTGCTACATCAGCGCGACGACTCTGACTACGCTGGCATCTACAGTGCTCAGCAGCAGCCACTGTAATATGCGTCTGCACCGTCAAATATGACTGGTACCCCTCAACATTCTGCACGTTTGTTGGCAACTTTGTTGCCATGACAGGAGCGCGATGAGTGCAACACGTGCTAGCATATAGTTTAGTGTGTAACGTTTGCATTACTTTATTTTTCGGATTTTTTCAACACCATTCAAACTATTTATTTTAAATGTCAAGTCCTACTGGTCCGTCAAATAACAAAACTCAGATACCGATGCACCCGCACAAAAATGTTTATCTCGGTCATGATACATACAACTCTTAGAAAATATGATTTTGGTTTGGATATTGTTGAACTTGGCGCGTATTTCTTCTATTTTGTTGTGTGACTGATTATAGGCTGCAAAAACCCACGTCGCAGCTTTCTATCATGAATTATCATGAATGCAAAATGGCGGCCTGCGTTGAGCATCGCCACGACAGGAGCGCGACGAGCCCAATGTATGCTGGCGTCAACTGTGACGCTCAACAGCAGCTGAATGTGCACCTTCACTCTCACTTATGACTCTCGAATTGATTACATGGCACCCTCACTTGCAATCCCCCAAACCTGGTTTTGAGGCTACATCATCACCCCAGCAGGATCGCTACAAATCCGACGACGCCGGCATACAACGGCAGTGCTCAGCAGCTGCTGCATGCCGCTGCACGCATTGAATTACAACTTAAGTGTATTCTTTATTACCTACTCCCAATCTCTAATACCCCCCTCATTTACAATTCTGCGCGACTGTGTTCTAGTCGCCCGCGGCAGGAGCGCGACGAGTCAGACCACATCGGCGTCACATGACAGTGCTCAGCAGCCGCCGTGCGCTCCGGCACTCTGAATCATGAGTCGAGGCAGTTTTATGCCACTCACGGTGTCCAGTACTCCTCATGCACAATCTTAATTACAGCTCATTCTGCACAACTGTTTTCTGTCACCAGCGCGGCAGGAGCGCGACGAGTCCGACTACGCCGGCTTCACATGGCAGTGCTCAACGGCTCTTGCTCCTGTAAACCGATCCATACAACTCAAGGCAGGAATCCTTACCCACACATCTGCGCAACTCTTTCTTTCAACGCCCGCGCGGCAGGAGCGCGACGAGTCCGACTACGCCGGCGTCGAGGGCTTTGAGAGCCTGGACCAGGCCTACACCGCCACAGCGCTCGGCAGCCCGGTGCGCCTGCAGCAGGTCCTGGCCACCTTCTTCCCGTGCTTCGCGGCGGCGGGCGGCGACGCGCGCGCCGCGCTGAGCGCTGCCGTGCCGCTGGCGCTGGCGCAGCTGGGAGACGCCGAGAGGGACGGCGATGGCGAAGTTGAAGTTCCCGTGCACGTGGCCGCGCGCTTCATGGTCAGCCTTCTGGCGATGGGCGACGACGGCGACAGCAGTGGCGGAGCGACAGGTACGCTGAGGCTTGCAAGTACACAAAGCGCTTACTTGAGCATGACTGCTTACGTGAGCATGACTGGTGAAACACTGCACTCGCGACGCCTGGCCGTTCTCACGGCGAAATGATTCGCGCCGCCATGTGACGCTGACGGCCTCAATTTGCGGTGCGTGAGTGGTTTGATCGGCTGTGAGAATCGAGCGACGGTGCGCCGCACACAATCGTCTCCCCACACAAAGACGCGCGCACTGTATGTCCGTCGAACTCAAGTTCTCCCGCCGCCGCACGCTCGCTGCGCCGCGCCGCGCAGCCGCGCCTCACGACGACGGCGATCCGACCGACGAAGACCCTCCCGCCGCCACCGCGACCACCATCACCAGCGCCAGCGCTCAGTTCGCCGCCGTGGCGCACGTCGCCGCGTGCGCATGCGCAGCGCTGCTCCGCGTGGCCGACAGCGTGGCGCTGGGCGGCCTGGCGCAGCGCCTGTGCAAGGCGGCGGCCACGCTGACGCCGCCACCGGCAGCGGCGGCGGCGGCGGCAGCGGATGGTGGCAGCGGCGGCGATGAGGCCCGGGGCGAGGCTACCAAGCTGGTGCTCGTGCTCGCGGCGGCCGCGCAGCGGACCGTCAAGGTGCGCTAGCTAGGGTTCGGGCCAGGGTTAGCGTCGCGCCGTGCCAGCACACGGCGACGGATGGGTAGAACACTGTACACAGGGTGCAGAAAGCGCGACCGTGGATTGATGACAACACAGTGTGGCAGAAAACATGGCGCACGCGCTACCTATCCCTTACCCTAACCCAACCTGAAGCGCGCTCAACCTGACCCTGGCCTACACCGTGCTTGATCGGCGCATCAGCGCTGACGCAAGCAAGCTGTTGAGCCGTCGTCGGCGTGCGCTGCAGTGTGAGTATACGCGCACCTGTGCAGCTCATAGCGGAAGTAGAGGTATCAATATCAGTAACGCCCTCCCCGACATTCGCGCTGGCGAGCTAATGTGCGCTGTGCAGATCGGCACGATCTGCCTCGAGCACACTGAACTGAGCGTTGTGAGTGGCGCCCATAAATGTATTCCAGAAGCATTCAAATAGCAGCAGACTGCTCAGTGCTCGGCGTCAATTAACCTAGACCCATTGCGTCAAGCACTGCGCACGCGGCACTCGCTCACATCAAACGCGCCAATGGCGTCCTCTCGACGCACCCATGCGCAGGACAAGACCTGCCTGAAGCAGCTGGAGAAGCTCTCGGCGGCGTGGTCCACAATGGATGCTCAGCCAGGAGCCCCCCTGCCGCACGACAGGCTGGTGACCCTGGCGCAGCAGGTTGGCACCACAGCCGCAACTCTCGCGCGCTACAGCAAGCCCCTGGAGGTGAGCGCATTGAGATATTGTTTGCAGTGAGTGATGTGTGCTCGTTTGCAGATTCCACCTTCACAACATGGTGGTGGCCCAGTAGATGTTTTCCTGTCAAATTCGTCCACCAAAATACGTACAGCAGACCGTAAACACAAAGAAAAGCAGCTGTAACTTTGGAAACTGCACTCTCCCGAAGCAATGCCCTATACTTCAAGTATTCATGTGCAAGTATGTCATGTTTGGTACCATGTGCGTACTCCTGTGTAGTAGAAACATATATACATTGAAGTATATACGTGCATACCCCTTCTATGTAGTAGAAACATGTATACTTTGATGTATTGGTTGTTCACTGTGACGTGATGCGCTTCCACTTTCATCCTACATGACTGCGCCACAGGCACCCGCCGCCGCCGCCGCCGCCGCCAAAGCGCCCCCCGCTGCACGAACCAGCGGCGCTCTCAAGAAGGCGTCATCGGCACGAACCATGCTCGGAACGGCAGCGGCTTCCACCAAGAACGGCCGCGGCGTTGCTGCTGCTACAAAGGCCAAGAAGCGCGCGCCCGTTGCCGCAGAATCTTCCTCGGAGGAAAGTTCCGAGGAGTCGTCTTCTGAGGACGGATCCTCGAGCTCTGGGGATGATGATGATGGGGGAGGTGACGCCCCTGCAAACGCGAAGCGCAAGCGAGGCACGGGCAGCAAAGGAAGGGTGGCAGCAGTGGCGCGTGGATCTGGGGGGGGCGGGAGCGTCCTGTCTGACATTGCCAACTACGCCTGATGCCTGCATGCATGCGTGCACCCGTTGGTGGCATGAAAGGGCGGTTGACGCCTCTGCAGCGGCTTTGAGGAGGCATGCCTTGGCCGTATCATTGCGTGATGAATATACTACTTGTGCTTTCTCGATGTGCCGCCGCTATACGAGAGCTGTTAAATGTGTGTGTGGGTGTGATGGTTAACATGCAGAAGTCAAGGAAGCGCAGCAGCGTGCCTGACATTGCTGTGGTCCGCTGCTACCCTGCTTCGTTATACTGCATGACGCGGGAGCACTTGTGGACTTGTATGTATTTTTTAGTGGTTGTCGTTGAGACACTTTCAGACTGTCACACGACGTGTAGATTTCGTACGTACAGCAAGCTTCATGACATTGTTTTACAAATGCCATTCATCTTTTTTTTTTCGCGCTCTGAGCGATAATCAATATATGGTACAGAATGCAATGCCCCCAAGGGCGTCACACACATCTGCGAATCAATTGGCTTGCCGCCCCTGGATCATTCAGTAGAGCCCAAAGCTGGCAGTGGTCCTGTAATTATTGCTGCTGCGCTGCTCAAATGCAGCAAGATGCGGGCGCAGCGCATGCCGGCAGCAGTGCCAGACTGGGTGAGGGACCGCGTGTGGCTCCGGGCAACACCATGTGTGCTTGGTGATCACGTGTCAGTGATGTCATGCACCTTAGCACCCTGTCAGCTTCCAAGCGAAGGCTGAGGTACCCTTCGCTGCAGTGATGAGCAAATCACCTGCTGCAAGGCCCCATCATGCGTGTGTCCCCGCGGAGTCGTCAGCTTCAGTACAGATACCAACAAAGGACCATATAAATATTGATGTTCACCAAGTCGTATCCCGAGACAACGCAGCTATCTTTGCATGGCACATGCGGACTAATGGAGGAAGCTTCGCCCCCCCCTTTGCGTATTTTGAAAGTGCATCGTGCAATGCTCATTTCCCAGGACTGCACAAATTGAACGCAGCACCGCATCATTGGCTCTACAATCTTTTGATGTGTTTTTCATTGGTACATGGCACTCAATGCAATCCATGACTCCATAAGTTGAGCGTCCTGCACTCATCCCACCGAAACAGTGCAGATCAGGCTGCTGCGAAGGAGTAAATTTGTAATTGCACTGGACACCCAATCTCCCTTGGGGCCTTCGTAAATACAAGTCCACAAGTGCTTTGCTCACAGCAAAGGTTGTCATTACATGACTTTGAAGTAGCACTTGTTAAGAAAGCATGTCTGGCACATACCACCAAGAAGCACAGTAGGACACAAATTTATCCCATCTATAGCACTAAAGGTTGACATGATGTGCTGGTGGTTCGGAGGGTGGTGAAGGGCGGTGGGTGGCAGTACAAGAACACTACAGTAACATGATGTCAGCATGCGATACAAGTCATCTGTGTTGACAGGCTCGGAAGATGTAATGCATGGTCACTCCAGCTGAGCCTGCATCTCCGAGAGTGGGCCTAATGTGCTTTCGCCTTTTCGATATAATGTCTGTGGTGCTTCAAACGAGACAAATATGCGATCGTCATTGCTGGACAAGAGTGAGAGATCCGATGCAGGTCATCGCCAGCAGGCACACGTGAGAATGCAGAGGGCAAACGGCTTGTGTAATCACATGTATACTGACATTCTGTGGAGGGGTGGGGGGGGGGAGGAGCTGTGTATTCTCCTCTCTGATATGCTGGAGTCCGACCGCGTTTGCGCTATAAGTGCTTTCTCCCCCCCCCCCCCCCCGCCCCCCCCCCTTCTCGTCACTCCCCCCAAGTCCATACCCACGCTTGACCAAGAAGCAGGTGTGGAATTGTTTGTGCGCTGTGTGTTGCTCGACGGCTCCTGCTTCTGGATCCTCTGTCGCTTGCTTGCTGACAACAATGATTGCTGGCTACTCTTAGACTACAACACTCTGCTTCCTGAGCACTGGCGCTCTCTTAAGTCCACTTTGATTTGATTTTCCTCTTTTACAATGCACTGTTTCTTAATGCTAGCCTTGTCTTGTCATGATATTGCTTCTGCCATGAAACGTATTTCCAAGGTCTCACTTGGTGCACTGAACCGATAAGGCACAGTGTCAGGCCCCCGCACCACATCAAGGAGACCGCTTTCGCGGGGGAACTACCTACACAGGCAAACGCGCAACGCCGCAATACGCAGCATGCCGAGCCACAAGGCAGGCAGCAACACCGCCGCAGCATCCCCAGCACAGCAGCAGCATGCATCACAGATGCTATGTGCGCAAGCCCAAGCCGGGATGGGGTGTCTGCAGTGGTGCTTGCAACCCGCTTGAGGATCAACATGCTG
Organism: Tribonema minus; assembly: GCA_017506865.1. Classification (NCBI taxonomy): domain Eukaryota; class Xanthophyceae; order Tribonematales; family Tribonemataceae; genus Tribonema; species Tribonema minus. The sequence continues at coordinate 653,143 of JAFCMP010000412.1, forward strand.
CTGACAGACAAGCGCATGCTGCTGAATACAGGCACGGTCCTGGAAGAGAGAGGGCGGCAATGCCTCTCTCCACCAAGAGGAGGGCAGCCATCGGCGGCTGACTGCCGTCCCGCGGATCAATTGCTGACCTCTCCCATCGCTGCTCAGGGTGCCGACCGTGGACAGTCGGTGGTCGCCTGGAAACCAGCACGAACTTTCCCGAAACAATACTGCTGCAGCTGCTGAGCAGATGATGCTGGTCAGCAGCAGGGTGCGGGCCCAGGCAGCCAACACGAAGTTGACCTTATTGCGCCTAGATTGGCCTCCTGTGTTCAGGCAGCAACGTCTGGCACTTTCCTGATGACGCTGTGGTGCCGAACCGGGCAGTGCCCGGGCCAAAATCGCCCTGCATCGCCTGAAGAGAGACGCGAAGGCGTCATGGTACCTCCAAGGCACATCCCGCCACAGTGTCCACCTATCTGTGTCTGTGTCTTTCTGTTGAGCCGTTGCAATATGCGCCCGGCAGTTTCACTTTTTCGCCTCGGTGTAACCCCGAAGTGATTGGGGGTGAAAAGCAGCGAGGTCTCTGCGCTATCACCATCTACGGAGACGCTGCTCCGTGCGCTTAGCGTGGCGCGGAAACGCACAACTACTTGAAACGCAACGCCAACAACCTGATGTGACGACAAGAAGATACATTGTTGCCGGGCAGGCTTCGCTCGTTGCGCAGGCTGGCCACTTGCTGGACGCCTGTGTGCACTATTGTATTGTTCACCAGCGAAGCAAGTGTGGTCTATGTCCAGACGCCCTTAACTCCGCCTTAGGCCCCAAAAAAAGCGATCCCGCAAACAACACTTCAACTTTTTATTCATGGGTGAGTCACGGGCGGAAGATTACTCGAACAAACGTATGAATCAGGGCAACGTCATGCTCATAGTGGCCCACTTTCGCAATGCTGTGGTTGCCTGTTGCCCTAGGTTAGGGCTAAGCAGAGTGTGAAGATAGAGTGTCACTGCATTCCTTTTCACGTATGAATGGATCACTCTTCCATGGATCTGTGGTGTACTGCTGTTTGCACAGCGCAGTTCTGCTGGCCCAGAGACGCCCTGTTTCAACACTACTTCCAGATACATTCTTTTTCCAAGCCCACACAGGCCGAACTGCGTACAATTTATGGAAAACATGCAGTTGATCGGCGAATTGCAGGATGCATGCAAATTCAACGCAATGTCACCAGCACATGGAAGCAGCGTGGCGAAGAACAAGCTTATATGAGTGCTGACTCTGGCATTGGACAATAAAGTGCCATTTGTAAGTATGCCGTAAATGCCGTACCCCTGTTATGGCTTCCACCATTGCGGCTATGAGAACCTCTAGTGTATCGCGTTTGTGTGTGCAGACACAACAAGTCTATGCTGCTCACCCACACATGTTGTCTGCCTTGCTTCAAGTGGACTGGGAGCAGCTACGCTCAGCGCTTCCCGTGTGTTGTGATCTCTCGATAGCTCGTCATTTCAGCTTTTGAGTCAGCTGTAGCACCCACGAGGATGCTCCCTGTGTGCCCGTTCACATTGTGTGTGCGCATTACCATGCGCACGCCCCCGCCCCCTCTTCCCCGGAGAAGTGCTTTGAACCACCTTTGTACAGTACAGATGGACTGTTGAAGCCCGCGCTGGAGCCCTCTATACGATACCCATCCACACACACATCACAGCAAGTATTGTGCACAGTTCATGCGGCAAACCCCGACCCCTCCACCCCCTTCCCCCCCAATCACCACTCTAAGGCCCCCCATGCGCCTGCCACGAGAGTGGCGCCCATGTGCCGCGCGGCACAGAGACACAGTCTACAACGCATCGGCAGCAGCACAGCAGCAGCAGCAGCAGCAGCAGCAGCCGCCGCCGCCGCAGCAGCAGCAGCGGCGGCGCTCAACGCGCGGAGCGGCGCACCCACGACCGCCCCCGCAGCAGCAGCAGCGCCAGCACCACCAGCCGCGCCACGGCCCGCCTGAGCGCTGCTGCAACGGTCAGCGCCGGCGCCCCCCCGCGCGCGTGCAGCGCCACCTCCCTGGACTCCCCCCACCCCTGCTGCCACGCCTGCGCCAGCGCGCCTCCGCCGCCGCGCTGCATGCGCAGCAGCTCCTGCTGCAGCAGCTGCGTCTGCGCCTGCGACAGGGGCGCGTGCGTCGCGGCGGCGCCGGGCTTTCGGGGCCTGCGCGTGGGCAGGTGCACGCGGCCGTTGAGCGCTGCTGACAGGCCCTCCACGACGCTCTGCTTGAGGCCCGGGGACACGGGGATGGTGCCGAAGTACTGCACGGCAGGGGAGAGACAGGGGTTGGGAGCATGCACAATTGGTTACAGACTGAGTGATGGTTCATGCAGAAGTTGTCACGGCATGTGCGATGCTAGGCAGGCTGACGCCGACCTCACGGTAATGGACAGCTGCTTCGAAGCCCTTCACATTGCACATCAACGAGTGCCTGCATGGCGATTGACACCCGACACCTGCTTCAAAGCACTTGACATTGCACACACGTCAAAGAGTGCCTGCATGCAAGATGCCGGCGCCGCGTTGTGCGCACAGCAGCTGCTCGCGCCGCACGCACCTGACGGAAGATGGAATTTGCCAGGCCCGGGAAGTGGAGCGTCTCCACCAGCTCGCCGTTGAGGCGCATTTGAAGTACGTTGCCGTTGTCGAGCGCCGTGAACATGAGCTCCGTTCCAGTGGTGCACCGTATGCGGTGCGCGTGGCGCAGAGCAGACTCGCACAGCACCGCCTGTTGCAGATGGCGGCGACAAAAACACCATGCTCTTGATAAGCCTATTAGAGTTCAACAACATTGAGCTTAGGCTGGGTGTGATTGTTTTGTGTGCAATTTGGAGCACTGTGTTTGCCGCTTCTCAAGATCCGTAGGATTGGCACCAGGCTGCAGGTACAAGCCAGCAACCAATCATGGTCATCGACCTGTTGACCTTTGAAGCAACTTCAAGCAAGTGTGATGCTGACTTTCATAAGCGTCAACTAGAAAAATGGTCTAGCCACTACTGTTTTCGGTGTCCACTGCAAGTTAGCCGGTAGCGATGCATGCTTTTCCATGTGCTTCCGTTAAAAAAATGATAACCCCGACAAGCACATCAATCAAGGGCTCCGCTGCACCAAGTTGGCTTTCATTGTTCATGCAGGCTTTGCTTCACGCTTCCACAAGTACATTATGGATACGCTACCCAGTATCTGAAAGCTCAAATGTAGAAGCTCTCAACCGCCCTCAAGCATTCGCTGTAGGGGTCAAAACTACATACGCGCACAACTTCAAGTTCAAGTTGCATCCCTAAATCAATACAGCAAGACTGTGACGACGCACCTTCTCTTCAGCAGACAGGTCCCACTGGTCCCTCATCGCTGCCACCACGCGCCCCGCCGACACCGGCAGCGCCAGCTTGAGCAGCAGCGACTTCTCAAAGTCGTTGCAGTGGATGAGAGTGTCCCACACCCCGTTCTCCCGCATTTCAGCTGGGCTCATGCCCTTGAACCTCCGCACGGCTGGCGACGCGGCCGCCGCAGCCACGTCAATGTAACAGACAACGCCATAAACGCTCAGCATAAGTGCATGGTATGCGCCGCCCCCGAGCACCGCCTCCTGCCGCAGCCCCGGCCTGGCTCCAAATAGGGAGATTGGAAAGCGCAATCCTGACTCCCTCTCCTTGAAGAACTCAACCTTTTGATTATAAGCCGCATCAGCAGGTCCAGCAAAGCCTTGCACGCCAGCTGCTTCCTCGACCCTGGGCTCTGCCACTGGCTGGACGGTGGCAAAGCTGAGGCGGTGCCTGTTCGCCCGCCTGCTGTCAATGCCGCGGTCTCTACCATCGCGTGAGGTGCCGGACTGCATGGCTGAGCCTGGCGGCGATGCACGAGCTTCCTGAGCTTGAAGCTCGCTTGGCGGCAGCCTCAGAGCTTGCAGGAAGCGACCGCAGGTGCTGTTGAAGTCGTGCAGACCGCGCTCAAATTGAAGAGAGCTGGCCCAGCACCGCAGCCTGAGGCGGATGTCCAGGCCATTGTCGGGGCAGCTGCTGGTGCCATGAAAGTCTGTAATATCGCGGGTGTCGCCTGTGTTGGGTCTCCACAGCGCACCACCTTTAACGGTGGTGTGGGCTAGTACGTCAGCTCGACAAGTAACCAGCAGGAGGACGGCAAAGCGTAATGGAGGCTTGCCAGTTCTGACAGCTCTAACCCGTATAGTCATGGTCGGCTACCCTTACTCTGTGTCGCCGTGTAGTGAGCAGGTGCACTGTGCATCAAGCGTGCGCGAGCGTTTTTCGAAAAGTTGAACAACAACTTCAAGCTGATTTTTGACCGTGACCAGAAATCCGTGTGCAAGCCACGGTGAACATTAGCGCTCACGGCAACAGCAAAGGAGGCGAGAGGCGAAGATGACTGCACGACGACGGCATCAAGCTCCTGCAAACCTGTCATTCGTGCTATCAACGGCGCTCCTGCTCCACGGCTGCTGCGTCCATGCCTTCACACCAAAACCACAAAGCCGGCTAGCGAGAGCTCACTGGCAAGGCAGGCCTGTGCGCATGGTCGCAGAGCGGCCACGATTCATGAGCACCACAGGACCTGTGCCGCAGTCTGGCAGCAGAGCCACCAGCAGCGGCCCCGTGGAACATCCCAATAGCGTGCCGTGCTCGCCTTGGCAAGGACAAGGGGCGCAGGAAATGGACAGAGGCAGCGCCAGTGACGGCACCGATCTGGCATCGGATCCTTCCATTCAGTCCATGCAGGTGCGTAACGCTGAGGCTTTAGCTGAGTTGATGACAGCCACTTTTGACAGCCGTAGTTGAAGTGTCGAAGAGGTGCTGTCGCCCTTGGCTTGCAGCTCAAATGCATTGCAGATTTCGCAGTTCACCTGGACCTTAGCATGTGATACCGAAGCACCTGAGCCACCACACCGCGCGCATGCAACAGCGCCTTAAAAGTGCACATGACAATCAGATGGTGAATTCATTAGCTTACTAGATGCATCTCCTGCCTGTACCTTCGTGCAACGTCCTCGGCTGCGCTATACGCCACCAATGATTTGCGAGTGCTCAATTGCCAAAGACCGTGTGTGTTGCTCCAAGCCCAACAGCCTCTGCTGCAACTCTTGCCGCGTGCCACCAGGCCGTGAGGCGTGCGGAAATCATGCAGGCTGCGAAGGCGGGCGAGTGGGACCGCACCATTGAAGTGCTGCGATCCATGGTCCAGGAGGGCGTGCCCAGGGACACGGCGTGCTACGCAGGTGCGCGTTCGATACAGCTGCAACCTTTTGTGCAGGGTGTACATGCGCTTCCGGAGTACACACTTAACTGCGCCTGGCAAAAAGCATGCTAGCTCTCAGCGGCTGCGCGCCGATTTCAGCCTGTTGACATTTTCACATCTAGGCATTGATGAAGAACCACCTTGGCTGTTCGCTCGGCACCTGAACTTCAACTTCAATATGAAATCTGGCTCTCAGACTACTTGCTGTGCCTAAGTCAAGGAGCTTTCATTGCCTCGGCAACTCGGTAATCTTGCCTCAACGAGCGCATCTGCGCGTGACTGCGTCCGGTGGTGCAGGCGTGATCCGCGCGTGCTCCACGGCGGGACAGCCTGCAGAGGCGCTGGACGCCTTTGACGAGATGCGGCGGGAGGGCATACCGCAGGACACGCGCGCGTACAACATCGCTATCGTCGGCTGCATTGGTGAGCGTCAGATGCTGAGCCCTTAAATTCCTCTGTGCTGTGCACGTTGACGTTCTACGCATCAGTACGCGGTGGCCAGTGAGGCTTGTGTGTTTACTGAGACAGGGCGTGCGATGAGGATTGCAGGACACACCTGCACTGGGGGCTGTCTCTTGTGGCTGATTGTTGACACTTCTTGAAGTTAAAGTCAAGGCTGCAGTGGCCAACTACCTAAATCTGGTCTGCAAAGACCCAAACCGCCAGCTACCGTAGCATGCAACGCAACTTTGACAGTTTACATGTTGTTCACCACCCCATGAACTGCAAGGCATATGTGGGGATCCACCTAACTAGTGCGCTGCACACAAGATTCAGGGACCGCTGTCGCAACACGTCGTGTGTTAGGGCATCACCACCACTGCCTTCCAATCACGATATTCTAATGTCTCATCGCGCCACACCAACGCCGCCGCCACTGCCTCCCATCACAATGTTCACACGTCTCATTGCGTTGCACCAAACAGGCCAGCAGACGTGGCCGTGGGCAATGGAGCTGCTGGAGGAGATGCGCGCTAGGGAGGTGTCTGCAGATGCTGCCACGTACACGGCAGTGCTAAAGGCGGTGGCGCGGGGCGGCAGGGGCGATATCGCGGCCCTCCTAGTGGTAAGCCATCGCTTCTTGCGTGTTAGTGTGTGTGAGTGTTTGTGATCTATGCGCACATTTTCGAGACGAGCATTGTAAGATGCAGCTGGCGCAACCCTATAATTAGTGAAACAGGCGCGATGAGGACTGGAGTCACCCCGGCCAAGCAGGCCATGGCAGTTACGTTTACGCGACAGTGCTCAGTGCTCATGCCAGAGCAGGGGTCGCAATGCAGCGTCGTTGGTATGTGGTCGTGCCAATTTTTCAGTCAGGGAGCCAACATGCCCGCCTTTGTGTAAGGCATGATGAGCTGTGTGACAAGCAAATGGCAACCACATTCGCCAGCACTTCTGCAGGGCAGCGAGGCGGATGTTGCGGCACTCACAACGCCGACAAAGTAAATGCTGAATTCTGGTCGCTGAAATGCACTGATGCCTCATCCTTGCATGTAGCTGCAGAAAAGTGCCACACTCAAGAGGTAGTGATCATCAGGATGCCTCCTTAGTCGCTGCCAGTTTTGTGAGGCGTTATAACGTATTTTACTTGCATGCAAGCAACCTCATGCCTGCGAGGTGTCGCAATGTCGGCATAATGTGCGCCCCGCTGTGCACGCACGCTGTGCCCTTGCGAGCGGATTGGCGGCGACAGCATTTATGGGCTGGCTGCTGTGCCCCGGTGTAGGTGTAGTCAGCGCTCAGATCATTGGTAGAGTCAAAGTGCTCAGCAGTGATAGATTACGAGCAAGGAACTGCAACTGCAAGGGGAAGATTTTGGCGGACGTCAAGTTGAAGTTTGCAGCAATCTTGGTGTTGAAATCACGCATGAGTCCTCCTCCGTGGACTTTGCGGATGCCACGCACCCCATGGCCATCTCGCAATGATGTGCCACGGTACTTGAAGTGACTGCCACAATGATTGAAGTGACGCGCCGCTGGACGTCGAAGCCTCACCCCCTCCCCTCCCCCCCGCACCCCCTCTCACGGGCCACGACACAGGAGGAGGCCGTTCAATTCGGCATCAAGGTGCCGGCAGCAGCGCTCACGCTGGCGCTGGGCGCGTGTGCCGCGTCCGGTCAGCACACAGCAGCGCTCAGCATACTGGCCGTGCTGGAGGGGACGGCGCCACCCGCGCCGGTTGCGGGGCGGGGGAAGGGGAAGGGGGGGGGGGGCAAGGGGGGGGCCGGGGGGTGGCCGGACCTGGAGAGCTTCCGGCTGGTGCTGGAGGCGTGCGTGAAGGCGGAGGAGTATGGCGTGGCGCAGGAGGTCTTTGACAGGCTCAAGGTGCGCTGCAACTGCTGTAACTGCTGTAACCGCCGCGTAACCGCTTTTTTCATGCGTCTCCGTGGACTACGAGCAGGCCGACTCGTACGAGCAAAAGCCATGCACGAGAGGGATTATCTGTCCCTATTGCAGCGCACAGTGGCTCTGCTGCTGCGCATGCAAGTTGCTGTCCAGCATTGCTTTGAGCTGGGCCAGCATCTTCGACTTCAATCAACACCTGACACATAACTTCAACAGGCAGAAACACGCTGGCAGTTTTGGCCTGGCCGAATTGTGTGACGTGCGAAAGTGGTATGTGCTGTACTGTCACCCGAGTATATGCTCTTCAAGTTTGAGGTTGCTGGTAGAAATTCATGGCATCTGCTGCGGAAGTTGACGCCGTGGTGACCAGCTAACGACGCTGGTGTTTCAGACGCTGGTGTTTCAGACAGGCGCGCTCATGCGCTCCGCGACCGCCGCTCCTTTTGTCGGCGTGAGCATTGTCCAGGTAAGCATGTATAGGGTGTTGCCGTTGAAGTCATGTGTTGGGTATCCTCACCTTGGTTGAAGTTGAAGATGCTGGCCCAGTGTGACCCAGTGCCGGAAAGCAACTGGCAGCCGCAGCAGCAGAATCACTTTGCGCTGCAGTACGAACGCAGGGTCCTTGCTGCTCATGTGCATGGCATCAGAGAAATTTACAGAAAATGAGCATGAGCAACCGCATCAGCCATTCTTCATCTACATATGGAAACGGTTCAAAAGATCGTAGAGCTCTCTATATATGGGAGCTGAACCTATGAGCACATGCTTCCCCACATGACGTGTATGCCGCTTCATGGTGCTTGTTTGAAGAATGTACTGTACAGTGCAAGCAAGCACTGAAGACGTTTGTCTGTCAACAGTATGTTTGCAGACGTTCAGCTGCTGTTACTGTGCAGTACTTGACTCCATCGCGGGAGGCTCAGAGCAGCTGCTGATGTTGTTGCTTTTGATGCATGTACGTTGCAGCACAAGCACTGACATTTGTTGGTCACTGCATGTCTACAAGCATTCAACTGCTGTTGCTGTGCAATACTTGACTTCATCGCCGGATCAGTCATATTTGCCTACAAGCATTCAACTGCTGTCACTGTGCAGTACTGGACTTAATTGCCCCGTCGCTAATGTTGTCGGTGAGGATGCACGTACCTGCAGTACAAGCACTGAAGCCATCCGTTGGTCAACGCATGCCTGCCAGCATTCAACTGCTGTCACTGTGATGTACTTCGAAGTATTCAACTTTTCGCCGGGTCCTCAACAGCAGCCGCGCCTTGTCATTGTCACATACTCCAGATGTTGACCGTGACATGCCAATGTTGCTGTTGTCGCTGACTGTGAATGCACCACACCTTTGTGTGTACGCGATGGCAGGCTGCGGGGCACACTCCAGACGAGGAATCCTTTAGATGGTGAGTCCCCTCCACGTCGGCGCCGCCGCCGCCTGACTCAGCGGCACTTTCCCAACCCTTGTTGCATGCACAAGAATACAGGGCATTCACACGTCGAGGGCAGTGACATGTGTAGGTCACTTTGCACCGCGCACATGTGTAGAAGCTAAGGCTCCCGTCACCTGACCACACGTCCACATTGCAGAAAAACATTTCAAGCATTATGTAGGTCACTCCGACCATCAATTGCTGCTTGCGGTTTGCCGAAGTGAGTCACAACATCATTGCTGGACTGGATTTACGGTGTCTGTCAACTGGTCGCTAGCGTATGTATGTGGCGAGCTGTGCAATTTGGCGCAGAAGCTGTCGCAGCAGAGGGCGTGTGACTGTTAGACGGACACTTCTGTCAGATACCCCATCAGCAGCCACAAGAGCGCACTTCATGAAGCGCAAAAGGCCTAAAGCCCTAGTGCCCACCTTCAAAAAAGTGTAAGCTGCAGCGCCCAACCTCACATGTGACGTGCCCCCCACCTGGCGCCACTTTCCACCTCTCTCAGCATCTAAGCCGGCATCACATGGCACTCTTCCTGTTGATGTTGATAGTTCAAACTTGAGCCTGCTGGAGCGTCACTTGTGGAGCGTCACTTGTCTCTCCTGGCAACTTCTTGAGCAGGGTGATGCGGGCGCTGGAGGGGCCGGACTGGGAGAAAGCGCTGGCGCTGCAAAAGGAGGTCCGGTTAGCCGGGCTAAGGCTGGACACAGGTGTGCTTCGATCGGCTGCACAACACTCCATTGCCGTAACGCGTGATCTTTTCACGACAGAGGTTACACATAAATGATGTGGCGAAGGACTGGATAGTGTGCTTACTGCTCAGAAGTGGTCCGGGTTTGCCGAGGGCTGCCCTGCCGGCCGTGCTCCCGCAGCGCACGGTCAGCGCATCCACAATGTTCTTGAACGCTCGCTTCTTTCTTAAGAAGTACTTCGCCCACAATGAGCTGCATGACTCACGTTCTGCGCACGCTGGGCATATCAACGACACATTTTAACGCTTCCTAAAAAGTACTGTACCCATATTGAGTTGCATGACCCTCATGCTGGGTATAGTGTGGTCAGCAGCCTGCATCCCATAATGAAGTTCAAGCGGTGTACGCCTCCGGCTGCATCCTCTGAAGCGCTGGGAGCAGCTGCTGCCTGTACGGCTGACGCGTCACACACGTTCCCGTGTGTACCGCATCTGTACCGAGCGTGCACTACGCGCGTACTATGCTTTTTTGGTTAGTGAATCCCTGCCTGTGGTGCAGAAAAGTCGAGCTCACCAACAGCGCACTGTGCGCGCGCGCAGGCATGTACAACTGCATCATGCGCAGCCTGAACCGCGGCTTTCAGTACGAGGAAACGCTGCGGCAGCTGAGCGAGATGCGCCGCGACAAGGCCAAGCCCGACGCCAAAACGTACACACGCATGGCCCTGGCGTGCGCCAACCACCACCCAACGCCCAAGTGGGAGCTGGCGCTGCGCCACCTCAGCCGTGCTGACGCGGCGGGCGTAGAAATCACGCTGAGCTGCCTCAACTGGCTCGTCACGGCGTGCGCTCGCGCGGGGCAGTGGCGGGAGGTGAGTTGAAGTTGCAGTTGAAGTTGCACTCGCGCTGCGCCGCCTGAGCCGCGCTCAGACGTGGCGGGCGCCGAGCCAACGCTGAGCTGCCTCAAGTGGCTCGTGACGGCATGCGCGCGCGCGGGGCGGTGGTGGGAGGTGAGTTGAACTTTTAGTTGAAGTTGCACTCGCGCTGCGCCACCTGAGCCGCGCTGACGCGGCGGGCGTCGAGCCGACGCTGAGCTGCCTCAAGTGGCTCGTCACGGCGTGCGCGCATGCGGGGCAGGCGGGCGGTGAGTTGAAGTCCTAGTTGAAGTTGCACTCGCGCTGCGCCACCTGAGCCGCGCTGACGTGGCGGGCGTCGAGCCGACGCTGAGCTGCCCCAACTGGCTCGTGACGGCGTGCGCGCGCGCGGGGCAGTGGCGGCAGGTGAGTTGAAGTCGCATGCGGCTGACCGATTCTTGCCTATAGCAGCTCACGCGCATGCTCAGCTGTGTTGTAACGTAACCCCTTACAATTTACAGGAAACGGTCCAGTGACGATACAGTCAGATTGTCCTGCTTGTGTTATCTATGGCTTGCGTCAGCTAGGGCAGTATGGGCGTCTTGCTCGCGGGGCGCTCGTCATAGGTGATTGACTGCCTTGCATGCGGCTCTGAGGCTGGGGTTGGCGTTGATGCCAGCCCTCGCTCCACCATATATTGCGGCTGTCGCACATCAATCCAGGACTTCAGTGCGTTTCCAACCCTTGGGCGCTTCCTCGTCTCCCGCCCTTGCTCAATCCCAACCCATAATACTGCTGTCGCACATGTAGTGTGGCACTCCATTGCCACGTGTCGATCCCACCGGCAGCGCGACCACCGGCAATGCGACCGACGCTTGCGGTTTCAAGGTCTCAGTGTCAGCCACTGTTGGTGGCCAATGTTCGCGCTCGCAACACACCACGCGACTGTGTCTCGTGCGATGTCTACGTAGTACATGCGCTGCCCTTCTGGTGTAACCCCTGGTTGTCCGTGCGCCGTCTCTCTGCACGACAGGTGGACGTGCTTCTGGCGCGGCGCGGCCTAACCCTAATTCTAAAGGCGCGGTCGAACCCTAACCCTAACCCTAAACAATTCCACACACCCTCACCTCAACACACACTGTCGTCGTTCAATGACTCACGTCACAGCGCTTCGTCCGGTCCAACCCCCGGTCGCCTGTGCGGCGTGTCATCGTTGTCGCCGCGCCAGGTGGACGTGCTTCTGGCGCGCATAGACGCGGACGCGGGGCGGCGCGATCTAATTCTAACCGTAACCCTAACCCTGAATCTCAACTACCGCGCCCTCACCTCAAAACCTATTGCGACTGTGCCATCGTTCAATGACTCACATCGCAACGCTCGATCCGGTCTCACCCCTGACCGCCTGCACGTCGTCATGTGATCATCGCGCTGCCGCGCTAGGTGGACGTGCTTCTGGCGCGCATAGACGCGGACGCGGGCGGCGCCGACTCCATCACGTACACGAGCATGATCGGCGCGTGCCAGGCGCTCGGCGACGCCGCGCGCGCGCAGGCGCTGCTGCAGAACATGAAGCAGAAGGTGGGATGGATGTGTATGCCGTATGTATTGTGGTGCTGCGACGGCGTGGCTGCGCAGAAGGTGCGATGTGTGTACATACCGTACTTGTCGTGCGGCAGAAGCTGCTGTCGTGGACCACACTTTCAGGTCACGCATCAGGGAGCAGGCTGACGCTGCGATATCGCGTACCAAGTCTCATGAAAGTCTTTGTGACACGCAACGGCATGGTTGCGCTGCAAGCAAACGGCAACGTACGCGCCTTATCGCATCACGTGCGCAACTCGCACTCACATGTTGAAGTTGTGAAGCAGCGTCACCTACTGAAGCTGGGACGGGTGACGCGCAATTGTTGAAGTAATGTCACAGTGCCGCGCGCGTCACTTCGCAAGTCGTGAGATTGAACTCATGGCGTGTGACGCACTCTCGCGGGGGCTCAAAATGGGCGACGCGGTTTACGGCAAGGGCATGGCGGCGCTGCAGAAAATGTCAACCTCTACTCATTGAAGTTGTTCAAACTGCACCCACGAGTCGCCTGTTGAAGTTAACAGTGTGACCGCGTGCGATTCGCAGGGGCTCAAAAATGGGCGACGCTGTGTACGGCAAGGGCATGGCGGCGCTGCAGTGAACTGCAACCATCACCCATTGAAGTCATTCTTAACTGCAACCACACGGCGTGTGACGCACTCTTGCAGGGGCTCAAAATGGGCGACGCGGTGTACGGCAAGGGCATGGCGGCGCTGCAGTCGGGCGGGCGCCACGACGCCGCGCTGGCGCTGTACGGCGACATGAAGCGAGCGCGCGTGCGCCCCAGCGCGCGCACGCTGCACTTCGCGCTGCGGTCGGCGACGCATGTGAGAGAGCGCACTGTACTGTAGACTCAGCAGTGAAATCTAGAATTAGCGTTAGGGTTAGAGTAGGGGGGTAGGTTGCACGCTGCACTTTGCGCTGCGGTCGGTGATGCATGTGCGCGACTGCGCTGTTCGGTAGACACGGCCACAAACCCTTGAGATAGGGTTATGGTTAAGTTACACGCTGCACTTTGCGCGGTGGTCGGCGACACGGATGAGAGCGTGCGCCCAGATCAAACAACAGAACCCTAGATATTGCAGTGCATGTGTGCGTGCTCCTCTACTGTTAGGGTTAGAGTTTGGTGATGCGAATGCGGCAATGTGACAGCGCTCATCAGGGCAGCAGTGTTAAATATCAGTGATGCACTCTGCTTCTTGAAGTACAGGTGGAAGAGCCGTAGAGCGAAGTAACGGTGGAGGAGCCGTAAGCTGTCAGCGAGCTTAATTATATGCGCACTTGAATTGGAGTACCGACGCAAGGCGGTGCGGCAGTGGCACCTGTGTAAAGTGCGCATATCGCCAGTGACCTAGTCATCAATGCCGAATGAAAGTCGTGTTGCGTCACTTGAACCGCGCATCTTCGCGTCATGCTGTTCCTACGCTCTGCGACGATCACGTAGCACGTAAAGCATGCCACTTTGTGATGAATGCGCAACCGCTTGATCGCTTCTGTACATGTGCTGGAGGGGAGCGAGCGCATTGATTTTCTGAAGCAGCAGTTCCGGCGATGGCTATGATGACAGCGCAACAAGGATATGCAGTGCGTATGACATGGCAACACAGCGCGTACATGCAGCTATTGAGCGCTGCCATTGAGGCTTGGCAGCAGTGGCTATCCTCATGAATGCACCTGAGCTCCATGAAGCTAACCCAAACCCTCAACCCTAAATTCTAACCCTCACTTTTTCACAACCCCCTTCGAACCCTCACCCTAGACACCTGCGCTCGCATGGGTTTGATGTGGTACTCGCAGGTGGAATGTGTGCGCATATGTTGACAACTGTGTGTCGCGCCTCATCGCTGTACTGTGTATATTTTGCTGCCATGCCCCTCAGGAGGGGGACTGGGTGATAGCGAAGGAGATCATCGGCGCCATGACGCGCCTGGGGTTCATGGGGCAGGTGGAAAAAGAGCGGCAAGATGCGGTGAGCCCGGTGGTCGTTGCGCACTCATGAAACTAGTATTTAAAGCGTTGTACTTGGAGTGCATCACCTGTGCACGTTGTCGCCAATGACGCAATGAATGCACATGAATATACGCGTCAGCATCTCAAGGGCACATGATTCTCTTCATGATGAAAGTGCATGTATCTATTTTACGTATTTTCATTCATGTGCTGAAGTATGCTGGGCAGGGGTGACCTGGGGGGAAAGGAGAAAGAAGCGGTCAGCGCGGCGGTTGCAAATGACAGCAGCGCTCAGGACGCAGTTGCCTGCAGCTGAATCTGCACACGTGGAAAAGCAGTTGTGCCATTTTGCACCATTATGTACACTCGTGCTCCTTCAAAATATCCATAGCAACGATGATACTAGTGCAGGGGCACCACAAGCAAGCCTTGTGGAGTGCGCAAGTGGCAGCTGCAGGGCGTGCTTTGCCAATGCACGTGTATGGTACGATTTTAGCCGACATGTTCCTGATTGTATGCGCCGGTGAACCTGCGTGCAGGCAGGGCTTCATCAGAATGTTGAGCGGCAATGCTCAACAATACTGGCGATGTGAACGATGGTGCATAGGTACACTAACTGTCGTTTGAGTTGGCATGACCCCAATTTGCGCGGCAACGCTAGCGATACGCCACATGACGGCAAAAAACACTTCATTTTCCTTTGTCCGCAAGACCTCCTTCAGCTGCACGCAATGCTCACAACGCTGCGAAACTGGCGTTGTCTGACCCCCCCCCCCCCCCCCCCTTGTCCACCTGCTTCTGCAGGTCCGCACCGATAACCTGGTGCTGCTCAAGCTCCTGAGACCATGAGACCATGATCTACCCGCCGCACGTACATAGGTCGATGGAGACCAAACAGAACATTACGCATGGTTTTCAGGGGGGGGGACGGGGGGGTGGCGGCCCCCAGGAAATGCCCACTGCCCCCCCCCGCTGCTGGCCCAGGAGGCTCGTCAGAGGCTCATGTCGCGCCGAGACTCTCTGCGACAATACACGGCGCAGAAATCAAACACGCGGGGGCAAGCACCGTGCAGCTGTGCGCCGCTTCCGGGGGGCTGTTTACGGCGAGCGGCGCTCATGCCGGGCTCTGGGGCAACGCCAATGCGCAGCGAGAGTGCCGCGTCGCGTCACTCGGGGGGAGCGCTGCTCGCTTGTTTGCGCGGCGCGCGCCTGGAGCAATGCCGCTTCAGTCGCGGCCGTTTCCTGGCGTTGGTGGTGGCGCGCCGGCGCCGTCTGCGGCGCGAAGGCTGCACACACGCTCTCGATAATGCGTACGTGAGCATCCCATGCCATTTTGGTTGTGGCAAAAGCTGTGATTTTTCTTTCAAAGAGCTTCTGTGCGGTGCTTGCCAACGTCGCATTGCATATGTGCTGCAACGTGGCACTTCTGCTGCACTTGGAGGCAATCTTTGCTGATGACTATTCTGCTCTGACTGCCCGCCCTTGTTTGTAGCAATGATTCTCACACAATACAATGCCAACAGCAACAAGGCAAAGCGGCGCTTTGCCTTCCAAAGCCACATCTGCCTCCCTGCTGAAGAGTCTTTCTTGGTCCATGTATTGGCAGCATGCAATTGTTGCTAACAAATCGTTTCTTGGTCCATGTATTGGCAGCATGCAACTGTTGCTAACAAATCGTCACGACACATTGCATACCATTGAGGCCATCACAGTAAGGCAGAACAAGCAGAAGGTCAAAGCTTTCTTCACAGGCGTAACATAGAGGCCATCACGTACACGCACAACAAGCAACAGACTGCAGCTTCTTCCACAGGAAATTCATGCACTATTATACTCTGACCATGCAAGTCTCATTTGGCCACTGAAATGTATGTTCCTCGCGTATGTGCATGAGTGTGCTGCAGAATCTTTCTTCTGCAAGACTCAGGTTACAAAGCTATGCATGTTGACATGAATCATTCATGCACCATCGTCAGCAACGTCAGACACGCTCAATGTGCCAATGCCTTTCCTGCATGTTGAATTTCGCAGGTCTCGAGGACGCCTTCAAGGTGCTGCATGAAATAGTGCGGCATGCTGTCGCTCACAGGAGCCATGGTGCGCTCTGAGGGCATGCCTGCACAGGTCAGAGGCACTGCTAGTGCAGCATGCATACAGTATATACATATGCCATGACAACCGTGACTTTGTTCGCACTGTGCCAATCAGTTCGCATACTACCCCATACAAAACGCTGCATGTTTGACCCCAGCAGATCTGAAGCTACCCTCTGTCCTCACGCACATCTGAGTCAGAGGGGTAGGGCTACATTTAGGTTACTTTAGGCTACTTTCCCTGTGCCACTTATGGACTTTAGACTTTCGAGAGGTTCGGGGGACCTGCCAGCCTGAAGGCGTCAGCGGCCCGCGATGCACGCATGCGCCGCTTGATCGGCCGAGCAAGTTGCATAACTTGTGGAGGAACACGTGCAGGGCCTACAAAGTGCCTATCGCACATTACTTCAAACTGCATCGAACTTCAAGTTTTCGAACCGGCAAACGCTGTGATACCGCATGCGCAAGCAACAGCACCGCCAGCAGCAGCAGAAGCAGCAGCAACAGCAGTGGAACCATCCTTGTCAGTGCATAAGCTAAAAAGCAACACTTTCTCGCAGCAACCAAATCTTCACGCCAGGCGGGCAACACTTTGCGAAGAGTATATATGACCTCCAATAGCAATGGCGCTGGCGCACCTCCAGAGGAGTGCTTACCGTCGCAGAAACACCTCAAAGTTCCTGTCCACGTTGGCGGGAGCTTGGACAAAGTAACCCGAGTGCTGTCAGTGATGGCCCAGACTCGATTGTTGCCCAAGTCCGCGTGGGGTCTCTGCACCGCTGTCCACCAAACAGTGAGACCGGTGGTGCACCTGCGTCCCGAAAGGTATCAGCCAGTGGCTTCGGCGGCTCAGGCCTTCTTAACTAAAAACATCGGCTACCTGACGCTCAATGGCCCTTTTGGGTCGGATCCGATGCTCGCCCTCGCAGCCGCCGCGGGGGCCACGGAGAACCTGAGTTCCTTCTTCAGGGATGTCAAGGTCATGAACCTGTACTGGCCAGGTGCCGGGCTTCCGCACATTCCGCGGTCGCTGCGGGAGCTGCACCTGCACCTCGGCTACGCTGACTGCAGCTCCCTTGTTGTGTGTGCACTGGTGCACGTGGCAGCTCGTTCCACTCACCCGCCGTGCCTTCAGACCGGCGCAAAGATGCCAGCGAGCACCCTCCCCGCACACGATGCAGCGGTACCCCCGGCGGATGGTGACTTCGGCCCCTCGACATTGACATCGCTCAGCTTTGCAAGTGGCATCAGCAGCCTACCAGACAGCATCGGCAAAGTGCCTACGCTGACGGCGCTGACGCTGCGCGACAACCACCAAGTCACCGGCCTGCCGGACAGTGTTGGCGAGCTGGCTGCGCTCACTACTGACGCTGCGCGGCTGCGCGCAGCTCACGCACCTGCCCAACAGCGTACGCGGCCTGTCGCAGCTCACCACGCTGACGCTGCGAAACTGTACCGGGCTGAGACACCTGCCGGACGGCATCGGCGGCCTCACATCTCTGGCGATGCTGGACCTGAGCGGCTGCGCTTCACTAGTTTGTGTGCCCGAGACCATCGGCGGCTTGTCCGCGCTGACGGCGTTCGACCTGAACACCTGTGGCGTGCTCTCGCGCCTGCCGGACAGCCTGGGCAGCCTTGCCGCGCTGGCAACGCTCGACTTGAGCTTCTGCGCTTCGCTTACTGGTGAGCCCGAGACCATTGGTGACGTGTCCGCGCTGACGGCGCTGAACCTGGACAGCTGCAGTGCGCTCGCCCGCCTGCCGGAAAGCCTCGGCAGCCTCGCGGCACTCGCAACGCTCAACTTGCACGCATGCGACAAGCTCCAGCGCCTGCCGGACGGCATCGGCAACCTGGCGGCGCTGTCGGACCTCGACCTGAACGGCTGCGGCAGCCTTCAGGTACTGCCAGACGCCATCGCTCGACTGGCGACGCTGACGTCGCTCGGCCTGGGCTACTGCATGCTGATGACGCGCCTGCCGGACGGCATCGGCAGTCTGCGCGCGCTGACGCAGCTGGCGCTTCCAGGGTGCTACGCCCTCGCAGCCCTGCCGGAGACCATCGGTGAGCTAGCGGCGCTGAAGTCCCTCCACCTGGCAGATTGCCGCGCGCTGACGCGGCTGCCGCAGTCCATCGGCGATCTGGCGGCGCTGATGACCCTCCAGCTGAGCGGCTGCCGAGCATTGATGCGGCTGCCGGAGCGCATCGGCGAGCTGACGGCACTTACGGCCCTCCACCTGCATGGCTGCCCAGCGCTGACGCAGCTGCCGCAGAGCATCGGCGCGCTGGCGGCGCTCATAACGCTCACCTTGTGTGGATGCCACGCGCTGCCGCGGCTGCCGCAGAGCATCGGTGCGCTGGCGGCGCTTCGGCGGCTCGACCTTCGCAACTGCCCGCCGGCGCTGCGGCAGAGCTTGCCACATTCGCTCGTGCGTGTGACGCAGCTCGACGCCTGACGCCGAGTTGTGAATGGCCATCTCTACCGTGCAGAAGCGCGCCTGAGCATGTAAGCATAGGGGGCCTGCCGGCGCTTGACGTGTGACGAGTAGAATCTGGCTCGCCGGAGTCGATCATCTGAGACACCGAGTCACTTGTCTAAGACACGGAGTCGACTCTCGTCTACAGCACGGTACTCGTCTAAGACGCCGAGTCACTCGTCTAAGGCATGTGTGGCAGTGCAAAGTGCATATACACAGTACGACATGGAATACTAAGTGCTTTTTGAAGTCATTGTGACATCATTTTTATTGTTTGTTGCATGTGCTGAGGGCTCACAATGGCAGTGTGCAACATTGTGGCATCCTCTGCAGCATGATTGCTGGCATACGCACACACAAAAAAAGGCATGAAGAGGTGTCAGAACTGCCACAGTTCAGCCGTCAACCTTCGTGTATTTACATGCAGTACCGCAGTGCACGAGCACATTGGCAGACTGTGACAGTCGCTTTCACTACAGCCATGCACTGTCGCCTTCCCGCTGCAAATACATCCAAGCAGCAGCTGCCTCGCGTGACAACTCAGTGTCACCACTGCTGGTACGCAAATGCACACCTCGCTGCCCCCCCTCTCCATAACACACTGCCACTGACTGACGTTACTGCCCCCCCCGCCAGATTCCATAATAGACTCCGCCGGCATTACGCAGCAACAGAGCCAAGTGGGCCCCCGCGAGCGACAGGGCCCCACGGCACTGCAAGGAAGCGTCACAGCTCGTCAGAGGCGTACCTACCTACCTACGTGGACTTCCGCTTGCCCTTGTCCTGCGTGAATAAAGAGGTGCAGAACCAGGGCGACGCTCAGCACGCTGGCGCAGAGGTATAGCTACCTACCAACCTACGTGGACTTTCGCTTGCGCTTGTCCTGCGTGAAGAGTCCGGGCTCCAAGAGGTGCAGGACGAGGGAGACGGTCAGCACGCCGGCGCATGCGACGAGCGGCGTCTGCAGCGCCGTCGTGGCGCCCTTGGTGAAGAAGTGCGCGTCCACCGCCGGTAGCGCGTGGAAGATGAGGTTGGCCACGCCGACCTGCAAGTGCAAGTTGAAGTTGAAGTAGGAGGTGAAGCGGCGCGGCGCGCAGGGGCAGGGGCGGAAGGATGAAAAAAACACTGCTTGCTTTGTTGAGCACTGCGGCTCAACATGCCCTTGCCACTGCACTTGAGCGAGCACCAGCAAACAAAACACACAGACCAGAAGAACATGTGTGGTCATGATGTTGTGCCATTGTGCGGGGGGGGGCGGGGGTGAAGCGACCTCAGGACTGACCCCTGGGCTGATTATGCCCAGAGCCTCCCACGTCGGTCCGCCGCTCACTCCCCTCCCACCGCACTCCTCCACCCCACCCTCACCCCTTGCTCGGATTGCTCGATGCAAAGGCCTCTGACACCCGGAGGGTGGGTGGGGGTAGGGGTGGAGGGAGGGTACGGGCCCTCTGACACCATCATTGACGATGTTTGGCAGAGAGGGCAGGGTGGGAGAAGGTAACAAGAAAACATTTCCGGAGATGGAGCTATACAGCAATGACGTGGATGATCCACGCTTGCGGTCAGGCACGCGGTCAGGAAATCACCTACACAAACTGGTGTCCTCCCCCAATGCAATACCCGTCGAATGCAGGCACCGCGTGAATGGCCCAGCTGGCTGCGTCGCCGACACGCAGCACGGAGGATCTGGAGTTCGCAGAGTAGGGCGTGAAAGCAGCGGGTCTGATGCATTGCCAATCAAACCTTCTATGTTGCATCGGCATGCGCAACGGCGTTGCCAGAGGGATGAGTGCAACGGCAAGTGCCGCATGGAACATCAAGTTTGGCCATGCCCAGATGAAAATCATGTGAGATTCAAGGTTACCATCAAGCACTGCGCCCACTGTGCGTTTCGGGCGCGGTTAGAAGGCAGCATATTCGTTGAGCACGAACCCGAAAGTGGAACGTGCAGCTGCAAGCTGGCAACAGGGCTGCTTGCGGCACGCACACGTGCAGATGCGAATCCTGTTCTTGTCAGCTCGGCCGTGACCGCCCCAAGATGAATCGTGCATCTGTAGCCGCCGGGAGCGCATGCACACGCACAACTCATTGCACCACACCACGTGTGCTTGCAGCGGTGCGCCGGCCATAAGCTAGCTCACTAGGAAGTCACAACCATCCTGCGCCCCGTCCTAGGCACAGTACATTGCGTACTGCTTGGCGGCATGACTCAGCCGTTACGCGCTGGCAGCTGCAGCTGCGCTGATTGCCGGTGGAGAGACTGAATCATCACCCCATCGGGGGCAGGCGTTGAGCTGAGAGTGTCAGCAGCAAAGAGTTTTGCGCTTTGCAAAGCGGCGGCGAACAAACCCTGCTCACAGTTCAACCAATGAGATAGTGCTGCACACAACCATGGACATCCTTGTACAAGCCACCGGTTGCTTTCATAGACCCACCAAAGCACCTGAGTATTGCTGACTGTCAGCCAACATATGACTGTCACCGAATGGATGCGCTCCGCAGCCTGAGCACGTGCTTAGCACTTTGCCTAAGCAGTTGATTGCACCTTGAAGCAAGCTTGCTGGATCACAAGGCAGCTGAGCCCTGGCTTGACTCACGCAGCAAAGCTCAATCATGCCCACGGCATAAAGGTGATTTGTTAGTTTTCAGTCTCTGTCGCACAGGATGCAAGATTTCACCTGGCCCCTA
Organism: Tribonema minus; assembly: GCA_017506865.1. NCBI lineage: Eukaryota > Xanthophyceae > Tribonematales > Tribonemataceae > Tribonema > Tribonema minus. The sequence goes on from JAFCMP010000412.1 coordinate 674,533, forward strand.
CTTCTGTTGAGTGCTCACCTTGAACCTTGAGACGCTGCCCATAATGTACGAAAGCACGCTCAGCACCCCCAGACTCGCGAAGGCACCCGACAGCACGTGCACCAGGTAAACTGTGCTAGCGCTGAGCGAGACCTCATGGCTTATCGACAGCAGATCCAGCACCTTCGCCGGCTCCGTGAACGCCAGGAACGCAGCATACAGGTGAAGCAGGCCCACCACAGGCAGCACTACTTTAAGCAGTCCCATCTGCGATGGCTCAGCACGTCAAACAAGGCAGCAACGAACGATTGAGATCTTTTAGGCGCATGTTGAAGAAGCGCTACATCATCATGAACTCGGCACACGGGGAGCAGAGTGTGGGCGCCATTGCAGCATGCTTACCGCTTGCCAAGAACGCCTGCTTGCTGGGCTTTAGACGTTCCACCGTCTCCAGAAGCCAATATAGCGCAATGACTCGCCTTCCCGGCGGGCGAGTCCAACTCGGTAGTATCATCGAGTCGTGCTGCCTTCGCAGTAGTGAGCGTTCAGGAGTTTTTTTTTTGACACATGACGTTATTTATAACTCTGTCTGTGTTGCGTTTCATTCACTCCAACTGAAGCAACCATGCTTCAAAGTAGAGTGCAGTAGAATTTGCACCCCTCGAGAATGAACAGTTCATGAATCTACAATCAGAATCTCAGATGCTTCTATGCAACCTTGGCAATGGGCGAGCAAACAGTCACCTGGCATGTGCCTGAGCGTGTGAAGGTGCCTCTGCGATCAAAGCTCTGGCGCCTGTTGCTGCGTATGCATGACCCTATGCAGAGGATGCGCAACTGCCTTGAGTGGCACGCCTACACACATTACCAAACTCGTGTGGATGCCATACACTGCAGGCGCAGGATGCGCACAAGTAAGTGATCTGCAGCAGCCGCATGACATATTTTGCAGATGCCAAAGCAACAACCTGCTAGGAAAGGTTTGACCTGCAGAGGCAACTCGTACACTGGTTGCAGCATCAGCAAACTCTTACAAAAACAATTCTGCAGCAGCAAAATGCAAATACAGCTGAAGGCAGACCAGACCGCGGAAGCATCAACCAGTGTGGCATTCTGATTATGATACACACCGCTTGCCCAGACCTGTGTGCGGCTCTCACAGCACCTGAACGACAGTTTCATCTGACCCTAACTCGCGAAGGGGGGGACACTTCCCCCGCTGTGATTGTGCTGACTGATACAGGTGGCACAAGGAACTGCCCCCCCCTCCCCCCCCCCACTCCTTCCTACGCTTGTGCACCCGACATCGAATCTACAAATTTAAGAGAAAGTGTTTGTGTTCAGTGGAAACGGAACAGTCAAGCACTGCGGACGACGTGCTGAGATTGCGCGGCGCTGATGCGGCACGCTGCTGCTGAGCACCGCTGCCGCCACTGGCGGGGGCGCACCACGCTGCTGCTGCCACATGAAATGAGCGCTGCTGCTGCTACCGAGCGCTGCAGCCCCTGCTTCGCAGCGGCCTTATGTGTGTGATCCACCCCCTCTGATTCCAAAAATGACACACATCCACGTCTGCACCCCCTGATATCCACTGCCCCTTGCCCCCTCCCGCCTGCCCCCCCCTTTTCCCCTCCGTAACCCACTGATCCCCCAACCAATCTTGCACTGAATGCCACAAAACACAGCCGACACGTGCTCGTTGGTCAAAACCCAGTTGCCCACTGCTTGCGCACGCGTACAAGGCACTAGCGCCAAACTGATGATGATCCTGCTGCGAAATCGACTGGATGCCCCCCCCAACCCTGAGGCGATGCTTTGGGGGGGGGGGGGGGGGTCTGAAGCGCCCCCGCCACCCCCTCTTGTGAGCGCCACGTCTGCCGCAATCACAAACATTAAGCGCGCCGCAGCTGAGACGTGCTGGCGCGCTCCACGGCGCCGCCACTGTTGACGCCCATACCCATACCTACACCACCGCATGCGTGCAGTGACACAGCCCCCGAGCGGCTTCAGACGCGCGCTCTGCATGCCGCGTTGCATGCGCGCGCATGCTCTCTCGGCGACAGGCCGTCTAGTTGCTGCGCTTGCGGAAGACAAAGTAGCCCCAGCGCAGCGCGCCGTTGATGCCGGCGTCGCGCCACGCCTCGAGGCCGCCGACCGTGTCGGCGACGTACGCCTCGCTCGTGGTCGCGACCAGCGCGTCGCAGCGCTCATCCAGGACCTGCACTCTCATAGCAAGGTAACGCGCAAGAAGGCGACGATCAGAGGTGGCGCAATGCGCGGCGCGCGACGTGGCTGCGCACAGCAGCACTCGACGCGGGGCGGCGGCCGCGTCCATCACACCGGCGCAAGTCATGAGAGGAAGGAGAGGGGGCGCAGCGAGCGACTGCAATGTGGGGTGGGGGGGCGGGAGTGGGGGCGAGCCGGCGTGGTGCGCGATGCAGCAGCGCGCAGCACCGGTCGGCGCGGGGCGGCAGCCGCGGACGCTGCGTGAGAATACTGTGGGTGCGAGAGGTGGGCCAGTGCAGCGCGGCGGCGCCCGCAAACCCTGACCCTAACCCTATGACCCTAACCCTCTAACCCTAAGGTTGCGCTCTCACCCTAAGGTCGCGCAGCCTGATTCAGCGCATACATACATACACACATACATACACCTGTGCGCTGATGCCGTGAGCGACTGCGCGGGGGGCAGGGCACACACACACACTCCTCTGAGCACTGCAACGCGCGCCGCATGACGCACCTCCAGTATGGTGCTGAAGTGCTGCACCAGCGAGGGCGTCGTGTCCTCAAACTCCACCAGCTCCAGGCCTGCGACCTCCGCGGCGGCGATGAGGCTGTCTGGCGAGTCCATGCAGGACATCTTGAGGCGCGCCAGCACGCGCGTCAGCTCCTCGGGCCGCGCCTGCGAGACGGTGAATGGTAGTGGGAGAAGGGGAGGGTTAAGCCATCCTGCGGTGATTCAACAGATGGAGCGTAGTCAGCGCTGAAATCGTGGCGTCATCATCAGGTATGCCAGCACACGCGCGGATCTGCTCCTGGGGCCGCGCAGTGAAGCACGAGGACACGAAGGGAAAAACGCTGAGTCATCCTGCTCGACGGGGAAACAGCGTCCCAGTCAACGCTGCGATCGTGTGCAGTACGTACATGGGGGGCATCTCAAGAGGCCACACCAAGACGAGAAGGGCAGAGAGGAGGGGAAAACTGGTTCCGCCATGCCGCTAAAGGTGCATATAGGACCCGCTCCCCCCCCCGCCCCCCCAAGAACCTTTCTCTTTTGCACTGGCGCACCTGCGGGTCCACGACGATGTTGGTGAACGCCATGACGCCGCCGGGCTGCAGGATGCGTGCGCCCTCCTCCAGCGCGCGCCCCGCATAGTCCTCAGCGTGGCACAGCGTGTCCTGGCTCACCACCATGGCGAAGGAAGCGTCCGGCTCGCCCGTCTCAAAGAAGCTGCGCTCCGCGCCGACCAGGACCTTGGACTGCAGCCCCGCCTCCCGCGTCTGCTGGCGGTTCACCTGTGATTGCGGCGGCCGTAGGAGAGTGTGGGCTTAGCACGCAGTGATGATTCTGAGTTCAACATGCACACTTGCGTGGCGATTTGCATGGGCGCCAAAAGCCGCGTCGCTTCCGCCTTGCCAAGCACTGACAACCACCATCAGCGCATGCGCGACAGGGGGTGCATGCACTTTCTGGGAGGTGCGGTTCAAACAAGCTCACAACTTCATCAACATCTTCAAACTTTGTCAACTTCAAACCCAACTCGAACTTCAGCCCCCCCACGACCTCCCCCCCCCGCCCCCCGCGCGCGCACCTCGTTGGCGTGGCGCGAGATGTCGACGCACACGACCGTCGCGTCAAAGTTCGCCGCGAGGTAGCGCGCCGTCCCGCCAAAGCCCGAGCCGAACTCCGCGATGCGCGCGCCGTGCGCGGGGCGCGCCTTCTCCACCAGCCGGAGCGTCGCCAGCTCGCACGCCTCCACCGCGCGCGCCGCTGCGGGCAGCCCGCCGAGCGCTGCCGCGTCGTACAGGCCGATGTGCTGGTTGCGCCCGCCGCCCCACACCTCGCGGTAGAACTGCTGCTGGTACGTGTCCTCGTACAGCGCGGCGACGGCCGTCTCGATGGCGCGGCGGTCGGGCGACGACGCGCGGCTGTCGCCTGCGCGCGTGGCGGTGAGTGGGGGTTATGGGATGCACAGCATGAGAGCGGTTACGCGCATGGCGCCACGCAAGGGGGGCAGAGTGCGGCAGCGCTGCCTGGTGCTGGCGCCTGGCAAGAGGGTAGGGTGTGCATCAGGCGCGCGTGTGCTGCTGAAGCGTGTAGACGTGGGCGCTGTCTCAATGACGGGTTGTTGAACCGGTTGCTAATGCGCCGCTGTTGCGTGTTTGGTCACATACGCTTGCGCTTTCAACAAGAGTTAAGTTGTACAGCGTGGTAATATGTACATCATGTGGCTGTACCGCAGCTGGTGGGCAGACGTGGATGGACACACACAGCCTTGCTCAACTACCGCGCCTGCCGCCGCGCCGCTGTCGCTGCTTCGTCCCGCGCCCATAGAACGGTTCAAAGTTGCTGACAGTTACACCCACAACTGAAGGCAGCGTCTGCCTTACCGTTGACGCTGCCCGCTGCTGCTCGACGCAGCGACGGCAGCTGCGGCAACAGCGGCTGCGCGGTAGCAGCAGCAGCACACAAAATACCGGAGCTTACGTGCAGAACAGCGGAGCATCACGCGTTGCCATACCCTTCTGTCAGATACTGGCGCCTACATGCACTTCCCAAACACGACGCATGAGTCATGACGCGCTACCGTACTGTTCACGCTGCCGTTGCTGCTCTACGCGGTGGCAGCGGTGGCAGCAGCGCTGCGCAACAGCAGCACCAGCTGACAATCACAGGCGCCTGTGCGCAGAACACGGGTGCATCACGCGTTGCCGTACCGTTCACGCTGCCGTTGTTGCTCGACGCCGTGGCGGCGGCGGCGACGGCGGTCCAGTCCCGGCTGCTGCCGCGGCCGCGCCGCTGCGGCTGCGCGAGCTGCGGCGGCGGCACCTTGCCGCTGGCGCGCCCCTTGCAGGTGCACAGGACCCCCACGCCGACCTCCGTTACGTCCACGACGTCGAAGCCGTAGCGCAGCAGCACCGTGCGCGCCTCCTCCGGGGTCGACCTGGGGTTGTGCGTGCGCGGAGGTGAGTGGAGCGGTGGACTGCAGTACAGGCGTGAACTGGAGTGCATTACACACTGTATCTACTTCTATCATGGACATGACACAAACTGCCAAGACGACATCCCAGAAATTATGTGAGCCAGTGGAGCACTGGCGCGTGTATTGTCGCAACGTGTGGCACTTTCATTCACCGCAGACTGCGCATTCCAAAAGCACACCAGTTGCAGCGTTGGTGCCATTCAGTAGGTGTGCATGCACTGCAACCTGGCACACTTGAAGTTCCTGCCTGCACTCTTGGCTGAAGCTGTGGAGCAAAGCGTGAGCGCGGCAACCGTCAGCAGTCACCTGCTGCTGCAAAACCCCACCGCAGTGCTCAGCCCTACTTCCGAGTTCAGTAAGCGGTGTCACACACTTGAGCAACTACGCAGCACTGACGGGACGCGCTGGCGCACACGCAGCAGCCGCCTGCAGTCAGCGAAGCTACATGAATCGACATGCATGAACTGCACGTGCAGACTTGCATGTTTCAAGTGCACGTGGTTGTAATCTGCATATCACAGTATGCGTACGATTCCTACTTCAAGTGCGGGCCGCACTTCACCTCTGCATACTTCAACTTTGCGTACCAGTGCGTGCGGTAGCCGCCGGCAGTCGTCAGCGTGTGCCCCTCCCAGTCGATGTCCGCGCCGTCCATGGTGCCGCACAGCTGCGGGTTGCGCGCATAGAAGTGCTGCAGCGCGTCCCCAAACTTGTTGCCGTTCCAGAAGCCCACAATTACGATCCCGTCCGGGCCAGCCAGCTCCTGAGTGCATCGACAGGCGAAACCACGACAACAAAGATTAAAATGGTGCGGAGCGAGCTGGGTGTTGAGGCCGCCTGCGGCAATGCTCTGGGAGCTGCAGGCATGCAGTAGCTCGACGCACACACGGCACCGTGTGCGCACTTATCATTTGAAACCTGTTTCAGCTGCATACTGCAAGACGTGATTCAACAAATTGTCGCGTGAAGACGATGATGTTCTCAGCGGAGCCGTCATGTTAAAACACGCTGTTGCGTAAAAAACAACGATGTTCTCACCCCCCCCCCATCCCACCCCCCCCGCTTTGCAGACTGCATGCACATACCCACTACAGGCTGCATGCCCATACCTATACATACCGCTATGACAGATGCGTGCAAGCAGCGGCGCCTGCTTTGCACCACACTCAGCAGACTGCTCGCAATGGGATCCATTCCACGTCATATGAGCAGACAGGCGGGTGCTCTTGGCAGCGAATGATCAACATCGCGCAACTGCATTCAGGAATCAAAGGCAGCAGTGCTCTGGCGCTCACCTGCATCTGCTGGTACGTGGCAGGCTTGATGGCGTCGGGGAAGATGCCGATGGTGTTGTTGACGCACGTCACCACCACGGAGCCCGAGCGCACAGTAGGCACCTCCCTCATGATGATGTCCGTCAGCTCCGTGGCGCTGCCCTCGATGAACTTGACGCGTTTGTCCAGGTCCTTCGCCACGCGCGCGCGGCTGTAGCGCAGGAACTCCGAGTTGATGTCCAGCCCCACCGAGTACCGGAAGTCGCCAGCCATGCCGAGGATCACATCTCCAGTGCCGCTGCCGACCTGGTGTCGAGGAAGTAGGGGCACAGCGTCGATGGCAGTATGAATCACTGGGAATACACCAGTGCATTTCAGATTGGTAATGGATGGATGATCTTCAACAGTGTGGTCACTGTCACTTCTCAGTCAGCTGCATGAGGATACACAGGACCCTCGCTTCGGCGTTCTCGGTTTTCCGTGCCGAAATTCCGTGCTCACGCAGGCACGTATGAGTGCCTATGCATGCAGCAGAGTGCTGCAAGGCAGAGGAAACAGGTAAACGGCTTCCTAGCATCAACTGCACGCTCGACAGGCAGATTGCAAACTGGTGCGAAGACCTGGAGTGCGCGGCAAACGCACACGGCACACCGACATTTAGGCAATTCGCAGCATGGCAGTGCAATGCAATGGCAGCCACGGAAATTACCTCTACGTTGGTGCACTTGGCAGCTCCACCGCAGTACTTGGCAGCCTTCTCCTTGGTGTAGACCAGGGTATCAGCCCACAGCTTCATGAAGTAGGCACCCTCGAAGTACATGGCGTCGTGCCAGCGAGAGGCGGTCATGGTGGACCAGTCACCCAGCTTGCTGAAGGTCAGCCCCTTCGCCGCAGCCATCTTGTCCTGCTGCTGCTTGGTCTGGGGCTGCTTCTTCTGTTGCCGCACGGACGACGCCTCAACCATGTCTGGATTGGTCATCGTGCCTGCCTGCTTTGCCTCAACAGCGACACCGCAGCGCCCTCAGTGTATGTTGATCCTTGCAATGCTGCTGCGCCGACAGGGTTGGCATGCGATGGTCACACGCGGCGCTGTGGTGAGCGTTCTACAACGTGTGATCACGATGATTGAAAATCAAAAGTAGTGGCGCGGGGGAGGGGGGGGGGGCTCGCCTGTTTTGCTGGGGTCAGCCCCAGAAAAAAAACGGTCTTCGGCTTTACAGCTAGCCTAGCGCGGGAGCACAGCTGGCGGCTGGCGAGATACCGCTCGAACTGTAGAAAAACATAGTTGTAGGTAGGCAACAGTGGTCGTTGCGGCCTCAGCCATGTCCCTGGAAGAGCTTGTGCTGAACGAGCCGCCGGAAGGCCCCATCGTGGGAAGGTGGGATGTGAAGGAGGTGGCTGAGAACATGCGGGAGCAGCTCGACATCAAGGACAGGAAGCACATGATGAGAGTTCAACCAGTGTGCTTTACTGGGGTGGAGGCTTGCGCATGGGTGAGAGAAGCTTCTGGTCTGCTCACTTCCGTCATCTGCGCACATCTCATGACCTGTAGCTGGCTTGTGGCCGTGTACGCCAAGCAAGGCGCTGACGACTTGAGGTCGGATGCAGATTCATCTTGCTGGGATCGTAGTGTGCCGTGTCATGTATGTTGCGGTGAATACGTGGCGCCACTGCAATGCACCTGCGAACTTTCCTGCGACAGCAACTTTTCCCAATTCGACCGCGGCTGACTGACGAACTCCCTGCTGTTGCTACTACTCATTGTTTGATGCGTCGCAGATGCTGTCGACGGGCTTGATAGAAACGGAGGAGCAGGCACTGCAGCTCGGAAACTCCATGGTCCTGAATGGCCTCATTTCGGAGGTCAACATGGAACACGCCTTCCGCAACAAGCCCTACATGTATAGATTCGCAGAGGATGAGTGGGTCCGGATAGGCGGGGAGGCGGTCGCGTGCGCGGAGCACATGCCGTACAGGAAGCTCATGCAGCTGGCGCAGCGCATGCGGCGGGAGATGGGGGTGGGGGACATAGAGCAGGAGGGCAAGGTCTACCAGAGGTGCTTCACGGGGGTCATGTGCACGGGCTGGCTCATGCATGTGGGCCTTGTTGATGCGGAGCAGGTGAGTGGTTGAAGTCACGTTGCGTGCGCAGCGCAGCCGCATCATCACATGCAGTAGTGGCCTTTGTATTGTCAGTGTTGAAGTATGCGTCGCGGCAGAACGGTGGTGGCACGGCAGAACGGTGGTGGCGCGGCGTATGGGAAGGGGGGGGGCGGGGGGGCGCAAAGCGGGTCTCACTGACACAAAGCAGATGACAAGGTGTGACAGCGTTCCACATGCAAGCCCAGCGGCATGCCGACCTTTGCTTGTGTCAACGGGTCCTGATCTTACGCATTCCACGGATGCTGACGCGGCGGCCGGCGCCCCAAGCCCAGCACGGCAAAGTGTCCATCGCAGTGCGTTGGAGGCAGTTGTGTGCACCGCATGTGGCAGCTCATGCGTGTGCAACTCAAGGCCGTAGCACAGGCACGCATGTACTGTTGCGTGCACTGCCCGGCAACCTGAGGACAGTTGTTGGTGAGCTTCAGGATTAGGGTGAGGGCAAGGAGTGGGTGTTGTGGCAGTTGCTGCCACGATGAGGCTGCTGAAACTGTGTTATAGAAGTATGACATTGAACATGGCTAGAGCGCACGCTGGCGCTACGCGAGGCGCCGGCACATGCGCGGACGCGCCATCACTCCGCGCAGCCTCCGCGCGCAAGCGCCACACACCCGACTCCCTCCAACACCTACATACCTGGCGGTCCTGCAGAAGGGCTCACGCACCTCTGAGCACCCGCGCTGCGCCGCCGCCGCCGCCACCTCCGCCTCCGCCGCGCAGGACGCCGTCGCGCTCGGCAACGCGCTCGTGCGCGCGGGCCTCGTCCACCACGTCGCGCGGCGCCGCCCCCTCGAGGCGTCGCGCAGGCTCTACCGCTTCGCCGCGGACGCGCTTGCGCTCATTCAGGCCGCCAAGCGCGCAGCGCTGCGCGGCGTGATGCACCCGCCGCACCGGCGCGCGTCTCGCGGCGCCGGCGGCGGCGGCGGCGGCAGCGGCGCGAGCCGCCGCAGCTCGAGCGCGTTGGCGTCGCCGGCGCCGCCGGGCGCGCAGATCGCCGCCATGATGCAGCTGCAGGTGAGCGCGCGGGGCTTCGGGCGCGGCGGCGCGGCACACTGGTGCGCGGCGTGCGCTCTTGTGGTGCCGCTGTATCGCCCCCTCTGGTGTGCAGCTTACTGTCCTGAGTCAGCTCCAGTGAGGCAGCGGGTATTGTGCGGCACGCGTTGCGGCACAACAGCTGCTTGCTCTCGCATGGAGGACACTGGCCGCCCGACGCGGCGCCGCCGTCGCTGCTTTGCGGATGGATCGCCGCTGCCGTCATATGCAGCCGCACGTGGTCCGGGGCGCATGCAAAATGATAGTGCGCAACAGAGATTGCGGCGCGATGTAGATGTACGCATTGCACACGCTGCTCCGAGCGTGGTGCGACCTGCGACAGCAGGACAATCTGGCGAGCGCTGCTGCGGCCGCTGCAGTGCTGCGCTACACCTATGTCGTCATCAGCTCTGCATCGCAGCGCACCTGCGCTGTCTGTGGTTTAAGGGCGATTCCAACAAGGGCTGGCAGTGCAGCAATGCTATATGTTTCACGAAGGCTATGTGCTGTTGCCATGGGCTGTGCAAGGTGGGCTTCTTTGCCATCAAGTTGTGTGCAGGCCATGCACTCCCTTCCGGAACAGCCGGGCATGTAGGTAAGCTCAGCAGGCATCGTGTTACCGCCGGGCATTGTCTTGGCTGGCACATAGCCCAGCGCACCGCGTCACCGAACATCAAAATCAATCATATTCCACTTTGCATGCGCCATCTGCACGGCAGCAGGGCGACAGCGACGAGGACGAAGAGGTGGACCTGGAGGACATCCTGTCGAGCATCGCTGCCGCGGCGACGCCAGGCGGCAGCCTGGACGCTGCCGCCGCCGACCCCGCCGCGACGCCGCGCGGCAGCGCCATCAGCAGCTGCAGCGGCGGCGGCGACGGCGCGAGCAGCCGCGGTGGCTCTCTGTGCTGCAACACCACCGCCAATGCGGAGCAGCGGCGCCACGGCGGCAGCGGCGGCGGCCGCAGCGCCGACAGCGACGACATCAGCCTCGACGCGGAGACGGCGGACGTGCTGCTGCGGCGCGCGCTGGCACCACTCGCAGCCAAGAGCAATGGCGACGGAGGCGGCGATGCGGACGACGGCGGCGGCGGAGGCAGCGGCGGCGGCAGCGGCGGCGGCAGCGGCCACGGCGGCCTCGCCGTCGTGAAGAAGCAGGCGCGGCGGCAGAGCAAGCACGTGCGCGGCGGGCCCGTCTGGGGTAGCTGCGAGCTGCTGCCGCCGACGGCGCTGGCGACGCCGATGAACGACGACGCGCCGCCGCTGTGGCCGGACACCGCGTGCGCTGCTGCCGCCGCTGCGCCTTCCGCCACCGCTGCAGCGTACGACGATGCAGGGATATGTGGCGCTGAGGACCAGTTTCTGCTGGCGCTGCTGGGGATCGCGTGCCAGTTCCCCGCGCCGCCGCGGCACCGCGCGTGGATGGACGCGCCGCGCAAGCGCAGCACGAGCCGCGGCTCCGTGAACGCGATCCTCTCCATCGTCAACGCCATCGACGAGGACTTCACGTTGTAGACTTCACGTTGTAGCGGCGGCGGCGACGGCGGTGGCGGCAGCGGCGGCAGCAGCGGCGGCGGCGGCAGCGGTGCCACGCAACAGCAGCAGCAGCACTGGCTCTGCAGCGCCAACCGTCTCAGCTCATTTGCTATAGCGCTCGGCTGCAACACCTATAATTGGTGGTTGCGGCGGTTGCAGGGTCCACGAATGCTGCCCAACAACACTATGATTGGCGGTGGACCAAGTGCGACATCCATGGCTGCTGTGGCAGCTGCTCAGCAGCGGCGGCACCTCGGCGACGGCAGCGGCAGCCAAGTGGGGGATGGCACGCAGCAGCAGAGGCCGTGACAGCAGGCCTCAAGCAGGGGGTCTTGTTCAGGGAAGCAGACAAGGTTTACTTGCAAGTGTGTGTGTGTGACTGCAGCATCTGGGAGTGTGTTTACTGTGCCTCGATGGCGGCTCCATGTTGCGCTTGACTGATATAGTGTCATCTAGAGCTTAGTGAGAATTGCCGTAACCGTGCACAGTGCTCCGACGCCGCCACGGCGCCACTCCGCAGCGCTCATCATGTATGCGTCAGCGAAGCTCGTCAGGGCGGTATACTGCAATGTACACATGCGAAGGAAGCGTAACGGCAACGGCAGCGGCGCCACACGGCTGCAGTCCTTGGCACTGCGGCGCCCGGCGTTGCGCGCCGCTGCCGCGCGGCACACGGCAGGGGTAGGCCCAACAATGCAACGTTGCGTCGCGCGCAGCGGGCGTCTCACCTATGCACGACACACGCCGTCTCTCCAGTCGCTGCCCCCTGTGCTAGCACCCTGTTTCACCTGCTGCTTGCAAGGGGGGCCTGCAACGTGGTTACCCTTCCTGTGTGCAATGTCACATATGTTCAACGTACACATACGGACGGCAGATTTACATTGATGGGACCTGACTTGTGATGTGACTCGTGATGCCGCATTTTGCGGCGTCACCGGCGCCTCGCGATGCGGCTTATTGGCCTCCCCGCTCGCTGCATGCAGAGGGGACTGCGCCCGCTGGCAAGGCGCGCGGCTTCCGCCGCTTGGTGGCTTCGCTTGCACACAGTATGCATAGTTCGTCTCAAAATACCTCTGTGCGACACCTATGGCGCCATTCCGCACCGCCGCCAATGCTGCGCTCTAAATAAGGTGTTGACTGCGTCAATACTCCCATTTGACTTGAAATCACTTTGAGTGCAAGACGAGAACATGTCGTCTGCGGTGTCAATCACCTGCATGACATGGGGTCCATGCCTTGGCACAACCGCGAAGCCGCGCTGCGCACTGCACATGATGCTTGTGTGTCCACCAGCACACTGCAGCACTGGTGGACACACATGCAGCAGTGTGACCACAAGCACTGGTGCCATTGCATTTGACTCAAACTCCAAATCAGTCCAGATACAGGCAGGCCTCGCTCTGGCCATGACGTAATTGCAAGTTCTGGTGCCAGAAAGCAATGCAGCATCATTGCACTTGAAACGAAATGCTTCAACAGTCCAAATTCAGGCAGGCCTCACTCTGAATTGCAATTCCATGGACTAATGTCCACCCAATACTGTCACAGGTTGCTGCAGAGGGGGACGCACAAAACAGGCTGTGCAAGAAACGCGCACAGCAACTCTTCACACAGAAAACACTCAGTGGCGGGTGCTGTATGCCGTTTCATTATGCCTATGTCTACCCTCCAGCACAGCACAAGCAGCAGGCAGCTCACAGGGCGCTTGTGATGGCACGCACTAACCGCAACTTTGAAGTTCTGGCGTGCACGCAAGCAGGCTGTGATTGGGGGCTGCGTTGCTGCTGCCGCTATGCGCAGCGTCGCTGAGACCAGCCGCCGCGTGTCAAGGCCTTCCAGTAATCATTGACCCTTGCGGACCAGTGGACATCTTTAATTCTTGGTTCTAACTTGGGGGTGACAACGACACACACAGCGGTGCATTGCACTGAGCATATGGGCTGCGCGTCACTGGCTCACAAAATTGCTGTCGCCGCAGCGGCGCGCGCTCAGTGCTGGTGCTCCTTGATGGGCCGCATGCCGCGCCCCTGCGACCCCTGTTGAGAGCCAGAGCAAGAGCCAGTGACAGAGTCAGGACCGAGTAACCAAGTTAGTTCTGAGTCACTGGGCGGGGAAGCAGTGCTTACATAACGCATAGGGCTCTGGGGAACCTACAGAATAAGCTGAAGGGATCACTCAAATGGTGCAGTAGCTATCAAGTACCTTTGTCATATGCTGAATGGGACCCTCATTCACTCATGAATGAGGCCCATGTCCTCTCTCATTCGCTGCTGACTTGTTCCCAGCGGCATTACAGCACGTGCATACACCATAGAATACTGCCATAAAACGGCAATGCTGCTCACGCGTTTGCACTAATTGTGGTGAGGGATGAACTAGACGTTTCATACTGCCTTGTCTTGTGAAAACTTGCTTGAGCCCCCATAGTGCAGTATACGGCACTGTATCAGTTTGCGCCAGCACTGATGCATAATGCAGGTGCGTCATTGAATGAATTGTACCTTTTTTGCACGCTTTGATGATCTTACTAAGATGTTCAAGCTTCAACAGTTACTTGGAGGCAAAGCCCTGGCAGCCCTCAGAACAAACCCTTGATCGTACCCTCTACTGATGACACCTGTCCAGCCGGTGACTCCACTACTCACTTACTCACGACTCAGAAGGGCCGCCATACAGCCCTGCATAAATTGTAAGTTCAATGTCCTGTGCATGCATGCCAGCACTACACAATACCATTTGTCACCTTAAGGAAAATCTGTTGACTCTGGTAGCAAGCCTGATCAATCTTGACCTGCTTGCGCACTGAGGGAGAACATGACACTCTACCCAGATGAGGGGGACTCAAAGTTCAGTGTGATGTACATACGCACATGACAGGCAGGATTCTACACGGCAACTGCAGATTAGCGGGCGACGAGTACACATTGTACATGGCTGAGTTCAGGGCGACAACCTCAAAGCTCAGTGTGCTGTACGCGCATGACAGGAGTACGTACACTGCAACTGAGATGAGTGGGCGACGAGAAACACAGCTGAGCTCACAAGGAGTACTCAGTACCTGGATGATCGCCGGGGACGAGTACACGGCGGAGTTCACATAGAGTACACTCTACCTACAGATCAGCGGGCGATGAACAACACGGCTGAGCTCACAAGAAGTGCACTGTACCTGGAGGTTAACCGGGGACGAAAAGACAGCGTCATCACGGCCCCCTTCCCCGCCCGGCCCAAAGGGGTAGACCGGCTCAGTCATCCGCCCGCTGCGCTCATTGACCAAGTACAGGCCCATGGGCTCCTCAATGAGGGCCTCCGCTGCGTCGGTGAAAGCCTGCCGGGGCATGGTTGTCGGACAGAATAGCGATGAGATATGTACGTGTAATGGTGCCTTTAGGCATGTCAGGTACTTCATCAAGTACATGGGAAAGACATCGCAGTGTACACTAACCGAGGCAATGACGGTGAGTCGATGCCGCGTTCATAGCGGCATCATCAACAATGTTGACTGCCTTGATTATGCCTCTTCCACAACGAGCGCATGCTGATGCTCAGCAATTATGCATCGCGCGCAGGGCAGGGCAGTTGGCGCCCAACTGGCGGAGGGATTGCAGCAGTGCGTCAAAATGCAGGGCAGAACGGCAATGGAGAGCACTGCCCGCATGGCCACTTCTAAACCTTTGTGGAGCCCCAATTTGCCATAAAGCAGCGCTCATGATTGAGGCCCTGGTAGCTGAACGCAGCCTACGTGCCTTCACGCGCACACACGCAGTGCAGGTACACAAGCGCAACTGCCAGCGGTGACGCGCCTCACCTTGAACAGCGCGCTCGTCTACCTATGCGGAGCCCCCATTTTGCATAGAACGGCGCTCCGTGTGGAGACCCCGCTAGCCGTGAACGCAGCCTTCGTATACTCATGCACACACACGCAGTACAGGCACACAACTGTAACTGCGAGTGGTGACGCGCCTCACCTTGAAGGGCGCGCTCGTCTGGTGCCGCGACATGGCCTGGATCGACGGAAAGCGCTGCAGCATGAAGAAGCTGCGGCGCTCCCCCGGGTCCTGGTTTACGGCCATGGTGCCCACGAGGTCGCGCTGAGCGCTGCCAGTCTCGCGCGCCAGCGTCTCCAGCAGCGTGCGCATCGCCAGCTCGCAGCCCTCGCGCGCGCAGATGCTCGTGCTGAGCATGACTCCCGTCGGGCTGGAGGCGAAGGACAGCGAGCTGATCTCCATCTGCAGCGGCGGCAGCTTGCGCTCTGCGCGCGGCCGCGTGTGTTGTGGCGGCGGGAGAGGGGTCATTTGTGTCATATGCACGACGATAAGGGTTGAAGAATGCGCCAGCCTGAAATTATGCTTGAGGTGACTTCAGTGGTCGTCGAGGCTGTAACTGACGAGCATTGTGGTGTCTTCTCGCTGCATGCGATGATTCCAGACAGTGCTGAAACTGATGTGCAGACAAGCACCATCTGCAACACGAGCACACTTATTTTTAAGGCTGGTTCAGTCAACAAAGCACATGTCCAGCGCAAAAATGAGGTGCGACCACAACTGCACGTCGCCGCACGCCGCATAATTGCATCAACCTGCAGCAGCACACTCCTATCAGCAGCGCCGTGACACATAAACATGTTTGCGACACACATAGATTCATGATCTCACGAGGCCCTATGGCACACCCTTTCAGCAACAGGACAGTCCACAAAGGTGCGCACCTTCATCAGAATTCCTGTTTTTCTGCTGTTCGGCCTTCTCCTCATCGCTGAGGTACCCCAGAGACCGAAGCAGCTCGAGAGCGCCTGTAGCGAGGCCGGCACCGAAGGCAGCGGGGACATCCGCGCCGTTGGTGGACGCGACCCACGCAGCCGCGCAGGCCATGACCAAGTGAACGCCGCCAGCTGTGGTTGCTGCCTGTGCTACGAGCTGCTGGGTCGACTCCGTCCAGATACCTTGATCCACGATCCATTGACCCGCGACCAAACCGCTAGTGGCCAACGTCGCGAAGCCAGCAGCATAAGCCTTCTGTGCCACTCTGAACCCGGTGCTGTCGGTGATGGGGTTGAGGCTGGCGCCAAAAGCGTACACGCTGGCTGCCGCCGTGCTGCTGTTGTCGTCTATCACGGCCGACATGTGTGTGGTATGCTTGCGGATCGAGGGCCTTGATTGAAGTTGGAGCAGCGGTGGCCTGCTGGAGACGAAGGCATTGGCGGTCAGGGCTGCGACCGAGCAGGTGCCCACCACCGCGCAAGCTCGCACGCCAACCATGGCTGTGCTGTGTGTGAATCCTGTGTATGAATGTAGCCTTTTTTATGGATCCAAAACCACAATTTAAGCGCTGCCTTCAACCACACAGCTCTGTCTGGTCTCTCTCTATTCTGCCGCCGGCGCTGCTGCTGCCAGTTCTCCTGCTCCTTTCTGCTGCTGTTGGCGAGCGTGTCGAGTGTCTCGCAAAAAGTATATGTGTGAGTTTGAACCAAAGATCACAGGCAGCTGTCGAACGAGCCTGTTGAAGTCTCCACTTCAAGTATTTTGTTGACCGAACATCAACACACTACGTAGTGATCTGATCGCCAGGCTGCACCGTCGAAGACAGGCAACTTCGATTCTGCACTATGGTGCCTCCCGCCAGGGCTGCGCAGAGCTTGCTGCTGGTGGCCACCTTGCTGCCATGCCTCTGCCACGCATTTGTGCCCGGCAATTCCCGCCTTGCACATCGAAGCCGCGCGGTCGCTGCAGCCGACGCCAGCAGCCGTGCATCATGTCGGAAGGAACGTCTGCTGTTGCGCATGAGCAGCACCGCGAAGGCTTCCGCCGACGAAGTCTGCACTGCCCAGCCACAGCCAAAAAGCCGCATGACACCAGCGGAACGCCGCGCTCGTAATTTGGCGGTCTTCGAGGCTCTCAAAAACAGCGAACTCAGGTGAGCAGATTTATCACTACTATCTCTCTCAGACTGCCTTCGGCAAAGGCTGACCGCACATTGTTGAGGCACAGCAGTGGTGTTTGACTTGACATTGAATTTGCTCGCTGCCATCCTTATGTTGCATGTATTGTCTACATTGACCCATTCCCTCTGCACTACCAATAAACTGTTACGCATCTTCACGTCCATCTGATACACACATCAATCGCACTGACAATCAATTCGCATCTGTGTGCCCCGCTGCTTTTCCGCTGCTGCCGCCGCAGCCCCATTCGAGTGTTTGCATCCCCGGAGCTTAGAAGCAGGCTGCGGCTGAGTGGAAATGAAAAGCGGCAGCGCATATTTTTACCGAGGGACACACGGCAGGACCCGGAGGTGATAATGGCGGCGGTGCGTGAGGCATTCCCAGTAGGGGACTTGCCAGTGGAGCTGTGGGCGTATGCGGCGCCTTCAGAACAGCAGGTATGCATCTATTGATATGTCCTGCCTGACTTCTGCCAAGCGCACATGTCATGTGCAATGATACTTTCAAGCCCCTGGATCTGGCAGTTACGTTTTTGTAATTCGCGCTGCGACAGCAGCCAAGCAATGCTTCAAGCAGTGCGGCTTGTCAGTCAATCAGCGACCGTGGCAAGCTACCCGAGCATGCAAGCGCATTGGCAATCGCGTCCTGGATCAGGTGATGTCGAAGCGCCTCTTACTGAACTGTTTATTGCGCGCACAATACAAACCTTCAGCTGTGAACACACGAAAGCCTTCGCTGCTGTCAAGCACTGCTATTGCAGCCCTGATGAACCGGCGGTGCAATTAGGCAGTGCACTGCCTCTCCAGAAGCAAGTGCCCAGGCACAACGCAACTGGCTGCACGGTAGTCTCAACCAATCAGCAACACCGCAGGGCGTAAAAACAGGGGAGGGGTTCTCGTTTGAGTTGCAACTGCGACTGGCACATTATGTGTGCGCAACGTTATGGAAGCCGTCTACATGGTCGCTGCTCCAGCAGTAAGTAACATAGTGTAGCCAACATTCAAACAACTTGGCCATGTCGAATACGGTTTCACCTGTGTAGCCAACATGCTGCCTCAGACTGCAGCTGGGCGCACACCATCTCCCATTGCACCCGCCCCCTTGTTCAAGGCGCCGGCAGCAGAGCAGCGGAGAGAGGTTCAAGTCCTTGTGCAGCTTGTAGCAGCTGCTAAGTTCCACGTCGCCATCAAGGGCAAAGCCACATGTCAACATAGAGTCCATCAGCCGCTGACACACACCCCACTGCCCCTCGACATGCACCCGGACAAGCTAACTGCACAGTTGCCTTAAACTCGAGTTGAAGTGCATCAAACCACTCTGCCGCCGCGGCAAAGCTCTCCTGCACTGGCAAATAGGAGTGCCAGCCCCTGTCGCCCCGCATCGGTGCACCAGCGCTTCGTCGCTGACAGACACGCCACCCACCGGTTCACTGAATCAAAACCTACTACTTCAGCCACTGTGACCCCCCCACCCCACCCCACCAGAACCAGTTCATTGACCGAAAGCGGTACCTCAGCCACTGACCCCCCCCCCCCCCCCCCCCCCAATCCGTCGCCCGCACCCCAGCCGACGCCAGACGTGCGAACCGAGCTCCCCAAGCGCGTGCCTGTAACCGACACAAACCAGCTTGCGGCGTCCTTTGCGTGGGCCGACGCCGCAGGCCTCGACCTCAACGTCTACCTGGAGCTCGACCCCGCGTACCGCGACCCGGACCCGCCCGCGTGGCTGGTTAACCTGCCCGACGTCAGCGCTCCGCGCGAGTGGCAGATGATCTCCTTCTACCGCTTCGTCGACGTGCCGGACCCGGCCGCGTTCGCGGCGCTGCTGACGGCACTGTGGCGGCCGCTGGGCGCGCGCGGCCGCGTGTACGTCGCGCGCGAGGGCGTCAACGCGCAGATGGCGGTGCCGGTGGACGTCGTGGAGCGCTTCGAGGTGGCCACGGCGAGTGTCGCGCGCCTCGCCGGCGTCTACCTCAACAAGGACAGCGTGCGACGCTCCGCAGATGTTGAAGATGGCGATGAGGCCATGCCGTTCGACGCGCTGCACGTGCGCGTGCGCGACCAGATCGTCGCCGACGGCCTCGCGACGCCGCTGGACTGGCGCACGCGCATCGGCGCGGCGCTGTCGCCCGCGGAGTGGCACGCGCGCGTCGCCGGCCCCGGCGCCGCGCCCGGCACCGTCGTCCTCGACTGCCGCAACGACTACGAGACGGACGTCGGCGCGTTCGAGGCCGCGCGCCCGCTCGGCACGGCGTTCTTCCGCCAGAGCTGGGACGCGCTGCGCGACGCGCTCGTGGATGTTCCCACAGATGCCCCGATACTCACGTACTGCACGGGGGGGATCCGCTGCGTGAAGGTCGCGGCGTACCTCGAGCAGGAGCTCGGCTACACGAACGTCGCGCGGCTCGAGGGCGGCATCGTGAGCTACGCGCGCTACGCGCGCGCCGCGGGCGTGGCGTCGCGCTTCCGCGGCAAGAACTACGTGTTCGACGGGCGCATGGCGGAGCGCATCACGGAGGATGTGCTCGCGGCGTGCCACCAGTGCGGCGCGCCGTGCGACGACCAGCGCAACTGCGCCAACGACCGCTGCCACACGCGCTTCATACAGGTGCGCGCGCTGACCGCCGCCGCAGACTTTACATGACTCTAAAGCTGTGGGACTCAGGCCTGTGCATATATTGCTTGTGGGCTCGTTTGTGGCTGGTTACACTTCACGCCCTGTCTGGCCCATTGTCAAGTGCTCTTGGCCTTCGCCGTGCGTGCCTTGCCTCGACCTTGAGTTGGGGCGCTTCGACACAACTTGGGCTGCAGATTATCGGCTAGCTTGTGTTCGGACGCTTGGACTTCCTGCCCTGGATGTCATGCCGTGTTCATGCGGTATGTCAAGTACATAGTGGGGTCGTTTGTGACGTGCTGGCTCCGTGACAAGACTGCACTGAGCGGTGTGGCGGCTAGAGCAGCAGCGCCGTCAAGTGGTGCGCAGACGCGCTCTGCCGCGCGTGGGGGGGGGGGGGGGTCAGATGTCGTTTTGTCGAGGGTGATCCATGATGAAGGTCGGCGAGGAGCGTAGGCATCTCAGCAGGAGCGAGGATTGCGTTTCGCTGGATTCATGGACCTTGTGGAGCACTTCATGCGTGAGTGCTTTGTTGCGGTCGCATTCACCCGGACTCTCCCCCGCCCCCCCCCCCCTTCCCCTCGCCCGCCCACGTCGCGCCGCAGTGCCCCCAGTGCGCGCAGCGGTACCAGAGCTGCTGCTCCAACGGCTGCGTGCAGCAGCGCGCGTACGAGGCGGGCCTGGCCTCCCTCTCGCCGCGCGTCGGCGCTCTCGCAGCAGCGGAAGAGCACGGCGGCGACGCATCGGAGGCTCAGCCCGACGCGCTGCCGCAGCAGCAGCAGCGGCGGCGGCGGCGCTCGCCGCTGGCGCTGCAGCCGTGGCTCCAGCCGCAGCCCTTCCAGAGCGCGCCGCTGAACTTGCTGTTCGACCGCGTGATCGAGGCGCACCGCGACGGCGCCGACGATGACAGCGGCGACGATGAAATTGTGGCAGCACTTGGTGACGTGGCGCGCCTCGGCGGCGCCAAGGACGCGCTCGTCGTCAGCGCCGCTGCCGCCGGCAGCAGCAGCAGCGTGCAGGCGGTGTGCGAGGCGCTGTCCGGCGCGGGTGCCGCCGTCACGCTGTGCGCCGCGCTGGGCAGCGGCGACGACAGCAGCGGCAGCAGCGCGACAGCGGCGGCATGGGATGGTGACGCGGGCAGCGTCGTCGCGGCGGCGGCGCCGCACGCGCACACGGGCAGCTACGACCTGATCGTCGTGAGCGGCGCCGGCGACGGCGCGGAGCGTGGCGAGCTGTACGCGGCGCTGATGGTCGAGGGCGTCCTGTCGCGGCGCGGCCTGCTGGCGCTGCCGCTAACTGGGCTGAGCGCCGAGGACGCGCGCGCGCTGCGGCGGCGCGTCGACGCCGACAAGTCGCGCGTCATGGCGGCGACGCTGCCCGTCGGCGGCGGCGACGGCGGCAACGGAGGCGACGGAGGCGGTGGCATACTGTTCGTGGGCTGGAAGGGCGCGTGATATCTAGCCGTCCTTGGTCTGCGGCAGCACTCAGCTGTCCGCGGTCGCTGGAGTTGAAGTGCCGAGGGTCTGTGCGCAGCGGAGGCGGCGCAGCAAGCCGGATAGCTCGCCAGTGTAATGCCGACACTGAATGCTGGTGACGACTGCGGAGTCCTGCTTCTTGTGGTCTGGGGCCGAGCTACCCTCGTATGGGGACCGCTCCGCCGCAGTTGCGCAACAGACTGGCCACGGCGCTTACCCGCGTCGAGGGCGTACAGATGATGTGCCGGCGTAGGCACTAGGGCGCATGAAAGTTTTGTATGTCAAGTGCAGGAAGGGCAGCACACCAGATGGCTGTGCTTGCGCTGCAAACGTTGTTTACAGGTCAAAATGCATCGATGCGGGTGGCAGTACTCCCTGCCCACCCTATCAGTGGGTGTGTTATGCAGTGTTGTCAATCGCCGGTCGCGGTCGCATTTCTTCTGTGACGTCAATGTTACGGCGCTTTCAGTCGCCAATTGTTTTCGATATTGCTGATTTGTTTCATATGATCGTCACCCAGCCTCTGACAGTTTGCGCAAGGTTGTGGTTGTCATAGCTGTCTGTGTGGGATGCAGCATGCCATTGCGAATGGGAATTGCTGGTGCTCCAGGGCCCTTACTTGCATGATGTTCAGCAAGTTGTGCCAGTACTGGGGCCGCTGGTTTGGCAACCATCAGTGTTTTGTAAGTGTTTGTCAATAAAACAAATGCACGACAAGACAAGGCACCAAGTAGTGAGCATTCTTGTTAGAATCTTGTAGGACATGCACAGCTGTTGTTGACCATTCCTGGAGTCACATGTAGACGGAAAGACTTCTTAAGAGGTCACGCTCGAGGACTCTGGACAACATCGGAGAGGATGATAATGATGGCCAACATTGGTAAGGTTCACCCCTGTTCGGCAACACTGGTTTCTGAACTTCAACAAAAGGTTGAAGTGCGCAGTTGTATAGTTCGCATGAGGTAACTCCCAAGGGCTCGGCAATATCAGAGCAACAACGCAAAGGTTGCCAACATTGGTAAAGGTCCATGACCACTAGTATATATAGTGCTGTATCAATATTGGCAAACAATTACTTAGTTCAAAGGAGAAGAACTTCACGATTTGAACTTCAATAGGTTGAAGTGCGCAGTTGAAGTGTGTGGAATTGAGATCTCGAGCAGCTGGACCTGGACACCCACCACCATCACGACTTGTAGCTTCAAAGCCGGTGTAGCTCACATATGCACTTTGACAATAACTGATGGCGGACTCTCGGCGGCTCGCACTGGCAGCTACGGCACTGCTGGTGACGGGCACGGTGTTCGCTATTGCATACAGTGATCGCGGCAGGCGGCTGCTGAGCAGAGCCTGGAGCGGAGATGTGGAGGGTGAGCCATGCTTCCGCCGATGGCGGTTGACTTGGCCTCGCTATGGATTTCAATTGACACATGTTACTGTTCGCCACACCACCTGTGTCGAGCCACATCGAGGACCCACGCCAGCCTCTAGCTTATGAACACCATATTTCTTTGCAGCGTCACCTGACAGCGACTGAACAATGGTCTGCACACTCTGGCTTTCCGTGTTCCAGGCAGAAATCGACGCAAGGACCTGCAGCGCGTGCGACGCGCCGCCACGGTCATCGATGACATCACTGCCGAGATCGACACTATACAGATTGACATGAACAAGCTGCTGGAGCGGATAGCCGCTGCCAGTAAGGAACAACGGCCCAGAAACAGCGGCGGTGCAAAGCAGCAGCAGCAGCAGCAGCAGGGGGTTGACAGAGGCGACAGCGGTCTGAAGAGCAGCTACTACCACTTTGCCAGCGACGGGACCAGGCTGCCCAGTAAGTGGGACAATTTTGACACGGAGGCGGAGCTAAGGCGGTTGGATCAGGAGGAAAGCGCTGCAGAGGATAAGGTGAGAGTCTGCCGTTGCACATTCAAACATATCGCCCAGTGTCAGTGCGTCGCAGGAAGAGTTGAAGTTTTTGGCGTGTTTTACCATTTTAAAACCATCACAAGCTGACGAGCTATGCAGGAGCCCATTGAAGCAATAATCTAATGATCGAGCATGATGCTTGTGAACGAGTTTTGACACCTATTTGTTGAGGACCGCAAAGCGCACAGAAGTGCTTGAGTCAGTATGTAGCAGTTCTCGACTGACGTAATGAGTGCCGAGAAGGCAGCCCATCATCTATTCACGGCTTGACGTTTGCTGTTTAGAGACGAAGATTGCAGACTGTAGTGGTGGAGCAGTATGTGAGTACGTTTTTCCTCCACCACTATCTCAGCAACCACTGCTGAACACAAGCAACCGTCAACTGCTGCTTGTAACGCATAGTGAGGCCCAGAACCTGAGTACAGCAGCACATTGCAACAGCATTCTAGAGAAGGTTCCGCAGCAGTAGGAGAATCAGTTGAGCTCTACATATCATGAGGCTGATTTAAATCGCCTTTGTGCAGGTACATACCTGTGGCGCGCGTGCACTGCTTGTGGACTGTATGTGCTTCAGCAGCAGCGTTCAGGACGTGGCACCGCAGTTTTGGATGCACGGCTGGACAATGTTGAGGATTGCTTACTGTTGGTTGGCCTAGTCTCAATGCATCCTCAAAAGCACTCGGAATGCGCTCGTGTTTGGTTGCAACTGCATGCGGCTGACTCATGCTGTGGTAGACTTGCAGATGGCGATGGTGATTTGGGCGACTGCATGGCAACTTAGTACAGCAGCGCAGTACGATTGCGGTGGACTGATATGGTACTGCGTGTGATAGGTTCTTGCTGATTGCGCATTGCTGAAGTGGAACCACTGTTTGGCAGCCAATGGGGCAAACATCAGCAAGCTTGAGCTGGCAGTGTGAACGAGTAGCAGCGCTCAACTCGGGCGCTCAATCATAATCATGACCTCACCGCATACTGCACCTGCAGCAAGGGCGCCCAATTCTTCGACTGTCATCTTACTGAACCCTGGCCGCGCTTCCTGTGCTCAGGCGGCAGCAGGAATCAGGAGCATACGCGGCAGCATCAATAAGAAGCTCAGCGCTGTCACAGCCGACATAGAGGCCGTGCAGGCGTACCTGGACACGACGATACAGGCGCGCGGCGACGACAGCGTGCGCGCCGCGAGAAAGGCCGAGACGAACCGCATTCTCGGTCTTTCGGATCAAGTGGATGCGCTCATCAGTGAGTTCAAGGCGTGCAATACAGAATAGCAATGTTGCAGAGTTGAGGTTTCCTGCCGGGGCGGTCTGTTTTTTGAAAACGGTTCTGTGCAGGGGGGGGGGGGGGGCGGCGCGGGTGGGGGGGCAGGGATGCATTCACATTCTCCATGTGTACGCCTGAACCTGCTGCTGCGTGCGGCTTTGAGGTTTAGCAACTGCAGTGTCGCAGCAAGGGGACACTTGGCTGCATTCCACTGGAGCTTGCGGCGTTTACTGGCCAGACACCGCAAGATGCAACGCCAAGCATGCTGAGGATCCCTAGCGCACGACGGCTCATGCATGCCACCAAGCTACATGGCGTTGCCAGCATAGTCTGCAGGTGAACCGCCAGCCCCCAGTGCCAGCGGCTGTCATAAGAACAGCAAAGTCTCAATGCAAGGTATCGCAAAGTTGGGTCCGTGCTAGGCATTGGCGTTACCGCACCAGTGGCAGCTGCTGATTCAGCACACCAGCGGCGCGCGTGGTGAGGTTGCCGAAGAGCGCATTGGTTTTCACAACAATGAACTGTGGCTGTAGCCATCTCCAACACTTGCGCGGGTGTAACCAGAGCCCATGTTTGCATCAATCTGACTAGACCAATCACATTGATGTGACCAGATCAGAGTGCGTCCCACCAAGCTTTGAATTTTGTGCATGCAGTCTTGGCATATCGCCATGCCTTTCAAGCTCACATCTCGCTTCTGTGCATCACATGTCAGGCATGACTTGCCGTTGCGCACGCTTTGAGCTGGAATGATATCGTGTCAATATCATCGTCTCCGGTTCATGTTGCTGTGTGATGCAGCACGTCTCAAAAACCTTATGCTTGATCATGATGTCTCAACTGGTTCCTGATGATCTGACACATCCATGTGGCTCGGCATGTACGGAAGCTACTCAGCAGGCATTCCATGTCAACC
Organism: Tribonema minus; assembly: GCA_017506865.1. Lineage (NCBI taxonomy): Eukaryota > Xanthophyceae > Tribonematales > Tribonemataceae > Tribonema > Tribonema minus. The sequence continues at coordinate 699,851 of JAFCMP010000412.1, forward strand.
GCGCAAGATGCAATTGACCACCGCGCTTGAAGCAAGGGTACTATAACTCACTAGATCACAATGCTTCAACGTTTTTCCTCCTACATAGGGGTACGCAGGTAGGAACCATCGCAAATTCTGCCCAGGTGGAAGCTCTCGAAGAAAACACGCCGCATTCCTCCCCAAGCAACATCGTCAGCAGCAGGTGGCAGGTGCAGAGCTTGCTGCTGTGTTGGTGACTGGTTAGCTACCGGGACTCCCGTGTTGGCGGCTGCTGGACCCGCTAAAGAGGCGAACTCACAACTCGGGCAGTTGTACAGTCAGTCGAGAACCGAGGAAAGCTTAGCTGTAAAGCAGGGCACGCAGCACCATGATAGTGAGAAATGCACTTCGAAGATCAGCAATGAGAAAGGTAAGCGACTCGGCTGAACCTTGCTGCTCCTCGACAAGCTGTCGCAGAGCCAGTACGTGGTCGAGGGCTTAGAAGTCGCACACACCGCCCACCATTCCACTGACTTCGCTGCTCTTTCGGCAGTGTCAATCGCCAAAGGAGTCTCTACAGCAATGCTTATTGTCGTTCGCAGCCTTTCTGCTTGCAACGGGCTGCTCTTGTCGCGGTCACGTCAGGCCTGACCCCAGGTCTACGGCTGTTGATGCGAAAATGTCGTTCTCCTCGCAGGCGCGAGCAATCCTGGTGGCGGCGCTGTTTGCAAAAGCCACCGTCGTGGCTACGACATCGCGCTTGTTCGACTACGCCATAGTGGTGGACGCTGGCAGCGGCGGCTCCCGACTGTACGTCTATCACGTCCACGAGGACGAAGCTCTCAAGCTCAGGGTCACCGCCACTCCAGGGCAGAGCGTGACACCTGGGCTGAGCACGTTTGCTGGTAAACCGGAGGACGCCGCAGCGTACCTGTCGCCGCTGTTCCAGCACGCCATGGCGGAGGTGCCTCCGGAGCAGCACAGCCGCACCCCCGTGTTCATCAAGGGCACAGCGGGGATGAGGCTGGTGGAGGAGCCGTCGCAGTTGCAGGTGCGTGCGCTGCAGTGACGCTGCTACGCGGCACATATATCACGGGTTGTGTGCAGCACACACCGAGGTGTGCCCATAAAGGACTCTTTTCTTGTGCGCCAAACCGGCTCATGGTTCGCGGGCCTGCCATGAAGTGCACCACACCGCACAACCCAAGGCCTCCATAGCAAACTGATAATATGCCAGTCATTGCAGTGCATGTAACGCGCAAGGCGCAGTCCAACAGTGTAGAAACTCTTCGCTGCGCGAGACGCACACAGCGTTGAGCTGCTGCATGTGAAACATTGTACACACTCACGCCGCCACGCCTGCAGTATCAGTGTTTTGGCACAAAGTGCTTGACAGAGCCAGGCGACGGTGTCAGCTGTCGCCAACGGTCTCAAATCACGCCCGCCATGACCTGCGCTCCACTCCCGTTTTCCTTATCTCTCAACTTCAACTTCAACCTCAACGGTCTCCAGGTGTACGACGCGCTCTACGAGGCGCTCGCCGTGGACGCCGTGTTCCCCTTCCACGTCCACCGCCGCAACCTCGATACGATCGACGGCGCGAGCGAGGCGTACTACGCGGTGCTCGCCACCAACTACCTCGAGGGGCGCGTCGACGCGCGCCTGAAACCGACGGCCCACCCCGCCGGGGTCCTCGGCGCGCTCGACATGGGCGGCGCGAGCACGCAGATCATCTTCCCCCCTGCAGGCCCCCAGTCAGACCCGGCGGCAGGGGGCGGCAGCGCCGATGGCGCCAACTGCAGCGGAGCGTCACAGGCGCTGGTGCCAGCGCTCAGCGACGACGCGCTGCAGCTCACGCCGGCGCACTTCTGGGCGCGCAGCCACCTGAGCTACGGCGTCGCGGAGGTGCGCGCGCGCGTGTGGCGCCGCCTCGTCGCGCGTGCGCAGCAGCAGCGGGGCGGCGGCGACGGCGGCGGCGGCGCGCGGCGGCGGCGGCGCCGCGGCGTAATCGCCAACCCGTGCGCGCACGCGGGCCACGCGGAGACGTTCGAGGGGCACGCGCTGGAGGGCGCGGGGGACGCGCACGCGTGCGCCGCGCTCGTGCGCGAGGTGCTCTGGGGGGGGGCGGAGGAGGGGGGCGCTGCGTGCCCCCCCCGCGGGGGGGAGGGGGAGGGGGGCGGGGGCTGCCCCGTCGACGGCGTCGCGATGCCCCCTGTTGCCGGCGACTTTTATGCCATGAGCGTGTTCTTCTACGGGCTGGACTGCGTTCGGCAGCTGGGGCCGGCGCCGCTGGCGGCGTGGCCGCGGCCGAGCCTCGCGGAGCTCACGGCGGCGGTGGACGCGTTCTGCGGCGTGCCGTGGGGGGAGCTGGCGGCGGCGGGGGGGGCGGCGGGAGGGGGTGCGGCGCAGCGGCACCGGTATACGAGCAAGCGCGGGCTGGCGTACCGGTGTGTGGAGGTGAGAGAGGGGGGGGTGCGCACGCGTGCAGTGCGCGTGCTACTGCTATTGTGTTTGTTGTGTGGAGGTAACCTGTCACACTTGGGGATATGAGGAGGTGTGAATGCGAGTGCGTAACTGGACGTAGGTATGCTGCGGCGCCACAGGGAGGGGGGTGGGGGGGGAGTGGGGGGCAGGGAGCCACTAGCGGCAGAATGCTGAGAGCGCAGGCTGGCAAATGGTTTTTGGAGGTTGCACGCTGTGTGCATGTGCGCATGCAAACCTGGAGCGCATTTCGCCATGCGCTTTTGAGGTGTAGGTCCATCATGCATGATTTGTTGGCAGCGCAATTAATTACAGCAGCAGTTGTCAGGTGCACGATGTGGCAAATGTCATTGTGTCAAGAAGAACCGCGTTACAGATGCCAAGCGATGGAGCTGTCTGCTTCGAAGTTTGCTCATAGGCCTTTCAGGTTAGCTATTGAGATTTATGCCGCGCGCAGTCAACTGCTGCTTTAAAGCACTTTGGTGCTCATTCAAGTTGAAGTCGGTGGCCTTTCAGGTGGCCATCTAGATGCATGTTCTGAAATGTGCTGTGGACAGTCACCTGGCGCTCATGTCAGTTGAAGCCATGCTCAGGGCTGAGAGCGAGCATGAAAGACACCGGCCTCCCATGCTTGCCATGATTGCTTTACGTGCCCCACAACTACTCAGTCAGCGTCTCTGAGACTGAGCATCATCATCATGCCAGCAGCGCGTTCAGCGACACTTCTCCACGCAGCAGAGCCCTCTGTCTGCGGCCGCTGGCACAACTTTCAGCTCATCAAACCCACCGCGCGGGATGATTGTCCCTTACACATCATCACGAGCATCAAGCATTCCGCCGCGCCGGTCTCACCGCGCCGCCGCCGCCGTCCGCTGCCCGCGCGCAGTCCGTCTACATGGTCACGCTGCTGCGCGACGCCTACGGCTTCCCCGAGCACGGCCGCAACATCACCTTCGCGCTTGAGGCGAACGGCATGGAGGTCGAGTGGACGCTCGGCTACATGCTCGCGGAGGTGCTCAACGGCGACGCCGCCGCGCACATCACACCGATCCTGGACCACCTGCAAGAGGACCTCGATGGGGTGGTGGGTGGCCTCGGCCACCGCGCCGCGGCGGCGGCGGCAGCAGCGCGGCGCGCCGCTGCCGCCGCGCGCGCGTGGCTGCGCGCCTCCGCGCGCGCGCTGCCGCCGCCGCCGGACGCCGCCACTGCGCTGTACACGCTCGTCACGGCGCTCGCGTACGCCGCGCTGGCAGCGTACGCAGTCGGCAGTCGCAGGCGCGGCGGCAGCGAGAGCGGCGGCACGCGCGAGCGGCTGCTGCACGGCGCTGCCGCCGCTGCGCCTGCCAGCGGCAGCGGGAAGGCGCTGAGCACTGCTGCCGGCAGCAGCGGCGGCGATGCGCGCGAGCGGCGCTTGCCGAGCGCTGCTGCCGCGATGGTGGCGGCGCACAGCGAAGCTACGCTGCTCACCAAGCGGCGGCTATAGCGCATCGCTGGCTTGCGCCCCCACAATTGCTTGCGGAGGCTGCGCAGCGGCGGCAGCGCACGTTGCGCGATGCCGGCCAGATTGCCAGCTCTGCTGCCACAACAGCCACCGACATTGGCACTGCTGACACAGCAGCGCCGACATTGGCGCTGCTCAATGGTTTTGCCACGGCATGGAGAGAAGAGGTTCAGGATGCTAGCCGGGGATTGCCTTTTGCCCCCGTTCTGGCTCTGGCCCCTTCTGCCCCCCCCTCCCCCCCCCCTGTGCTGTCCCTCCAGCAACTCTCTTGCCACCGCGTAGACATGGAGACCTGCAATGAGGGGGCAATTTGCGTGCGCATCCTGCGTGTGTCGCGTTGCCATTCACGACCTGAGATTATGGCTTTGTGCAGCCCAGTGCAGGCGGGGGTTATGTAGGTGCCTTTGCATCGCATTCCGCGCGCTGATTTTGTGTCCCAGGGAAGCCTGCTGCGTCCTTGCAGCTTGGTCGGTTGTCTTTGCGCTCAGATGACATCACATGCGGCGCCATTTGTGCCCGCCTGATTTTGGCAACCCTGACTAGATGATTTTCCAGTCAGCTTCATTATATAATGTGACGATTGTCCATGCTGTTGTATGCGCAAGCAAGTGCGATGTTAGTGCCTCGAGCTCATGTTCAGTGATGCTTTCGCATTGCTTGCCTCATGCGTTGCGTACAAGCCAGGTGAATGATGCCTGCACATGTACGTAGGTCAAGCGCAGCCTGTGCAGTGCGGGCGCAAACAAGAAGGAGGGTGATGCCATTTAAGCAGCCTCAGCAGCTCTTATTACTAGGCGCCCACGCTATTGTCAATGCAACGCATCTTTGTTCCTCCGTATTGAGGGTCGCCTCACACCGTAACACTGACTTCTGAACTAGGTCAAATCTGTACAGCTCAGATTTCACTCACATCTAGAAGTACGCCGACCAAGAAACGCAGTGAGTTTTTGAAACTAAGCAAGTCTGAGCGCAGAGGAAGTACAACTATCATCAAAGTGCAACGCCTGCTGCTACACCTGATGCTGTGGCAATCAGATGAGCACCGGCAATGCAGATACCCCCCGCCACGCCGACCAAGGGAGAGGATGGCTGGGCTTTGCCCCTGTTGCTCTCTCGTCGTCTGCAAGTGGCGCCTGCACATCTAGCAAATCTTCGTCGTCGCCATTGCTGATGCAGTCACTGTCGTCGTGGCGGCCGCTGCCGTCGCCGCCTCCAATACTGCCGACATGACAGCCGTCGCCACCGCTGCCGCCATTGCCGGCAGCGCTGGTGCCGGTTCTCTCGCCCGGCGCGCTCCTGTGGTCTGCATCAGCAGCGACAGCAGGGTCTGCTGCTCTATGGCCATCGTTGTTGGAAAGCTGAAGAGGTGTGTCGCCATCGGTGGTGCCGCCGGGCAGTGGGGAAGAGCCATGCTTGCGCTTGCATGCTTTCTTATCGGTGCCACCTGGCTGCGCTTGCGCGGAGCCTCTGCAGCGTCGAGACGACCGCTGCCGCCTGTGCTCAGCAGGCTGGCGTCTACATTGTTTGCAGCGCCATTGCTGGTCGGGGCGCTGGTGTCACCAGCAGCTCCACTGCCAGCAGGGGCAATGTCGGCGCCGTTCGGATCGGTGGTGCTCTTACTGGCATCTCGCTCCGTACCGGTGCCACTCCCATTCTGCTTAGTACTGCCGTCACTGCCGCCTTTGCCGCCACTGCCGCCTTTGCAGCCACTGCCGTCGCTGCCGCCGCCGCCGTCCGTGCGCAGCAGATTCCGGGCCTTGTCCGCGACCTCGCGTAACTCGCGCAGGCGCCTCAGCAGCTCGTCCTCCGCGGCACCCAAGTTGCGCCTGCACTCCTTCTGGCGCTCCAGGGAGGTGCGCAGGCTCTCAAAGTCGCCATCCGACGGCACGCACTCGCTCAGTTGCAGGCATAGCGCCACGTGCGGTACCCGCGCGTCATTGCACTCCTCTTGTAGGCGCGTGAACTCGCGCGCGGCTTGCTCGACGCGGCAGACGAACGGCGGCTTGTTGCCCGCGCCATCGTTGAAGATGTAGTCCGCGAGCGGCTGGCCGTCACTGCCGGCGCCTGTGGCACGCGCAATGGCATTAAAGGGGCGATGATCAGTGGGTGGTGTGCCTTAGGCTAGTGGCCGCATCAAGTGCCTGCACTGAGATGAGCAATGCCACAAGCCACAGCTCCTGTGACTGGGCATTATGTACGCGACAATTGTGGCCCGCTGGTGCCTAGCTGCGGCTCGGTCAGCCTCGCATCGTGACCTACCAACAGCATATTCTGCAACAAGAGAGTTTCGAGAACTACATCATGCGCGCGCATCTCAACAAGCAAGTGACAGCTCGTCTCGGTGCCATGAAGCGCACTGCAGTAAGCTGCCGCTGCCTGCAACATTATGAAGGCATCACCTCCAGTGCGTCTGCCAGTGGATGCAGGGCGAGCGTAGCCATTCATCATGATGATCTCATCGCCCGATGAGTCCGCATTCGTCTCCCGGTCATCGTCGCCCTCGCCGCTTCTGCCGTCACCACCGCCGCCGCCGCCGCTGCCGTTGGCAGAGGGTGGTGAACGGGGGGGGCGGCGCGGCGGCGTGTTTGTGCCGCTGCTGCCGCCATCATCATTGGCGGCAGTTGCCCTGTCAGTATCTATGCGCCGGCGTTTTCCTGGGGCGGACGCGGCATAGCGGGCCTTGCGTTTTTCAGCCTCGGCGGCCTCAAGAGCGGCCGTGTCCGAGCGCAGACGTGAAGCAGCGCGCTTCCGTGCAGCAGCCTTTTTGTTGTTGCCCTTGTTGTCCGGCGCTGCGGCAGGCTTTCTGGCTTTGGTTTTGGGGTAGTTTTTGTAGTCCAGTGCGGAGGGGTCGCAGTGCTGGTGGAAGCCCTTGCGGTACCACATTGAAAAAGGTCCTGTCGTGTCCTTCTTCGTCAAGCATTTGAATTTCCATCTGCGGTGGGGGCACATGCACAGGCATGCAGCACTGGGTGGGGATGGTCGGGATGTGCGCAATCAGGCAAGCGGGTAAAGCATGAACCATGCAAGACCAGAGATATGCGCCGACTGTGCAGATCACGGCGCACTCAGAACTGAGCGCGCTGCTTTCGATGGATGATGTGGGGAGTGTGCATTTTGCCTGCAAAACTCCTTGTCATTCTATGAGTTAGATTAGCTGCCTTGCAGGGTGCTTGGCAGTTACAGGGTGCTTGGCAGTTACACAGTGTCAGCAGTACTGCTCATCTGTTGATGGCAAGAATTGGTGGGAAAATTCTTCTTGCTTCCAGAAGGCCCTTAAGTAGCTTTTGCAGTTGGGAATTGGTTTCAGTCTGGTGGTGCTGAGAGCGTCTGGTGAATGGATACATAGTTTTGGGGTTAAAAACGAGCTCTGCCTTCTGCTCGCTGCTTGAGCAGCAGCTCAGCAGTAGTTTGGTGGTGTCAGGCTTGATCAACCTGACTCAACTGCTGCTGCTGCAGAACAACAGGGGGTAGGACTGGCTGTTTAATGAAAGGGGATGTGCCACACAGGCCGCCAGCATGTCAAAAGCACATCCCGCCGCTTCCATCACCTAATGCGCCAAGCATGGACACATTTTAGCGTAGTAGTGGCATGGGCTGTCCAGCAATAGTGCCACCGCTGCGCTGGTGTACAACTGAATTTACATGCGGACACTTCAGCGCCCCGGGGGCCACTTCGCAGTTCAACAAACGAGAGTTAAACAAAGTACAAACAAGAGCGTTTGATATGTGAGCGGTCATAGCACAACAGCAGTGTGACGGCTGAACATATATATGGTTGGTGCTTCGGCTGACCGCTCTTGTAGTGTATCCAACTATCGCTCGCAGCTCAACGGGCAATGCATTGCAGTGCTTACATGTGCCATGCATGAGCAGCAACTTCCTTTAAACCAATTATGCGCTCAGCACCAGCAGCCGCTGCTGTACGCATTCTCCACCAATTGCTGGCCACTCATCCTGGTACTCATTCCCTACCTGGTTAGTGCAGTGCTAGGCGAGGGGTCTGCCCTGCCCCTAGTTGAATCCAAGAACGTTACAAGAGCAGTCACGTTATACAAGCGATGGGGTTGGTGGGATGGGTCCCCTTCTGAATTATACCCCCCCCTCCGTGACGTACAACGCCACGGACTCTCTTGAAATACTCCAGCTGTTTTCCACTCATGCGGTATCCGCAAGTCAGAACCAGTGTTCACCAGTGCGCTATGCCACTGCCGTTGAAAGCAACTCACATGACGTTTCATTGACATGTGCGAGCTAAACAACATTGTGCTGCCTTAAATTGTCAACGCACCTGCTGAGGTACGTTTTCACGCTCGACAATTGCAGTGGCTGAGGCTCTGGCTTTCCTTTCTCCGGTTGAGGCTTGAGGTGATTGCACACCTCCGTCAGATTCATCCTCAAAGCCGGGACCAGCTCGCCTTTGAAAGAGCCGCGTGACCATTTGACGAAGCTTATATCGGGGTCATCTGCCGCTAGCTTGAGTCTGGTCCCAAAATCCGGCCCCCCTGCGCCGCCTATTGCGAGGTTATGCGGGCAATGAAGCAAACTTAGTTGAATATCAGCCATCACAGCGTAGCACTACATTGCGTAGCATAGAGCCAACATGAGAGCTACCCCGCAACCCATTTACACATGATGCAGCGGTCACACCTGGTAACTTGGGTGCTTACGGATGGGGCAACGATGACAGACTCACCCATGATTGTCTGAGGGAAGCGCCGCGGCTAAATGGCGCACGAAGCTTGCAGATGATACCTACAACGCACCGAAGCACAACTTCAAGAAGATATTGAAGTGTGAAGTTTTTAAAGTACCACCCGGGTGCACCATTGCACCATTGCATTGGAGGGTCGGGATACTCTACTTGAAAGCCGGAGATGACAGAGGCCGCTTGAAAGTCTACCACACCGCAGTACCAGAGGCGTGCACGTACTCACCGCGGGTGAAGTTCAAGTTTAGAGTAGAACGAAGATGCTGCCGTGTCAACGCGCGCTCTCTCAAGCTTGCCGCCGCTACCAACGCATAGTGGCTCGACATGGAACCACCGGCGAACATCACGATGCCTCAAATCCGTAATGCGTAATGCGCACCTCGCACGCTGTGCGCTGCGTCGACGTTGATGTGTCGCTGCATTCGCACGTGCGTTCGTTGTGCTCAATAATTAAGCAGGCAGCCAACACGATGCGCTCATGGATTGGGTAGGCAAGCCAGCACAGCGCTTACCGCATTGCCCAATATCACAGGCTCAGCTCAACATGCGAGACAACAAGAAATTGTCATTGTGGCGCAATCATGCGTACCTAACATTGGGGCGGAAAGCTCAACCGGAGCTCCCCCTCCACAGGTGCACACTTGGCGAGCCAGGCATACCCACCATCATGACTAGGTGAGTCTCAAACATTTAGCATTCAATTTGCAATATTGCATTTCAACACGTGGAATTCAGCTGGAGGGATCACGCCATGAGATCTGGCGTCAGCTGGAAATCATGGAGGCATCAAGGGTGAACTTCAAGGCCTCGGAGCAGGCAGTTTGCGGCACGTGCACATCTGTGCGTCCTTGCAACTTAAGTTCGATTGAAGACTTATTAGTAGTGGCGTTTACGTCATATGCATGTAAGAGCAGACCGGCGCGTTCTGCTATACATAAGCCCTGCATAGCAGCTGCTGCCAGGATACTGTGATGCAGGCGTGTGGTGTGCCACGTGGGGCGCCTTTCTGCAGGACAGCATGCTTGCATGCGCTCATTTGAGCTTAACAAATTGAATGCTGTCTGCCTGCCATGGCAGGTTAACAATTGCCTGCTCTGCTGCCACAGCAGGGCCACTGGCAACATTGCGCGATTCACAGGTTCTGATCGACCATGGGAAAGAAGAGGTTCAGGATGTCAGTCGCGGATGGCCTTTTGCCCCCGGTGTAGCTCTGTCCCCGCCTCCGCCCCCCCCCCCCCCCCTGCGCTGCCCTCCAGCAACTACTGTTGCCACCGCGTAGACATGGAGACCTGCAATGAGGGGGGCAACGCGACGTGCACGTACACTGCGCGTGTCATGTTCAAGTTGCCATTCACAGTTTGATGGTGGCGTTGTGCAGCCTACTAATAGTGCAAGAGGAGATTGGGTGCCTTTGCATCACTTTCCGCCCGAGTCGCTGATTTTGTGTTGCAGCGACTTGCTGCATCATTGGCAGCTTGGTGGATGGTCTATGCGCACGCGTAATATCACACGCGGCGCAATTTGTGCCTGATTTTGGCAGCCCTGACGAGATGATTTCCAGTCAGGTGCAGCTTCATTATCTAATGTGACGATGGTCGATGCTGTGATGTGCGCTAGCGAGTGTGATGTCGGTCGCTGCCCCAGCTTCTGGTCAGTCATGTTTTTTCGTTGCTTGCGCAATTGCGTTAACAATTGCCTCAACACAGGCCAGAATGATGCATGCATGCATGTACACATGTCAAGTGCATCCTGTAAAGTGCAGGCACAAACAGGAAGAAGGTGGTCTTGACGCAGTCTCTGCAGCTCCTATTTCTGTGCGCCCACCTCTACCCCTAGAGTCGCATCACAAACTTGCACTGACTTCTTTTCAAGTAAGTAGGCCAAGTTCTGACAATCAGCTGAGCTCGAATTTCGAAGTTCGCTGACATCTAAAATGGCGAACCCCTGGAGGAAGGCGTTGAACTCTTTTTGCCTGAGTCTCAGTGCTAGAGGAAGTGCAACTATAAAAAAAAGTCTGCTACACTACACTTGATGATGCTGTGCCGGTCAGATGACAACCTGCAAGGCAGACACCACCAGCCATGCCAAGCAAGGTGCGGTATCTGACGTTCTTATGTCTGCCTGACTATTTCTTGTGCAAGAACACTCTCTGCATGGGGCACAGTCAGTGTTGCCGAGTGGCATTTCCAGTACTAACGCAATACAGGTGCAGATCAGATCTGCATGAGCGCACAGGAATGCTCTGAGCGGTCACCATGGCAACACAAGACCACTGGTCCTCCAACTTACAAGATCATAGCACCCTGGTCAGTGCTGTCGTCATCTCCGACACCATCTGGCTGCACAGACGCCATCGGAGCCATATTGTGCTCATGTACTGCTGTCTTAAGGGCCCAAAATCCTGCCATGATATTCTTCGGCGGGGGCAAGCGCCCCGGAAGTTTGACATGCGTGGCTGGATGGCTGGCCTCTGCAACTGTTGCTGTCGCGCCCTCTGCAAGCTGCATCTGGGCGCCCATCAGGCCTTCGTTGCCGCTGTTGCTGATCCAGTCACTATCGTTGTGGCGGCCGCTGCCATTGTTGCCGTCGCTGCCGCCGCCGCCAACGCTGCCCGCATCACAGCTGTTGCCACCGCTGCCGCCATCGCCGGCGGCGCTGGTGCCTGTGCCACAGCTCTTGTCACCCTATGCGCTTCCGTGGTCTGCGTCGGCAGCAGAACCTGCTGCTTCACGGCCAGCATTGTCGGAGAGCAGCAGAGTGAAGTCGCCACCGGTGGTGCTGCCAGGCAGGGTGCAAGCGCAACGCTTGCGCTTGTGCTCGGCGTTGCTGGTGCCGCCCTGGCTGCCACTGCACTTGAGCGAAGCCACTGCAGCGACGACAAGATCACTGCCGCCTGTACGGGCGTCAACACTGGTTGCAGCGCAATTGCTGATCGGGGCGCCGTTGTCACCAGCAGCTCCACTGCCAGCAAGAGCACCATCGGCGCCATTGGAATCGATGCCGTCACTGGCATCTTGCCCCGCACCTATGCTGTTCATGTTCTGCTCAGTACTGGCGCCGCCAGTGACGGTGCCGTCACTGCGGCCACCGCCGCCGCTTCTGCCGCCACCGCCGCGACTGCTCCCGCCGCCACCACCGCTTCCGCCGCCGCCGCTGCCGCCGCCGACGCCGACGCCGTAGCTGCCGCCGCCGCCTCCACTGGTGCCTTCACCGAATTGCTGCGCGACGTTGGCCGCAGCGGCGCGCATCTTGCGCACGGAGGAGACCCACGCGTCGTTCGCGACGATGAGCGCGTTGACGCGCCCCGCCAGCGCCTCCTGCGACGCCATCAGCGCCGCCAGCTCCTCGTCAGAGGGGACGCGCGCGCTCAGCCGCGCCTGCAGCACCATGTGCGCGGCGTGGCGCGCGGCGTACGCGGCGGCGGCGTCCGCGGCGGCGCGCGTCGCGAGCTCCGCGCGGCGGAAGACTTGCGGCGGATTGCGCGAGACCTCTTCGAAGAACCAGCTCAAGATGGGTGTGCGGCCGCAATCGCCGGTACCGCCGCCGACGCCCACGCCGCCGACGCTGCTGCCGCCGCCGCTGCCGCCGCCGCTGCCGCCGTCAACGCCGTGCAGGCTTCCAGCTGGCACAAGCGCACGCAGTGGCGGCGGCGGCAGTCAAGGGGAGTCAGCGCTGGCGGCAGCAGCAGGTGTGCAGCAGAGTCGAGCGCAGCAGCGGTGGCAGCTGCATTCGCATGTGATGCTGGCGCAGAGCAGCGCGCTGCATGCTCAGTGCTCAGCGCTCGCAGTCCAGAATAAGCGCGGTGCCTGGAGCGCGCTGCAAACAGCACAGCTTAAGCACAGCTGCAACACGCCAAACGCTCAATGGCTGCCGCCGTAGCCTGTGCTGACAACTTGGAACAAGGACTGACACAATTTATGCAACTGCGTAGCCTGCAAGCAGCTCAAGGCCTGCTGCAGCGTTCCAGTCAGTCTGGTACTGTGTGACCTACTGTAGTACAACACGAGCCTTTTCACACAGATGCGCTTCAAATTTGACAACATGCACCGGCATTGAGGCATGCGCTTGATAGTTAGTCTGTCTTTGTACCATGAGGTCCCATGTAGTGCACCACCAAAGCTTTCAGGGTCTCACCTTCAGTGGGTCCCGATGCAGGGGGGGCGCCATGTCTCTCATCGTCCGATGAATCAGCCTCCGTCTCCTCATCGCTGCCCTCACCACCGCCGCCGCCGCCGCCGCCGCCGCCGCCGCCGCTGCCGCCGCCGCCGTCGCTGTCGCTGCTGCTGCCGCTGCCGCCAGCAGCAACAGGCGAGGACGGGCGGCTGGCAAATGTGCTGCTGCAGTCGCTGCCATCAGCAGCAGCAGCGCTGTGCCGGGCCTTCCCTCTGCCGGCTGCAGCAGCGCGGGCGGCGCGCGCTGCAGCCGCGGCGGCCCTGGCTGAGTGCGTGCCTGCAGCACGCCTCCGTGCGGCAGGCGTGGCGGCTCTGCCCTTGCAGTCCATGACCGAGGGGTCGCAGCTCTGGTGGAAGCCGCGGCGCCACCAGTGCGAGACCGCCTCACGCTTGCTCTGCCGCTTCTGCAGGCAGTTGAAGTACCATCTGCGGACGTCCGCAGGCAGCGCCGGATGGGCTTGTACGCAGCGCAGAACATGTTGGAACGAGGGGATGAGAGAACAGACAGAACCAGGCGCGCGCGGTGCGTTCAGGAGTGAGCGCGCTGTAGGCAGTGCGTGGGGGGAAATCAGCGCACCTGACGTCGATGTTGGCTGGCGTGCGCCCACATTGTGCTGTTGGGCCTACAGAGCCGCCTCAAATGTGATGAATTCTCATGTTAAACATACAGGAAGCAGTGCAGCAGGGGGTCACCTCACAGGTGCTTGCCAATTTGTGACTGTGACACAGCCAGCATGCGCCAGTTCCCATGACCCTGGTGAAGTTCTTGAGCCGTCATGCACCAGACACCTCAGACTGTGATGACTGAGAAACGAGATTGGCCTGTGCCTTAGAGTACAGTCAACCTGCGTATGCAGCAGAAGCGACACAGAGTGTGCACCTCCGCAAGACCGCTTCAACCCATTCTGATGAAGGTGATGCAAAAGCAAGTGACAATGTGCTGCAATTATACTTGTCAACGCACCTTCGCAGGTACGTTTTTACGGACGTCAACGCCACTCCATAGCGCTTGCACAGCTTCATGAGTTCAATTTCCAGCACCGGGATCCTCTCACCATCCACAATCTTGCTTGACCAGTTGACGAAGGCGACCTCGGGATCATCAGCCATCCTCTTGAGCTTGGTTGCAAAGTCCTTTACCCCTGTAGAACAGAAGGCACGTGCAAACCAGGTATCGATGGGTGCTATGGTGTCACTGTAAGCGAGATAATGCACAGCAGCACACACATGTTATCTCCAGCAAAACGCAAGCCGAGCAGCTCGTTTGATGCCTTACATAAGCACCACTATCGAGTGGACATTTGGTACACTCGAACACGCACCTAGTTGCTCCGTCGCCATGTTGATTGGGAGCTAATGACTGCACGTCGCCACGCACGGGATGCTTGCAGGGAGTACTCCGCACGCTGCAGCCAGCAACATCAGCAGGTTTCAGATCTTAGCTGAGTTTCAGATCGTCGACGACAACCAAACACACAGCAGGATGGCAGAGCTAGGCCAGCTTTCAGATGCGCTCAGACGCTGTAGCGATCACCGTCATGTTGCCTCACCTGGCGCGGTTGGCACGGTTCAGCTAGATCACCCGGAAGTTCAAGGTTGAGAAAAGTTCAAAGATCAGTCGGTGACGTGCCGACCAGGAAGACGCAGTTAGGCAATCTGCCGGCGCGAGCGTTGCTGGCGCCATGGCATCATCATGGTCTTGCAGTCACTTCCAAGCCGCATGTCCACATTACGCTTTACTCTCAGACAGGTTCATCTCGGGAATATTTGAAAGTTGCAATGCATTTCAAAATGGCTGCATCTGCTTTAAATTCTCAGCATTGACAACGCGACTTGTGTTCGGCAATAGAGGTGATTGACAGTGGAGTGCGCCATTCACATATGCACCACATATCATGACATATATGCAACAACTTCAATGCCCCTGTGGTCATTTGACCCTCAAGTGCCATAGCATGATGGTTGAATACTGCGGACTCAACACCACATCACTACAAAGACTGCCGATTGCGCGAGCATGGCATGATGCAAGTGAGGCATACAGGGAGTAGCTTTGAAAAGACAAATTGTTGTTCGCTCATTTGAAAAGTCATAGTTCATTCAGCACCCACGCCATTCCTGCAGCGCCTGTGAGCTCAAAGGAACAGTGAGCATCCCCTCGGCACCTTGATGCGATAGGGGAAGCTTTCGTGAAGACGCAAGCTTTGCAGGGAGGAAGGGAGAGGGGGGAGCGGTGCTGCATAATCACTCGGCAAGCTAAGCGATATCAGGCCATCCGGAAGTGCTGGCAGCGACTCTGACCCCTCCGCACCGACGAGGTCTAGCACCTTGAGGGATGCAGGAAATTGCCTGAATGCATCGCATAGGAGATTGTCCAATCCTAGGCAGGTCCAATCAAGCTTCAAATTCTGCAACGACGGGGGAAGCGGCCCTAGAGTTGAAGGCAAATCCACCCCATCTTCGGTCCAGCTCATGTCTTCAACATGCACTATGTGTAACTCTGTGAGCCCCTTGGGGAAGCGGATGTGTGGCTGCACGGCAAACGCGACGCTACCAAAGTGCAGCTTGCGCAGAGACACCGCGCGCTCGAGGAAAGTCAGCTGACAGTCGAACTCTACGCCGTTGACTGAGAGCTCCACAAGGGTATCGGTGATGTTGTCGGGGCGAGGCTGCAGGTACCTGAGTTGCAGGATGCGCACTGATTCAATGCCCGCCAGCTCCGGCGCTGTCGCCCGCTCGAATCCTTCACCCACGACTTTCAGTGTGTGTAGCCCCAGTGGGAGCTGAACTGCTTCGACGGGCCAGACATTGTGCTCCACATCCAGTTCGAGGCACTCTACCTGACAGGTCAATCCCTCGAGGAATTTGCCCCACCACGCCGCTCCCCACTCAGTGGTGTCGTTAATGCTCACGTTCCGGATGGACCGGACAGACGCCGGCGGGCTCCACAGCTTCTTGTCTCCATCGACAGGCTCATGCTGGATCACGCTGACCGACCTCATGGCGGCAGGGAGGGAGGCTCGCAGCCGTCTGTCGACCACGTCAACAAGTGTCAGGTCGAGGACAGCTTTGCTCGAAGTCAGGAGAGGAAGGTGCCTCCAAGGCGCATTCGCGCCCCCGACACTCAGACGCACTGCTGGTATCATGTCCTCGTGAAGATTGAGATTGAGGCTCCAGGCCTGTTTGGGCAAGAAGCCCCCCAGGCCATTGCACACGGCTTGCAGCACCTTCGCGCCTTTGTTACGGTCAATCCCGTTCCGCTTCCGAGAACACTTCAGCGGCGCATCCTGCATCTGGCTGTTGTGGCTTTCAAATCTAGATCGCAGCCCGGAACTGAGTTTACCCGTCACCCATGGCGCGAGCCAAATAGCGTTGACAACGACTGCGCCCAAATCTGACTTGGAGATTGGCAATTCACCTCTTGTTTGTTGTTTGCTCTCACTCAACAGAAAAAATCCATGCACTTCAACGTTAATTTGAAATTTGAGGTTCAAGTTCAGGTTGAGTTTCGTTTATTCCGGGGCTGGGGCTTGCAAAGCTTGCACAGGGACGACTAGAGACGACTGCACGGCGACGACTGCGATCTCAATGACGAGCGAGTCTGGGCCTGCGGAGGGCGATGAGTATGTGAACCCAGAGAAGGTGGCGATCACTCTACCAGATGTTACGGAGTTTGTGCTGCAGTCTGTGAGCTCTGGGCTGAAAGAGCCAGGCTTTCTAGCGGATGCTGACCCGCAAGACGCTAAATTTCCGCTCTTAGGCGTAGTGCGTGGCCCCTGGTGGCGCCCTTTTGTGGTCGCCACTGTCACCAACGAGTTCATTGAGCCCCCCATCAGCAAGAGAGTGGTGTTTCTCGTCGACACCACGGTGCCTGTCACTTACCTGTCCACCGCCATCCTGGACGCGCTTGGATTTGGGCGCACGCCCAGGTCCCTGGAAGTAAACGTGCACGGCATTCGCGTACCAGCTTGCAGGTCGGCCGCCGGGTTTGCAGACGCCAACGTCCTGGGTACCATCTTCTTCCGGCGCTCTAAGCTGACGCTCGTTGTGAACTTCGCCACGATAAGGGTGGAAGCCCAACTTCAGGCCCCCAATGCTTAGGCAGATGTCAAGACGGTTCAAGGACGATGGCTAGTTCATAAGGTACGATTTCATGTGCGGGCTATACGGCATTCATATCCATGCGAGCGGGCAGGCTAATTTATGCGTGCGCCCCAGTTTGAATTGAAACCATCCGTATGAGCCAGTCGCTAGCAGGACAGTACAGATGTGTCATGCATCTCACATGCTGTGCGTCGAGTTCATGGGCTAACGTCAATGCTATCCTTGTACAATGACCATAGCTCCGGCTTCCGCGAAGCACTGCTCTGGTCATATCACATGTGCACCTAGTGCCCTTGCATGCATGTACTGCAACAGCTGCACTGGACCAAAGTCTTGAAGTATGCTTTGGCGACCCAAGCCAGAGCTGCGTGATATTCACTTGAGTGCTCAGTTGATGCTCAGTTCAAAGCCCTTACGCTTGCTATACGAGGTTGCTGTCTCAGCGCACGCAGAGAACAACTTTGAAAGGTGAACTCAGCTGCAGCCACAGAGTCTTTCTAGCCCGCTCGCCTCCCGTCACCCAACTTTCAAAGATTTCAAAGCTGCTCTCCCGCCGTTCCGCGCACACAAATTATGCTAACAAACTTCACAATCTGTGAGGACTCTGGGCAATTTCTTACCGGCGCTGTTATATACATCTAAGAACGCTGAAAGCTTGCACACAAATTCTTGAAATTTGTGGACACGGCGGCATTGTTTGATCCTGGCTGATTCATCAGCGATTGACGACGACCTTGGTTATTGGTGGAAGGCATTGACAGCTGACCATCCCTTGTCATCCAGAGCCCGACGATCTTTTGATTCGTTTTCATGTATGTATGCTGCTGTGATGCTGCGGCAACTCACTGCTTGGACTGTTGCGCTTGGCCCTGCTGGACGGGCCTTCAACGCAAGGAAGAGTTTCCGAAACCGAGCACGCTGCACACTGGCATGTCGGCTTGGTTCAGTCCCCTTGACTCGCTGTACTCTTGAGTACGAAATGGATGTGCGATTTGGCTTGCGGTGTTGATACCGTTTGCCAGCGCCGGTAAGAAATCGCCCAGAGTCCTCACAGACTGCGGAGTGTTATCATATATATATTATGTGCAACTGCAGGCTGGAGCGGTCACGGCTGTGTGCTTATGGCTAGCTTCATTGCTGTTGTAACCTCACGCTCCATGATGCAAGCATTCGTGTTGCCCTGACTACACTTATAATCTTATGTGCATGGGTCTCATGGCCCTGAACTTCGACCATGTGTTGCAGGTGACCTCGTCAGAATGGATTCTGCTGGTGGAGCATTGCGGACGGCTCATGGGTGGACACAAATCACATGCTGCTGCTGCAGCGATGTAGCAGCGGCCGCATTGCTGCGGGGTTGCATTCACATGCGTTCCTCTTGGCAATCACGGGATGACAAGCACCATTGCGGTAGTCCGGGCAATGGTGTACTTTTTATTAATTCTCGCTCAGGGCGCGAAAAGCCCAGATGATGGTCTAACTTGATGCTGCTGTATGGAATCTGCATGTCGTGTGACTTCTGAAAGTGTCTCAATGACAACCACTCAAACGCCGCCGCCGATGGTGTACCATTTGGTACACATGCACACAGATGTACATTGCCGACCTAATGGCACGCACTGCTTCTTTTTAACAGGCGCTTTTTCTCGTCGATGAAGGTGGACAAGCCATGCATCTCACTTCACTTCAAGCACTTCTGTGCCACTGAGAGCAAGGTTAATGCATCCCGAAACTCACATACATGTGGCAGTACACCATGATGTCCCCCCGACATTTGTCTTGCCATTACCAGCAATCATTAATGAGAAGGCCCGTGCTGGCCGAGAGCTTGAGACTCCGTTGACGGCTGTGAATTGTAACGCGGCAACTTGAATGCATGCGGCATTGTGCGCGTTTGTGAGTACTTGCACTTTGTGCTGTTGTGCATGCTGCTCGACTTACCGCAGCATTGTACTACCCCATGAAATTGCACACAGCATAGCCACAAGAGCTGACAAGCAAGCAAGCAAGCACAGGCACTGGCTATATATTGATTTTAAACGGACATCATTTCATTTTCAAAGACACCTCAAATCATGCAACTGATGGAATGGAACTATGTCGGAAGGCGGAGTAGCCGCTTCCTATGAGAAATTGTGCCTGATCATGCCAAGAAAGACTGCCCACTGGTCACGGTTCGCTGTGCGGTTTGCGCACAGATCCACCAAATATGTGCCGCCATACTCTGACTCACCGCCTACAAAGCGGAAGACATCAACACTCAAATCTCATCACAACTTCACCCCACATGCTTGCACAGACGCAGTTCCACACGCAGTCTGCGCTGCCGGCCAGCGGGAAGACGCTGATCCACGCATCAGCAGATGCCACAGTTGGCCTATCAACACATTGGATTAGCTTTGCTGGCTTCTGGCAGCCAACAGGCTCAGAACGATTTTTTTTTCCCTCGTCGCCGCGTCGGATGTTCCCGACTACCATTGCCGTTGCTGGCCATTTGCGGTTGCCGCCACGGAGCGCTCTGCAGGCAGCAGTTGCGGCAGTCAATGCTCGTAGCGATGTCGCAGCACCGCTCCACGTGCGCCCAGCGCAGCAGCAGCACCCTGCCGGCACACTCAATGCGCACAGCAGTGTGTGCAGGCATTTAGCAGTGGCTGCCGCTGTTGTCGCCTCCGCCGCAGCAGCAGCGCCGCTGCCTCCGCCGCAGCAGCAGTGGCAGCAGCAGCAGCACCAGCAGTGGCAGCAGCGACCACAGCAGCAGCAGCAACAGTGGGGGCAGCAGCAGCAGCGGCAGCCGGCGCTCAAGCGCGCAGCAGGCCAGCGCCCATGCGCGGCAGCGGCTGCTCGTCGTCGTTGTAAGTTTCGTCATCCATGGCGACGATGCGCACGCGGCAGTGCGGGTAGCTGCTGATGAGCTTCGGCAGCTGGTCCTCGAAATTGATGTTGGTAGGCGTCGGGACGGCGCCAAAGAAGCCGTGGAATTCAATGAAGGCGACGTCGAGCTCGCAGAGCGCACCGCTCACGACGAGCGCGGGGATCACGATCTCTTCGCCCCCCTGAAGAGGGGGATTAACGGAAAGTGTCACAGCAGTGAGAATGCGCGGTGACAGTGAAGCGTTTGTGCAGTTTCAGCTGCGTGCGCACAGTAAGGCCTGGTAGCTGCAACCATTGTGCCCACGTGCATGCCAGGAGCGATGGACAATGACTGAAGGGCACAACGAGGTCACGCAGCGCACAGTCACGGTGGGCACGGCAGTCAATACCTCCTGACACCTGCCAGCCGGCGAGCAGCCGCCGTGCCAGTGGGCCTGGATGGGCACGTTTTCTCCCCTGCAGTTGTTGGAAGCGTTATTGCATACTTCAAAGTATATGATGTGGCATGTTACCGCGTACCTCAATGTCCATCTTCATGGCGAACTTGGGCGCGTCGGCGTCTGCGCTGCTGCCGCCGCCGTCCGCGTGGTGCCGCCGCACACGGTGCGTCACTGTCTTCACCAGGTGCGGCAGGTCGATGCCTTGGACGGTATAACTGTCGGCACAGTGACGCCACGCACAGGGGGGGTGGGGGGAGGGGCAGGGGGTATAAGCGCGGCCACGGTTGTGGCCAGGAGGGCGCGAGGCGCATGTGTGCTGAGCGCTGGCGTCTGAATTGCTGAGGTATGAATGAGGCACTCCGAAGTACAGTCCGCGCAGCTGTGTTTTGAATGTGTGTTGAGGGGGGGGGGGGGGGGGGGGGGGGGGCAGGAGGCTGCAATGAGCGACACATGACGATTACAGCCACTGTTGTGCGTTGCTGCGCTGAGCGCTGCTGCCGTATAGCGTGAATACATCCATGTCCTAATGTTAGGGTTCCGTGCCAGTGGCATTGGTGACTGCGGTGCGCGGGCAAGCGCCGCTGCGAGGACTGCACATGTAGGCTCCAGCGGCATCTCGAGGGCGGTGCAATGCGGACTTGAGCACCTCTCTTGTCTGGTGAAGCTTAGAGATCGGAGACACAAGCTGTTGTTTGCAGCTCTGCCTCAGACGCACAGCCCCAGTCCACTACAGTAGTGCGCCCGGGTTGCCATCGGCACTTCTGCTGCTCCCCCAATCCTCACCTGAACCCCTGCACCCGCCGCCACACTCACACCCAAGCATATGGGGAGGATTAGGTTGGGGCTAGGGCTAGGGCTAAGTTAGGGTTAAGCATAAAGCTGGCCGCCATTCAAGCAAGATGAACGTGCGTGCATGCCCTACCTCGACCCGCCGGGGACGCGCGACCCGAACGCGCTCGCGCGGTTGCTCAGCTCCTTGTCGCGCGTGCCGTCGCCGCGCACGGGGTTCGCGCCCTCGTGCGTGAACTCCAGCGCGCCGTGCGCGTTGCTCGCTGCCGCGCTCGTCAGGACGACGACGTTCCAGACGCGCGCCGCATACCCCTTCTCGAGCGCCTCGAGGCGCGGCGCGTGGTCGGGGTTGGGCTCTATGCCTATCGCGCAGACGCCGTCGCGGCGCTTGCCGAAGGTCTCGTCAAAGAGCTGAAAGCGGGGGGGGGGGGCGGTTGATCAGGGCGGGGAGGAGTGGGGTGGGGTGGGGGGCGGGGGGGGGGGGGTAAGAACACGGTGGGGGCATCCATTCGCATGGCATCAGTGTACGTATTTGCGCAAGCGAAGCAGGTCACACGCAAGGACTTAGTGAAGCTGTGCCATGTGGCTGTTGGTGAGATACCTGCCGCCGCCACCACGCTTGTCAGCAGGTGAATGAATATATTGGACGCGCCCTTGAGCAAGTCTAGGTGTGGTGCGCAAATCAGGTCGTACGCGACGCCTCTCGCGACAGTGGTGCTTACCTGCCGTACAGCGGCTTAACATCTTCGCCTCATGCGGTTCTGCTAGCGCTGCTTCCACACACCGAACGAGTTGCGCGATTGGACAGCTGCCTCCGTAACTCTGCCTGCGCCGCATCCCGCATCACATTCAGAACATGTATCTGAAGCCGAACCTTAGACAGTGCAACTTGAATCCAGAACGCGCGTGCCGTCACCGCAGTGGCGAAAGCACCAACATTGCACGTTCTTCTGTGGAGGCCAGGGTTCAAGCGGCAAAGCTCTGCAATCGGGCCGGGACACGGTGCACCCGGCGTTTGTCATGCGCGGTGCCGCCGTCATGGCCGCTGCGGGTCTGCTCTCACCGATAGAACGGGCGCGCCGGGGTAGAGGTGCGGCTCATACAGCTTGCGGATCTGCACGCCGACGTTTGTGCCTGTGAGACGCCAGCAAACGGTACAAACAGCAGCAGATGGTGCATTCAGGTTGTTGCGAAAGGTGTACCAGGCACTTTTGGAGTATGCATCATTGCTGCGGTCAGGTAGTGTGTGTCACCGTGAACGGTCTACGCGGCGCGTGTGAATTATGCAATGTGTCACCATGAACGGTCCACGCGGCACGTGTGAATTCTGCATCAGCGCAAGTAGGCGAGGCACACACTATGCAAGAGTCCACACGGGGCAATGATGAATGCGTGCGCGCCACAGCTGTCAATTGCAACTCTACTTGATTACATTACCATTATGGGTGAAGCGTGCGTGCAAGGGCCGGCAGTGTCTGACACCTCTTTGATCTGCGCAACAGCAATTTTTGCAGTGCGCTCTAGACCACAAGCGCTTTGGTCAGCAGCTGATGAACATTAAAAGTCGCAACTGCCAGCAAGTCACAAATGTACCGCACCTGCAGGTTTCCGTCATTCAACTGAGCCTGTTGCCTTGCAATTATTTGCAGCTTGTTGTACATGCAAAGAGATGCGGTCAGAAAATACCAGCAAAATCATTCGGAGTGCATCGCCTAACGACAGGCATAACTGCCATGGCTCAGCACGCCAAGCAGCTCACGCACCGCGGGTCCCTGTCTTTTCAACGCCCGGCTTGCAAACTTTTCAGCAAATGAAAATCGGCGTTTGACCCTGCGCTGATCTCTTGCGCAGCCTGCACATGAACGAGCGGTTGCTCTTTGGCACAAATCGAATTCTCATGCTCGCTCACCGATGTCAAAGTACACCCCCGTGCACTGCGACAGCCACGCCGGTGACAGATCATCCAGGGTGCCTGACATGACTCCCGTGGGCGCCGCCGCCAGTGCGAGCAAGCAGGCGCGCGCCCAGGGCGTAGCGCGCGCACGCCGCCTCTGGCCGCCCGTCATGACGTTCACGGCAGAAGTTGAAGTTGCCTGCGGCGCACGAGCGACGGCACACCGAGCGCAACTGTTGTCGTGGCAACTTGAATGGTGACCATGGGCGTGGGACTATAGGGGCACCAGGTGCCGCCGTGAGGCATGCTGCTTGCCGAAGAAACTCTGGCAAAGTGACGGATTCGAATGCTTGCTCGTCGAGTGCGCGGCAGCATCTTACAGCACAACGCCTCGTAGATGCGCCTTGCAGCGGCAGGTATACTAATGGGGCTTGCCCCTCCAGACCCCAAGCAGACGTGACTAGCCCAGGTCTACCTTCGCTTAGCAGGTACGCCATATCTTGCTGCTGCACCGTGAGCGCAGTGTTACCACGGCACATTGTACGCACCGCCGGCCGCACTGTCTGTCTGCCTCTGCCCTGCCAGCAAATCGAAGTTTGTTCACCAAAGTTCTGCAAGTGCAGCAGTGGCTCGCTCCAGCCTTTCCCAACTTGTATTTGATGCAGACTGCCTATGAGTTGCGATCATGCACGCCCTTAGGTGGGCTGCACGCCATCGGTGATAGCATGCGATGAACAGTGTTGAACAAGTGTCATAAACAGTGATCGCAACTTCAACCGTTGCTGGGAATTTCCTTGGGTGATTAAATTTGGCGTAGTGCTTGATATCCTAGATTTCCTAGTTGGGTCCACATGACTACCTACGTGCGTGCATCAACCACAGATGAGCCGCAGAATCAGGCCAGCTTGATGAAGTTGCTCGTTTCAACGCTGCAGACCAGCAGCACGCTGCGTCGTTGAGATCAAGGGGGCGAGCCATGACGTAGCGCTGCAGCACTACGCCGCCCGTCATACACGGTTCGTGCAGGAAACGTAGACACGACTCCGCGACTCCAGAGAACTCCAATGATGTCTGTGCGAAAGGAAACGCGATGCGCTCACCGGGATGCCTTGTCTGCTGCGGCGAGACGGAAGGCTTGGGGCTGGCGATGGCTGGTGCAGCAAGGCTGGTGCTTGCTTGCAGGAGAGGTTCTCATGCTGTGCACTATTTGATGTGCCCCTTGGCATGTGACCAACTAATTGCACCTGCCTCAACTGAGGTCAGGCCAGCTAATCACATGTCAAGGTCTACACTGACTACACAGGTCTACTGAGACCTGTGCTGACTTGTGAGCTGCAACTAGCTGTACTGCCTGTCTGAATACACCCCCAAGCCGTATCATTTGTAACAGCATGTTCGTACACTTGATCCGCGCAGCAGTGAGAGATGAAGCACTGCTACATAACTCCCACAGCACTGGCCAGGCCCATTGACAAATTGCTTCCCCTGAAAGTCTTGAGATGCAGCCCCCCTAAGAGCCAAGGGCTCAAGAGTAGGGCTAGGCATTGCTTCAGAATTCTTGGCCCCTGAGACCAGACTGCTGCTGACTAAATGCGGCATGTTGCGATATCATCTCGCACAACACAGACACGGAGGGGTGCTGCAGTGGACCTGTTGGTGAGCCGCAATACACGCCCCTAGTCACACGCACCGACCTTGCTGCCATACATGGATTCTGATGGTTGACGCCCACTCGCGCATTAGCGTCAGTTGCACCTATACGCAAGTCCACAAATATGCCTGTGGACACGATGCAGCATGTGCTCACTGGCGCAGCTGGCGCAGTGAGACCTTACACTTGCTTCATGGTGATGATGCTCAACGATAAGAATTTGAAGCCTCCATACAATAGTGTTGTTAGTAATTGCGATCAACAAACACGTGCACGTTGATGTGGGCAGCGATTGGAATGAAGAGAGCTTCTTGCTCAATTGGCAACTCGTAGCAATGCCAACAGCACGCTGCGTGATAAGTCACAAATGCCACTGCGCGGCACACATCACTGGTGCTCTCTGTTCAAGGTTCCCACAGGCAAGAAGCAATATTGCCTGTAATGCAGCATCACACCTCGCAGCCAATACGTCGAAGCAAATGCATTTGTGCTGCGCTAGCATTGACCTGACGCAGAATACGTCACAACGTTCAACATGTGCTCAGAGCACAGGCACAGTCAACAAAGAGGTAGAGCTATGCAATGCATGCAGTCTGGAGATCTGCTGCTACTGCCTGGCATGTTCATTGAGCAATGTAGAAGAGGCAGTTATATGCAACATGGCTTGAGGATTCACAAGAGGGCAAGCATCACCGTCATCAGGCAAGGATGACTACGCTCGTAGCAAAGTGCACTGCAGGTGGGAAACAAAATGGTGAGCGCCATTGCCCATGCCCATACTGGAACGGCTGATTGACAGGTGCCAGCGCCCTACGCCGCCTGGCAGCGCAATTGGTGCATGCTGTCGCCTACGCCCGTCTCGCCTGCGCGAATCGTCTAGCAATCGTTGACGACTTGCACGCGATGGGCGCACTCGTGACACTGCTGCAGATCCACTGATTGTCGTTGGAGCCACCCCCGGCAGCGTTGCCGCCGCTGTTGCCGCTGCTGCCGCTGCTGCCGTCGCTGCCGCCGCCATCGCCACTGCGATCGCTGCCGGTGTCGCAGCCATCGCCACCGCTGCCGACAGTGTCACCAGCGGTGCTGCCTTTGCTGCGGCTTCTCTTCAGACAGCGCGCACCGCGCCTCCGCGCCCCCGCGTTGCTGGCAGCGCCAGAACTCTCTACAGCGTTGCCATCGCCAATGCTACCATCTGAAAGCTGTGGAGTTATCTCGTGGCTGGTGGTGCCGCCAGCCGCTCATGATCACAATGCTTGCATTGGGCTATTGCTGGTGCCGCCGATACTGCGCAGACGCCTGCGTGAAGCCGCTGCAGCCTGCCAACCTGATTTTGGCAACTGCCACTTGTGCTGCGAGTCAGGTCACCTGTGGCACCATGGCGCGCAATGATGCTGCTACTGCCATTTACTCTGCACTCCTGTCCCTCCCAGCATCGCCATTTCCCATGCCGCCAGCGCTGCGGATGCCACTGCCACTGCCGCCGCCGCCGCCGCTGTGGCTGCCACTGCCGTTGCCACAGCTGCCATTGCAGCCGCCGCTGCCGCTGTTGCCGCCGCTGGCGCCGCCGCTGCCGCCACTGGCGCCGCTGCCGCCGCCGCCGCCGCTGCCGCCGCTGCCGCCGCCGCCGCCGCCGCCGCCGCCGCCGCCGCTGTCGCCATCAGCGCTACTGCTGCCACCGCCTCCATTGTTGCATTCCTCATCAAGTTGCTGTGCGATTCTCTCCGCAGCAGCATCCATCTTGCGCACAAAGGCGGCCCACTTGCGGTCCGCAGCAATGTGCGCGTCAAAGCACTCCGTCATCGCCTGCTGCGATGCGTTCAGGGCTGCGAGCTCGTCGGCCGAGGGCACGCGCATGCGCATGCCCGCGCGCAGCGCCATGTGCTCGGCGTGGCAAGCAGTGTACGCGGCGGCGGCCTTCGCGGCATCGCGCATGGCAGCCTCTCCACGGTGGAAGAATCTCTTCGAGCTGCTCATGACGCTATTGCAGAACTCCCTCGAGATCAGCTGCCTGACGCGTTTGGCTGGCATGTGTGCATACAGCGGCGGCGGCGGCAGGCGGCGGGGGGGGGGGGGAAGTCAGTGTGCGCGGCAGCGACAGGTTTGCAGCGAGTCTACACCTAGAGCTGCTGATGCAGCTGCTCTTGCATATGATGCATGATGCAAGGCCGCGTGCTTCATGCCCCAACGCTCAACGCTTGAGCTATGAAAGCACTGGCGCACCTGCCGCTGGCGCAGCTGGCTCGTGCCACATGCTCAGTGGCTGCCGCAAGTGCCTGCGCTGAGACGAGCAATGCTACAAGCCACAGCTTCTGTGACTGGGCAGCATGTGCGCGGCACGTGGCCCGCTGCTGCCAAGCTGGCGCCTCGGCCAGCCTGGCGTCGTGACCCAGCAACACGCATAGTCTGAGACAGGGGCGTTTCGAAAACTACACCATGCTCTGACATTGCAAGGAGCACCTGAATGTCTGTTTTTGTGCCATGACGTGCCCTGTACTAAGCTGCCACTGCGTGCAAGGCCTCAGCTCCAGTGCGCCTGGAGGCAGGGCAAGCCTCACCATTCATCTCATCATCGGACGAGTCGGCCTCCGTTTCTTAGTCATCGTCGCCCTCGCTTCCGATATCACCATAGCCACCGCCGCCGCCGCCACCGCCGCCGCCGTCGGCAGAGGCAGGTGAACTCGGGCGGCGCGGCGGCGGGCTTGCGCCGCTGCTGCCGCCACTGTCATCAGCTGCAGTTGCCCTGTCAGCATCTATGCGCCGGCGCTTTCCTTCAGCGGACGCGGCAAAGCGGGCAGCGCGTGCTGCGGCCTCAGCGGCCTTTGCTGCGGCCGCGTCCGAGCGGAGACGTGCAGCGTGCTTTCGCGCGGCAGCCTTTTTGTTCTTACCCTCGTTGTCTAGGGCTGCGGCAGGCTGTTCGATTTTGCCCGTGTGGTCGAAGGTCGAGGGGTCGCAGTGCTGGTCAAAGCCCTCGAGGTACCACTTTGTAATCGTTGCCGTCTCGTCGTCGTTGTTGAGCCACATGAAGTGCCATCTGTGAGGGGCGCATGCAAGCGCGGGCAGGGTGTATGCAGTCACATTAGCGAAACACGGATGATGCAAGACCAGGTAAGCGCAAAGGGTGCAGAGCACCCTTTGAACCAGTAATGCGCTTGGCAATATAGCAGCAGCTGCTGTCAGCAACGCCAGCCAGTTAATCACAGCACATTTACGCTACTCAGCAAGTAGTAGGGCAAGGGATTTGCCCTGACCGTAGTTGAGCCAAGGACAATATAAGAGCGCTATGGTTTCAAAGCGGTAGGGCTGAAGAGATAGATAGACTATGGTTTCAAAGCGGTAGGGCTGAAGAGATAGACCCGATCTGATATCGTAGCCCTCCACGATGTCGTACAGCACAAAAGACTCTCTGAGAGTACTATGCAGCTGTTGTCCAGACGGTCATGCAGGCACTGTATACGTCAAAAGCAGCATTCTGTCACCAAAGCGCCAGGACATTGCCCTTGCAAACAGGCCAATGGCAGGCGACGGTGCAATGACATGTGTGAGCACGGCGACAATTATTGGCGGCCCTGGCAACGCACTTCCCGGGGTAGCTCTTCAAGCTGCCCGGCGACATGTGCTTGAAGTGCTTGCACACTCCCTCCAGATCTATCTCCAGCACCGGGGCACTTTCGCCATTGACGGAGTCGCTTGACCATGTGACGGAGCTCGCTGTAGGTGCATCTGCCAGCAGTTTCAATTTGGCCCCAAACTGCTGCAGCCCTGCGCAGCAGATTTGATCAACAACAGGACGTGCATGTGTAATGCGAGTTTAACACGCCTTTCCAGGGATCTGCTGGAATTGAGATGTCAGACATCGCAACGCGGCACATACCTGCACCACTTAGCATATGTCCACGACAGCTATTTACAATCCTATGATTGCAGCAGCGGTGTCATGAGCTACATAGGTGCTTAGACATGGGAGACGACGACACACACTCACCTAGAAACCCCAGGAAGGGCTCCGGACGGCACTGCGGCTCCATATCGCACGAAGCTTGCAGCAATGACGCCCACAAGCACACGCCGGCGCAGAAGACAACACACACACACTCGACTAAAACAGCAACTTCAAGAACTTGAAGTGTAGACTTCAACTTGACTCTAGATGGGAGACACCGTTTATGGTTTTGTGGCACAGACCAGACGCCGCCTGCTGCAAGCGGGCCTACGCCACCAACGCGTAGTGACGAGCCGTCGCTGTGCCACGTGTAAGCATTGCGCGTTGTACGCCTGTCACCTTTGCAACGAGTACCGCCGCCACAGCCGAAGTCACACACAGTGTCACACACCCGTACGCCCACAGGCCCACAGCCGCATCGCCGTCCGCCGCTGCTGCCCGGACCTGCAAACGATTTATTGACACGGCAGCAGGCATATTCGCTGCGACCTCCCTCCCATAGATGTGGCACAGAGGTGGACAAGCCATGCATATTGAAATTGACCACGTGAGCCGTGAGAGCTAAGTTGGGGCATACTAAACAAGACTCGATGCCATGCAGTGCACGTGGCAGTATATCATCACGTCCAGACATGTGTCGGGACCAGGCATGCCTACCCTTGCGGAGCCCTGCATTAGCTCAGGACGAGCGCTTTTGAAATACTGGAGCAATCATTGTAGAAAACAACACATGTATTATTTATTTATAACACAGTTGTGACTTGTGTGCACATTCAATGAAGATACCAAACAGCCTTCTGCCTTCTTGTGGCCCAATGCTTGGCAAGCGAGCCAGCGACGCCCATGAACAATCTAGGCTTCAACTCTTGACGTGCTGAGGTACCACTAGAGCCACGGAGCCCGCCTTGCCTTCAGCTTGTAATGAGACATGCAATGGTCACGGTACTACGACGACAGTGCCTACCATGCTTAGCCGCACATAGTAGTTATACCATCAGTTGAGCTGCCGCCAGGTGACCGCGCTGCAGTTATGTACTAGGCAGCATTGAGCACCTTCCTGCAGCTGGATCAGCAAGCTTGCAGGAGCTCAATTAAGGCACGCGTCAGCGATGATGGCAACACCGGTGGCTAGAACCTGTGACAGTCAAGTTTGCACGAGTGAGCAATCGCCGGGCAGTCGCGTGCTGGCCGAGCGCTTTACACTCTTGGTCGGCTGTGCAGTGCAACGCGTGAGTCTTTCCACTCTGCCTACCAGCTATTGCGTCCACTATAGCTGTGCCTGCACCTTGTTTTGTCGGTCTGTCAGCACCAGGTGTGATTTGGCACGCTGCCGGCTTCGCCCGGCGAAAAATTATCCATACTACTCCTGGTCCCCGCATGCAGCATTGATGTGCATTCGTGAGTAACACTGTAGCACTTTATGCTGTTGTACACGCTGCTCAACTCACCGCAGCATCGCATTACCCAATGACATTGTGCACAGCATAGCCACAAGCGCTCAGGAGCAATCGATGACGCTGTCAGGCACTGGCGATATATATATGTTTTCAAGCGGACATCATCTTATTCACAAGAACACATCACATGATGCAACTGATGGAATTGAACTATGGCGGAAGGCGGAGTCGCCGCTTTCCATGAAAACGGTTGCCTCATCACGCCAAGGAAGATTGCCCACTGTCACAGTTTGCTGTACTTTGTGCGCGCAGATCCACCAAATATGTGCCGCCATACTCTGACTCACCGCCTACAAAGTGAAAGACGTCAACACTCAAATCTCATCACAAGCCCACCCCACATGCTTGCACACACGCACTTCAACACGCAGTCTGCATTGCCGGCCAGCGGGAAGACGCTGGTCCTTGCATCAGCAGATGCCACAGCTAGCCTAATCAACATGACAGATCAGCTATGCTAGTTTCTGGCACGTCAACAGCCTCAGATCGAGTTTCGTGCTCTCGCCGCCGTGTCTGATGTTCCCAATTGCCATTGCCGTTGCTGGCCGTTTGCGGTTGCCGCCACGCCGCACTACCCATGCAGCAACTGCAGTGGTCAATCCGCTCGTAGCGATATCGCAGCACCGCTCAACATGCGCCCAGCGCGGCAGCAGCACCCTGCCGGCACGCTCATTGCGCACAGCAGCGTTTGCGCACATGTAGCAGTGGCCGTCGCCGCCGCCGCCAACGCCGCAGCAGCAGCGCCGCCGCCACCGCCGCCGCCGCAGTAGCAGCAGTGGCGGCAGTGAGCACAACGGCAGCAGCAGCAGCAGCAGCGGTGGCGGCGGCAGCTGCGGCAGCTGAAGCTCACGCGCGCAGCAGGCCAGCGCTCACGTGCGGCAGCGGCTGCTCGTCGTCGTAGTACGTCTCGTCGTCCATGGCGACGATGCGCACGCGGCAGTGCGGGTAGCTGCCGACAAGCTTCGGCAGCTGGTCCTCAAAGTTGATGTTGGTTGGCGTCGGGACGGCGCCGAAGAAACCGTGAAACTCGATGAAGGCAACGTCGAGCTCGCAGAGCGCGCCGCTCACGACGAGGGCGGGGATCACAATCTCTTCGCCCCCCTGAAGAGGGGGGTCAACAAATTGCGGCGGCAGTGAGAACGCGCGGTGACGGTAAAGCGCTTGTGCACTTTCGGCAGCGCGTGCATGCTAAGGCGTGGTTGCTGCAACCATTGTGCCCACGTGCGTGGTAGGAGCCCTGGAAACTTGATGGAAAGGCACAACGAGGTCACGCAGCGCGCAGTCACGGCGAGAGGGGCGATCGACACCTCCTGACATCTGATTGTTGACCTGCAGCCACCGTGCCAGCAGGCCTAAATGAGGCACGTTTCCTCCCCTGCATTGGTTGGAAGCCGTCATTGTGTACATGATTTGGCAAGTCACCGCATACGTACCTCAATGTCCATCTTCATGGCCAACTTGGGCGCGTCGGCGTCCGCGCTGCTGCCGCCGCTGTCCGCGTGGTGCCGCCGCACACGGTGCGTCACGGTCTTCACCAGGTGCGGCAGGTCGATGCCTTGGACGGTGTAGCTGACAGCACAGTGACGTCATGCACAGGGAGGTTGGGGTTGGAGTGTGTAAGCGCGTCCATGGTCGTGGCCGGGGCGACCGTGAGGCGACTGTGTGCTGAGCGCTGGCAGCTGAACTGCTGGATTATGTATGCGGCACTGCGAAGTACAGTGCGCGCAGCTGTGAGCTGAATGTGTGGTGGTGGCGTGGGGGGGCGGACCCTGCGGCGAGTGATGCAGAGGTCACGGCTACAGCCATGATTGTGTACTGCTGTGCCGAGCACTGTTCCTGCGTGGCCTTTTCTAAGACACATCCATCTGTTATGTTGGGAGTTCAGTGCCAGTAGCATTGGTGACCGCGGTTTAAGGGCAAGCGCGGCTGCAAGGACTGCACATAGGGGCTCTAGCTGCACCTCGCGGGCGGCGCATGCGGACCTGAGCATTGCGTGTGTCTGGAGAAGCTCGGGAATCATAATTGCAAGTTGTGCTTTGACTCTCTACCTTCAGACGCACAGCCCCAGTCCACCAGTGTACCAAGGCCGCCATCGGTGCTGCTGCTCCCCCAATCCTCGCCTGAACCCCTGCGCCCCCCGCCACACTCACACCAAAACTAATGGAGGGTAGGCTAGGGTTAGGGCTAGGGATAGAAATAGGTTAGGGTTAGGTTTAGGGTCAGCCGCCGTGCATACCATATTCATGCGCACGAATACCCCACCTCGACCCGCCGGGGATGCGCGATCCGAACGCGCTCGCGCGGTTGCTCAGCTCCTTGTCGCGCGTGCCGTCGCCGCGCACCGGGTTCGCGCCCTCGTGCGTGAACTGCAGCTGACCGTGCGCGTTGCTCGCGGCAGCGCTCGTCAGCACAACGACCTTCCAGCCACGCGCCGCGTACGCCTTCTCGAGCGCCTTGAGGCGCGGCGCGTGGTCGGGGTTGGGCTCTATGCCTATCGCGCAGACGCCGTCACGGCGCTTGCCGAAGGTCTCGTCGAAGAGCTGAGAATGGGGGGGGGGGGGGGGGGGGGAGCGGGCGGAGGGGGGGGGTGTCATCCTAAGGGTGCATTTGCAGGGCATCAGTGTACGTGGTTCTGGAAGTAGAGCAGGTTGCACGCAGTGACTGAGTGAAGGTGTTTGACTCAGCCGGTGAAAAGAGCGCTGCCACCACGCTTGTCGCCATGGCAACAGTGGTGCGCTGTTGGCGTCACACTCACGCCTCTTGTGAGAAGGGCTCCTGACTTGCGGTAGACAAGCCAAGCATCATCGCCACCAGTCATTGTACTTTTGCTGCCTCTACATGCCGACCAACCTGTGCAAAGGGAGAGCAGCTTTCAGGCCTCTACCTGTGCCGCACCCTGCATCACACTCAGCATGCACCTGCAGCCTCAACTCACACGCTGCAACTTGAATCCAGACCGCGGGTACACTTGCCGAATGGTGATAGCTCAAGCATGGTTCATCCTACTGTGGAGGCCAGGGTTGAAACGGCAAAGCTCAGCAATCAAGCCGGGACATGGTGCACCCAACATTTGTCATGCACGGTGGCATCGCAATGGCCGCTGCGGGTCTGCGCTCACCGATAGAACGGGCGCGCCAGGGTAGAGGTGCGGCTCGTACAGCTTGCGGATCTGCACGCCAACGTTTGTGCCTGCGAGGCGCCAGCATACAGAAGAAAAGTAGCAGATGATGCGTTGTTGCGATTGGTCTACCAGGCGCGCATCTGAAGTTTGCATCAGCGAAGCGAGTAAGTTGATGAAGCTGCATCATGCAAGTCCACACGGGGGCGGTGATAAATGATCAAGCCAGTAATGTATGTTCAAATTCAATGCAGCAATAACTGATGGGTGAAACATGCGTGCAACGGCCAGCAGCATCTGACGTTTCTCTGCTCTGTGCACCAGCATTGTTGCAGCGCTCTCTGCAAGCTCTTGGGTCAGCAGCTCAGCAACACAGAGAGATGCAGCTGCCGGTAAGGCACAGACAAATCATACCCATAGTGTTTATCATTCATTTGAGCATGTTGCCTTGCAACCAGTTGCAACTTCTTGTACACGCACAGTGATCAGAATGTACCAGCACTACGCGGTATGGTGGCATCAACACAGCAGTGAGCAGTGTTCCAGACATGAAGCAGTACGAGCACCAAGGGTCTCTGGTGCATTCTGAACGCCCAGCTCGTCAGCTTTTCAGCCAAGAGATACCGGTATCATGGCCCTCCGTGGTATATCAGCTGCGCACGCGGCGCATGAATGAGCGACTGCCAACGCTCTTCAACGCAGATCAAATTTTGAAACTTCAATTTCACGCCCGCTCACCGATGTCGAAGTACACCCCTGTGCACTGCGACAGCCACGCCGGCGACAGATCGTCCAGGGTGCCTGCCATGACTCCAGCGGGCGCCGCCGCCACTGCGAGCAGACAGGCGCGCGCCCAGGGCGCAGTGCGCGCACGCCGTCTCTGGCCGCCCATCATGACGTCGCACAGCAGAAGTTGATGTTGCCTGTGGTGCACGAGTGTCGACGCAATGAGGGCAATGGTCGTCATGGCAATGGTGATCATGGTTGTGGAGTTTGGGCGCCTACTAGTAGTCCTGCCGTGATGCACGCTGTTTATGGAAGAAGGTCTGGCAAGCTGGCGCTTTCGGTTCATTCATGTGCGCTGAGTGTGCTGCAGCATCTTACAAAACATCGCCTCGTGAACCGTCATGCAGCAATGGGTAGAAGTATACTAATTTGCTACTTCTATACAGTAGCAGGCCCGTGATGGCACGCGATGTATGTGCGCGGACATTGTTGTGTGCAATCACAAACATGGGGGCTCCGCCGCACATCTGCAAATGAAGCAACGCTCTGATGTTGCTGCTCAAGCTGGTGCAGCATCAGACTGGTGTATTACGCTTTACAGCTGCCGCATCGAGAAAGGTACTGAGCTGGATTCCACTGCACCTAGACCACACTGGCAGCTGTAGCTATAGCCAACAATGAATCCAATTGCCTATCTCAAGTTGCTGGTCGAATTCATGGTGCTGCGACGCATGACTTGAAGGGCGGTTGTGACTGCAAACAATGCAGTCCTTGCCGTGAGAGATCGAGACTCGGGCGTTGGAAATACATGCAAGAAGTGCACCCAAAAGTCCTGTTCATGTCGGCGAGCAGCAGACGCCTTAGATGTATGACAGCAGCGAACCCACCTTAAAGCACAATTTGCGTTTGTCGGCTCTGTTTCCGGCGTCCTGCCCCGCTACCAGGTGGTTTTCTGCGATTTTTCCTGTGACATTACGAACCTCAACCGTTTCGAGAACTTCAAGCGTTTCTGAGGGCACAATCGATGCTATCAGGCGGCTCGGAGGCAGCAGCATGGCTACTCAAACGTCTTCAGTTGCGGCAGTCACAGTAAGCGTTCATTGGGGTCCTGCAAATGCTCGAGGTAGTTTTGCTGTGACAGATCCTCTGAGTGTGCAGCTGTCGCGGTTGACAGCGCTAAGGGAGACGGATCCAACAAGAGCCAGAGCTGTGCTCCTCAGGGGACAAAAGCTGATAGCTTTGGCGGGGCAAGGGCAGCTGCATGACTTGGATGCGCTGGTATACGCCACACCACGGGAGGAGATGCTGCACTGGTTTGTGGTGCAGATGGCACGGTGAGCTTTTGCGGCAGTTGGTCGCGACGCGCTGTGCAAACATAACAGGTTATTTCGTGTGTGCCCAAGCACATCTCTTGTCTATCACCAGGCGTGAAAAGACCGCGTTATCTGATCTGCAATACGAAGAGCACAATTGACCAACCTGAAGAGCACGTACCAGTGACATGGTTCATGCAGCAATAAGTGTTTTTTTGTACATTCATCTGGATGGGTAAACACTGTGATGGGGCGTCGGCCTGTTAATTGACTGGCTAAATCTTCCAATAGCAGCTGCATGCTCTGAAAACACTTGAGCAATTCCATCCACCAATGCTCATATGGGCCTGCCATATGGTCCTGGTCAGTACCTCGCCTCCCGTGGTCAGAGGCATCCTATGCACCCAAGGTGTTGTCGATACAACACATATCGGTACTTAATGTGCTTCCGCTTGAGGAGCGGACTCCTTGGGCCATTCTGCCACCACGTCGTTCAGAACACATGTGCTCTTATTTGAGCCTGTGCGCGCCCAGGGTTAGGGTTAGGGTTAGCTGGGATATCTCGAGCATGCGCAAACGCTCACAAAGCTACCTTCAGGAGCATCTCAGTACCCGTACGACACTACTCTGGGGTCGCACTTAGTAAACCCGGGTGCCTGTACAACTACACTAGGCATGTACTAAGGGTAAGGCGCCAAATAAGGTCCTCAGTGCGACCCTACTTAGTGTCGAACATACAGATACTGAGATGCGTTGCATCGACAACACCCCCAGGAGCGCACAATCGCTGCACAAGCCTCGTCGGCGTACCGAAGCCCCATGACATGACACTCATGGAGCCCATGACAATCTTGACAACGGCCGTGGACTTGCCAGTTTGCTACTGAGTTTAGCACTGTGCCGTCTTGGACGCAAACTGGGTATCATAGAGACCGACCTGGGTGCTTACCGATGCGGGCTGAACGCTGCTGCTGTTGAATTCAAGCCGAACAGCGTCTGGCACTATTGTAGTTGAGTGAGCAGTGTCACTGCGCAGGGCAATCTGCTGAACACTGCCATGTTGTGCGCTGCCGCACTGGGAAGCCGAACATGCCTGTTTGTCATTGAGCATCAATTGGGGTTAAAGCGCTGCAACTGCCATGGAATCCGTACCTGAGGGGTTTCGTGATGGTACATCAGGTGGCCGTCTATGATCAGCGCAAGCTGGGCAAGGCTACACGCAGGCCAGGGCCAGTTGCTGTATGACAAACTTCAACGGACTGCTGCCTGAGGCAGTGGAAACTAGTCAAGGAAAA
This sequence comes from Tribonema minus, assembly GCA_017506865.1. Taxonomy (NCBI): domain Eukaryota; class Xanthophyceae; order Tribonematales; family Tribonemataceae; genus Tribonema; species Tribonema minus. Next base: position 736,272 of record JAFCMP010000412.1, read on the forward strand.
CCGATCAACCTCGTAGACGTATTCGGTCTCGCCAACCTTCTGCCTTGCTGAGCGCCGAAGCTGCCATGTTGGTCGTTTTCACTTGCACGCAGGGCGGCGGCGCTATCCGCGCGGCTCAGCGTGGTGAGTCACCACTTGAAATTTGAGCCCTTGATAACAGTTGTTCAGACCAAGCTCCATGTACTTTATTTCGCCTGCGAATCCTCTTGGTGGCAGTGAGAGATTATCGCTACCTCTTTCAGAGGGCCCCTGAGCTACGCATGTGTGCATGTGGGGTTAGAATGAGGGTTAAGGCTAGAATTAGGGCTAGGGTGCAACAACCCATCAGTGCTCAGCAGTGATGGCAGCGCCTGCGTGCGGCACGAATCAGCTGGCGCTGGTGATGGGGATCCAACGGCGCTCAACTGCGTGCGGCACGAGTCAGCTGGCACTGGCGATGGAGATCCAGCAGTGCTCAACGGCGGTGATGGCGTTGCTGAGCAGTGCAGCGCATCGAGCAGCTGCAGCGCTCGACTCGCATCGCGTCGCACGCGCGCACAGAGGGCGTTGCCGCACACGCCGGCGCTGACGCGACGGCAGACGCATCGCGCACCAATGCGACCACCGTTTGTTGGCGTGCCGAGCTCACAACGGCTTTAGTGCCGAGTGCGCATGCGCTTGCTGCAATAGCAGATGGAGTGCAATTTTGAGTAGAGGGCATCGTTCACGACAGGCACAAACCGCTGGCCCCAGAGCCTTGCACTTGCCCCGGCGATGCAGTATTAAAGATGCACATATGAACGGTGATCGCCATGTTGAAGTCACAACGCAGCACTGCTCTGCACTTGCCCCAGCGATGCAGTGTTGAAGATGCACATATGAACGGTGATCACTATGTTGAAGTTACAATGCAGCGCTGCTCAACATCTCCCCCCCCCCCCCCCCCCCCCCTGCCGCCCCCTGCGCAGCTGCAGTACATGGTGGACGGCGGCCTGGACGTGACGGGGCCCGGCCTTGGCGACCTGCTCCACACGCTGGCAGTTTCATTCGTAACGGACGTCGACGCCGATGACACCAGCGACATCAGCAGCGCCATGAATTCGGCGACTCTCGGCGATGCTGAGTGCGCCAGTGGTGCTGTTGAGCACTGTGGCTGCGCCGTACATACCCTATGCGTTGCGTGTGACAGTGCTCAAAGCACGGGCTGCGTCGTGCGTGCCCCGGCCGGTGCGTGTGGCGGCGCGCAGTGCGACGGCGCCGCCTGCCGCAGCACCAGCGGTGGGTGCTGCCGCGGCGCGTGCTGCACCAACAGCACCGCCGCCGACAGTCCCGATGGCAGCGGCGGCGACGGCACTGGCGGCAGCGGCAGCAGCAGCAACGGCCACAAATACGCGAGCTGCAGTAATGCAGGCGTCGACAGTGGCGGCGGCGGCGGTGGCGGCGGCCGCGGCATAGGCGACAGCGGCGGCGACGGCAACGGCAGTGCCAGCAGCACCAGCGGCGGTTGCAGCCCTATCGCCATGATGGAGTTTCTGGTGAAGGCGGGGCAGAGCGCCAGCGCTCCGCGCGCCGGCGACTTCTACACGCCGCTGCACTGCGCCGTCGGCGCGGCGTCGCTGCCCGCGGCGGCAGCGCTCATACGCCTCGGCGCGGACGTGAACGCGGTGGCGCAGGTGCGGCGACGCGGTGCTATGCGGCTGCTGCTAAATAGTGCTTGTTTGTAGGTGTGTGTGTGACTGTGCGGCGCCAGCGCAGGGCCGGTGGTGCTGCGGAGTGCCATGAGAGCTGAGCGGCGGGGGTTTGCATGCTGCCACACATGCGCTTGTGCTGCTGCTGGTTGCAGCGCTGCTCAGTAGCATGTGCGCGTGCTGCCGCGTGCGCTCGCGCTGCTGCTGGCCGCAGCGCTGCTCAGCAGCGGTGTGTCAGATACCTCGAGTGCGGCACAGGCACGACCGCGGCAGTGCACTGCTGGCATTCCATCTGGGCACCGCCACCTCCGGAGAAGCACAGCGACATGAGCCCTCGACAGAAGCCATTGTCATGTTGCGGCAGCATGTGCTGCTCAGTGGAACATTCACCGCAACACCAGCCATACTGATGTTTCAAAGCAGGCGCCGCTGAGCGCTGGTGAAGTGGTTTGCACTGACGCACGTTGACCTCTGCCTGCGTGAACTTCAGCGCTTCAGCCACGAGGCGGGGCTCACCTCTTGCCCCCCTCCCCCCCACACACACCTCACACACACACACCTCGCTTGCTGTCCCCCCCCCTTCACACACACACACACACATCGCTTGCTCCCCCTCCGCCCCCCCTGTGCAGGACGACACGATGCCGCTGACATGCGCCGAGGCGGAGCTGGCCGCCGCCGCGAAGGCTGGCGACGGCGCCAGGGCGCGCGCCTGCGCCGCCGTGCGCGACTTGCTGCTCGACAGGTGACATGCGCGGTGGTCGCTGTTTGACCTTGGTCTTAATCTCCAACCCATGGTCAAGGTGGCGTCGCTATTGAACTCGGTTGCTTGAATTCTTCGAGGCGCGCTCAAGGATGTTCCGCTTTGCTTGCTGGTGAATGGCATGGATGCATGTCACGATGAACACTTCAACTTGGCGTGTTCCTTGCAATCAAGCCCATTCCTACATCTCCCCGCAGCTCTGACCCAGCACTGCTGTGCATGCGCCACCCCCGTGTCATTGTCGTGTGGCAGTGGCGCAAAGCGGACGTGGCGGCGGGAGCGTACGCCAGAAGAGGTAGAGCGCGAGGCTAGGTTCCAGGATATGATGGCCGCCGCGCAAGTTGAGGACAGAAATTTCTGCACCTTCAATGGATGAAGAATCATCATCATGAACAAGTGCACAGGCATTTTTTGTTGTGCCGTGGCATGGGTTTTTCTGTGCACATTGTGTGCTTGCATGCCTCCTGTTTGTGCACACCTGTGCATGCATGCCGCGTATGCCAGGGCACACATGGTAATGATCAGCGATGCAGCCCCATTGGGGCTGGTCTGGTCCTCAATTTGCAGGTCATGTCATGCGCAGCTGCATTGCTGACAGGAAATGATCGGAGGATTGTTGACGCAGTGCTCCCGTGAACAAACCAAAAGATTTACCATTTGTCCCCTCAACAGAACAGGTGTGGCCAATGTGAGGGCCTGACTACCCACGTGCCAAAATACATGTATGCGGAATGGTTTGTGACGATCATGGGGGCGGCATTAGCATGATCTGTTGAAACACAAAACACATTGCAAACTGAGCTCGCGCAGGAAGCATGCATGGACATATATATCCATCGGGGCAACGGGCAGGACTCCCCCCTGCACGTGTGCGGGAGGCGAGCGACTCAGCAGCGTTATTTATCTGCGGCTGCTGGCCATGCGTGCGCCGCGCCACCGTTTAATCGGCGACCGGAAGCGCACGCCCAATTAATACGCGATCGCGTGCGCCGATAGGCCCATTACGGCTTCGCTTCGCAGCTCCAATATTGCAGCGGCGATTGCGCGGTAGCGGCAAAGACGGAGCGGCAGCGGTGCGCACCAGAGCTATCGCACAAGTGCGGGCCAGAGCTATCGCACAAGTGCGGGTTCGCCGAGCGGACGCGCGCGCGACAGCGCTCCGCAGCGGCATTTGAAGTTTTAGGGGGAGTGCCGCACGAGGGGCGACGCGCGGGCCGCACCTACAGGACACACAAGCGGCACTACCCACACACACACATTACTCTCTCGAAGGCACTGAGACGGTGTCGCTGCCGCCGCACGTGTGCCCTGCCCCCGCCCCCCTCGCCCTCCCCCTGCCTCTCTCGATCTTCAATGTTGTGTTGCTCTATGATACCCGGAGGGGGGCGCAACGAAGAGCAGAACCACACGGCCTGTTTGACAAATGGGGGTGATGCTCAGTCTGCCAGCGCCGCTGCTGCGAGCGCTCGTGCCGCCGATGTCGCTGCTGCCCTCACAGCGGCTACAGAAACGGCGCTGCCGCAGTTTCCGCTTGATTGCCGCTGCTGCGCCTGAACGACAGCCGCCATTACAGCCAGGGTGCATCGCTTTGTTGCCGCAGGCGCTGCGCATCGCATATCCGAACCCCGCGCGCCACGCTGCGCCCGTGCGCGCCATGCACCGCCTGTGGCGCATTAGACCTAAGGCTGCCTGCCGCCGCCGCCGCCGCTGCTGCTGCTGCGCCTGGTGCGGCCGGCACCAATGACACCAGCGCCACCGCCGCCGCCGCTGTCGCCGCCACCACCGCCGCCGCCGCTGCTGCCGCCGCCGCCGCCGCCGCCGCTGCCGCCGCCGCTGCTGTTGGTGTCCTCCTGAGCCATACGCGCGCGCGACTGGCGCGTCGCCTCAAAGTCCGTGTCGCTCGTGGGCAGCTGGAAGCGGCACGTCGGGCACGTGCCATGTTGCTGCGGCGGGGGTGGGGGGGGCGGGCGCGACAGGGAGGGGACAAGGTGAATGGGGGGGGCGGAGGCGGGGCGGCATGGCACAGTGCGAGGTACATTGGCTGTAAACAAGGTGCTTGTGGTTTGTCATGCGGCTGCGCTGCTGCGTGTCGGTTTTGAGCACTGCTGCAGGAAGCGCATGGGCATTCATGCAGAGCTAGCTCCGTATGCGGATGCCTGGCTACTAGCATGTGCATGAAAGCAAACGCATTCAACACCTGAGAGGAGGGGGAGCAAGTCACCTGCAGCCACGGCGGTATGCAGTCGTTGGAGTGGAACGCGCAGCCACACATACATTACTTCTCAAAACATGAGCATAGAAGTATGCGCATTGCAAGGTGAGAGAGAGAACTGCACCTGCAGCCACGGCAGTATGCAGCCCTTGGAGTGGAACGCGTGGCCGCAATGCCACATCTTGCACATACATGAGTATGAGGGAAAAGTACATCTCGAAAATACATACTTCGAATAAGTACATAGCAGTCCATAGAAGTATGCGCATTGCAGGGTGAAGGTCACCTGCAGCCACGGCAGTATGCAGTCCTTGGAGTGGAACGCGTGGCCGCAGGGCAGCGTGCGCGCCTCCTCGCCCGCCGCGTAGCGCTCCATGCACACGCCGCACTCCGCGCCCAACAGCCGTGACCCCTCTACAACAGTCTCCACCGGCAGCTTGTCGATGACTGCCTGCGCAGCGGGCGGCGCGCCGTGCTGGTACACGCGCGCATGCACAATGACGAGAAACAGCGTGTCAGCAGGCGCGATGGCAGATGAATGCGCAGGTGACGCGACCGACTCTGCACGGGCAGGCTGTCAATGATCGCCTGCGTCGCGGGTGGCGCGCCTTGCTGGTACATGCGCGCGTGCAAGAGAGGTGAGAAGCAGCGCGTCAGCGGGTGCGATGGCAGATGAATGCACAGATGCACGCGCGCGGTGAGAATGACCAGGCCGGGGCGACCGACTCTGCACAGGCATGCTGTCTGTGACTGCCAGCGCAGCGAGCGGCGTGCGACGTGCTGGGCACGACGAGACAAGGCGCCAATGGCTCGTCAGCGGGCTCAATGGCAGGCTGTTCCACCACGATCAGCGTGCACGCGATTGATGTTCGGGCAAGAGCGATAGAGTCTGGCGGCAGCTTGTTCGCGATTGCGCTCTGGGCGTGTGCGCGACGACATGAAATACGGGTAGCGTTCACGGCATGTCAGCTGACATGAACCAGCATGCGCACGCAGGGCGCACAGACGCGCGATGCGCGTTCAGACTCCCCAGGCGGCGCCGCGGCGACCGCCTGCGCCGGCGGCGCCGATGACTCAAGTCGTTGACATGCGTTGCACTGCCAGCGCATCACAAGCGGCGTTACTGCCTCAACCTGGAGATTCAACAGGCGACATTTTCTCACCCTGTTTGGGTCCTCGCGCATGAGCTGGTCTATCAGGCTGGACATGTCTCCGAATGCGTAGTCCCCCACGGTGGTGGTGCCTGCGCCAAAGGGCCCCCCGAACAGCGCTGCCGCCAGCTCGCTGAAGCTGCCGAGGCTGCCCTCGGCGTCATTGTGCGCGCCTGGTCCTGGACGCAGGCGCACAAAGGCGGCTCTGCTGCTGCCGCTGCCGCCGAAACGCCCCCCTTCGCCTTCGGCCCCGAACTGTGTGCCCCCTCCGAACACCAACTGGCCCAGCAGGGACTGGATGTCGCCGGGGATCGCCTGCTGCATGATTGGGCCTCCTGCGACAGCCTCCTGCTGAGACCGAGGGCCGCGCTGCTGCGAGCGAGCGGTCCTTCTCGCCGCAGCAGCATCGGGCTCTCTGCGGAGGGGTGCTGGTGCAGGTGCAAGCGGCGGTGGCGAGGCATCCACTTCCACCTTCTCGACGAAGGTCTCTCCACAATTCCTGCACTCCACTTCCCCTTCTGTTGTCAGCCTCACTCCTGTCGTGCTTATGCTGCAGGTGTGGCAGTAGTACAACGTAGGTCCCCCACCTAGCGAGGCAGCAGCCCTGCGGTCGCTCATGCCTGCCTGCCAGTCTGCGCTACCCTGGCAACTTGCTTCGCCCCGCAACTCTGTCCCTCGGCAAGCGTTGGTATACCTATGCAGCTCTCCACTTTGGTGTGCCTCCAGGTGATTGTTCAACATCAGCTCGCACTTCAACAGTTGGCATGGCAGTTGAAGTTCACTTTCGGAGAAAGTCTCTACCCAGTGTGGCAGTGATGTTGAGGTAGCGCCACAGCTGCCCAGAATGAACAGGATCCGACGGACCAGCAGAGCTCCGCCACGCCTATGGGATGGATCCAGCCTCTCGCCCAAGGGGAGAGGGGACGGCCTTGGGCGCTCTCGCAAGGTCTGCCTGCTCAGTACCGCTCTCACAGTAGTTGTACTGCTGTCTATTTATAGCATCAGGCTCGGCAGGTTCCACCCTCACCCAGATCTGGCTGCTGCAACGCCCGAGGACTTGGAGCTGGTCGCTGCACAGCAGCTCGAGCAGCAGCGGCAGAGGCAGGAGCAGGCAGCAGCGGAGCAGGCTGAGGGAGGCGCGCTGGCGGCGGCCGCAAAGTCAAGGCTTCATTATTTCAGGCCTGGGCAGGCTGCGCAGGCGGGCGGTGACGGTGAGAGTGCGGGCATGCAGCCGTTGTTGTTACTGTGCAACATTCTCATGGTAATCCCATTGTCAGGTTGGGTTGCAGCAGCTTGTTGCTCTGCTGCGGAATGCAAGAAAGCGTTCAGCCCCGCAGCGCAGTTGTCAGCAAGCACCGCCAGCGCCGCCAACGTGCGGTGCGTGTTGCGCTGTCACTTCACTGCGTCGTGAGTGCTACGCGTGCGCAATGCTCTCTGCAGCTCTGCAGCTATGGAGCACTGAGTGGCAGAGCACCATCACACCAGACTTCACAATCGTGCCGACAGTCTCATGATGCCCTTCAGATTGAGGCGCATACGTTCAGCCAAAGCGAGCAGGCCTCACGAGCGTTGCATCGATAATCAAGCTGGGGGTCAGCACATGGCACTTTTCAGTCGCCAGCATGACCTGGTAGGCAAAAGTGGCTGTGAAGTGGGGTTCTCAGGGATGTTGACGGCGAGATGTAGTGCTATCATCGGTAGCACACATTGGGAACTCCGATGTATTCTGACTGATGGTATCACAGGTGCGCAACACCCAGCTGGGTAGAGGCAAGGCAGGGGGACATGCATGCACCTCCTGCAAATCAATCTCGGACAGCTCCTGGATTCCTGGCCTTGCATTGCGGTGCATCACATGTGGTGGTGAGCGGTATGGTCAAGCCTTGCCGTTCGCCCCCTTTGACTTGGTGCATGCCGCTGACAACTTCAAGTTGAGGTGCAGCGCTGTGCTTCTGCCTCTGCATCATCCTGCTGCCCTGCTGCACTTCTGAACAGAGGTACGTCGGACTGCGTGCGCTGCTTCCGCACTTGCCACGTTCCGACACGTCACAGAGAAGTGCAAGTTAAAGTTTCAGTTCCACCCCGGGCATCCGCCTTAGCCACTGAAATCAGCCCCATCTTTGCCCATTCAAGTAGCATTTATGAGTAAGATGTTTACAAACTTATGCCAAGTCAAACTGACGGTGTCAACATCGCCGCCGCCTTGGTAACTGCAACAGGTGCTCGCACCTGCACTTGTGCCATGTCCCAGCAGCTTCAGAGACCACCCACTTCCGCACGCGCTGCACGCGGTCCGTGTCTGTCAGCAGCCGCAGACTGCTTTCGGTTGCTTGGCGCCTGCTTCAAGTTAACTGCAGCTCTTCTCAGCAGATCCCAAAACCACACACGCGCCGCTCACGCCTCGTCCTTGCTGCCGCGGTGACTCTCCGCGCAGCGTTCTTCGACGCCATGGGCATAGCGCCGGGGATACCGTCGGTGCCGCGGCACTACGACGACATCCACATCGTCTTCAGCACGGACTGCAGCGACTACCAGAACTGGCAGTCGCTGCTCTTCTTCTACAGCGCGGCGCGCGCAGGGCAGAAGGGGCCCGTCACGCGCCTGGCGAGCGGCTGCTCGGAGGCGCAGGTGACGCTCCAAAGTGCTGGTGGTGATGCTCAGAAGATGAACTAGGATTAGGGTTAGGGTTAGAGGGGCAAAAGGGGCCCGTCACGCGCCTGGCGAGCAGCTGCTCGGAGGCGCAGGTGACGCTCCAAAGTGCTGGTGGTGATGCTCAGCTGTGTTAGGGTTAAAGTTCGGGGTTAGGGTTATAGGGTTAAAAGGTGCGCGTCGCGCGCCTGGCCAGCGGCTGCTTGGAAGCGCAGGTGACGCTCTGGTGGTGCTGCTGCGCTCAGAAGCTTGGGTGGTGGCGCTGCGTCGCGCGTCTGGGGAGTGAACAGCCTCCGAGGCCGCAGGTGGTGGTCAGGTGGCACGCAGCAGCAGCGCTCAGAAGTGCGGGGGATGCTCAGACGGATGCTCAGACGTATACCTGGCGAGCGGATGCCTTACACGCGCAGGCGATGGTCAGGTGGCACTGGCGGCGCTCAGAAATGTAGGTGATGCTCAGAGACGCGTGCCTGGCGAGCAGGTGCGCCGAAGCGCAGGGATGCCCAGCAGTGAGCATGGCGAGCAGATGCCTCAGAGGCACTAGTGATGGTCAGGTGGCAGTGGCGGCGCTCAGAAGTGCACGCGATGCTTAGAAGCGGGCGTGGCGAGGGCATGCGCAGAAGCGCGGACAGCACGTGCAGGTACCAGTGCTCGTACTCAGGGGCAGCGGTATGTAGGTTGCCAGTTGCACCAGCGTGCTCTTTACCTCGCCGACCAAAATGCGAGCCAGTCAGGCACGCCTCAAATGCCCATCGTTCACGCGAGAACTTTCCTGAGGCACCTGCGCGCGCCAGGTATGTTGTCGCGACTGCCGCCAGCCCCCCCCCCCCCAGCCAGGGTGGGTCGCTTGCTGGAAGGGGGGTACCAGAGCATGTCAGCGCTCTGCTGCAGATGCATTCAGCGTCGCTCTGCAGAAATGGGGGAAGTTCAACCCTGACTGCTATTCCCCCCCCGACACGCACAGTTCGCTCATTGCTCCGTGCCCCTTGCGCTGCCCCCCCCCCCTTGCACACATGCCACGCAGACGCCCACGCGCTCATGCCGCCACGCCACCGCATCCACTTCGTCCCCAGTTTCTCTTCCCAGCCCACCGTTAACATCTCACAAACCTCGCTTCCAAAACCATGCCTCTCTCAAAACCCCTCTCTCGCCCTTCCCCCCCCCCCCCCTCAGATGGCCGAGCTGCGCGACGTCCACGCGCTCATGCCGCCGCGCCACTGCGTCCACTTCACGCCCGACTTCTCTCCTCAGCTCACAAAGCACCGCCGCCCCCATGCCCCTTCGCTCACACACTCACGCCCGACAACATGCCTTTCTTGACAAACTTCCCTCCCCCCCCCAACGTCACGTCTCTGGTGCTTCCGCCCCCCTCAGATGGCCGAGCTCCGCGACGTCCACGCGCTCATGCCGCAACGCCACCGCGTCCACTTCACGCCCGACTTCTCCCTCGACGCGCGCACGGGGCTCCGCTACCCGTACTACAACAAGCCGCGCGCGCTGCGCCACTGGCTCGCGCACGCGGCGCCGCCCGTCGCCGAGGCCGTCGTCGCGCTGCTCGACCCCGACATGGCGATGCTGCGGCCGCTGCGGCCGTACGTGGACGACGACCCGGAGACGTTTCCGCGGCGGCGCGGCGGCCCCGGCCAGCCCCCCGTGCGCGGCGTGGAGCCGTGGATCACCGAGGGGCACCCCGCGGGGCAGGTGTGTAATGTAACCCTGACTCTTACCCCGATCCTAACCCTCATTTGGTGAGCCTAAACTTTAGCTGGACCCTAGTTCGGACCGCGGCGCGGAGCCGTTGATCACCCCGCGGGGCCCTCCGCCTGTGTGAGTGCTGCCACCTCTCTCTCCCTTCTGAACCTGTGCCGCGCTCCCCCACCCCCCGGACGCATCCACTCCTTCGCAAGGAGACGGATCATCAAACTCTCTCTCTACTTTGCTCCCCCCCCCCCCCCCCCCCCCCCCCCCCCCCCCCGACCTCAACATTACGATTATGTACTTCCAAGGCTGATCCACGCCCTTCGCAAGCGCAAGGAGATACATCAACAAAGTCCCTCTCTACTTCGCTGAACCCCCCCCTCACACACGCACACACACACCCCGCCTCGCCCCCTGCAGCTCTACGGCCATGGCGGCGTTGCCGTTATTTGCCCACGCAGAACACATGAACTTCCTTATCTTTTGGTGCACACACTTATGCAGTGCCTCTTCACCCCGTTCCCCCCCGGCCACCTCCCCCCCCCCAGCTCTGCGCGCTCGGCGGCGCGTGGGCCAACTGGTCCGACCTGGCCGCCATCGAAACACATCAACCCCCTCCCTATAATTTTTTCTGACCCCCTGCCCACCCCACCTCACCCACCCTCCCGCAGCTCTACGCCCTTGGCGGCGCGTGGGCCAAGTGGCCCGACCTTGCCACCATCGTCGGCAGCACCACATCTCCCGCACTCTCCGTGCCGCTCGACCAAGCCGCCAAGCACTACCCCGTGGGGCCGCCGTACCTGGCGCACGTGCGCGACATGGCAGCGCTCGCCGACAAGTGGGTGGAGTTCGTCGCGCGCACGTACGAGGGGCACCCGGGCATCCTCTCAGAGATGTACGCGTTTTGCATCGCCGCCGCGCACCTGCGGCTGCCGCACCACGGTGAGAGGGGAGGGTGAAGGCGTCATCGCGGCACGCGTGAGCTGCTGTGCGCGTTGACGCGATGGCTAGGGTTAGGGTTTGGGTGAACGTGAGGGCGAGAAGTGGGGTCAGGCACCACTTGACGCCGCGGCCGTCTGCGCTTGCGGGCACTGAGCCATGCGCATGACCAGAAGATGAGGCCTAGGGTCAGGGTTTAGGATGACGCTCCACTCGGCTCCGCAGGCCGCCCGTATGCTTTGTCACCGCGTGGCCGACGGCATGGTAACTGAGCGCGTGCGCACGTCTCAGGGGGCCAGCAGGCGTTTGCGCATGCGCCTTCCGCATCCATTCTGCCCCGCTGCGCGCACCTGCGCTCCCGACATCGCCGTCCGTTGCACGCTCTGCGCCTGCGTCTACGTGGGGCGAGCAGCGCCACGGTGCGAAGGCGGCACAGTGCACAGGGAGCCAGCTGCGAGTCGGCGTCGTTGAGCGCACGACGCTCGTTGCAGCGCGCACGCACTGGCACTCTGCAGTTGCACAATCACAGCGTCCTTTGACTGTTGCCTGTCCTCACTCCCCCCTCAGTTCTGGTGATTCTGCAGTCCTCCTCAGAGTTCCCTCAACATGCCCATCCCCCCGTGCCCTCCTCCCTCCGTAGTTGTCCCGCAGCTACATGGTGTCGGGCCCGGACGATTGCGACGAGCACGCGTCCTTATTGGGCCGCTGAGCCATGAGGGCGTGTGCCGGGCACTGCCCGTTGATCTCTCTACAATAACGATCACTCTACAACAACAGCGCAATCCCAGAATGTCCCCCACCCCCCATTCAACCCCCCCCCTGCCTCCCTCCTCCCGCAGCCATCCGCAGCTACATGGTATCCGACCCGAACAACCGCGACGAAGACGCGCCGTGGGCCCTGGTCGATGCGCTGAGCGATGAGGACATCTGCCAAGCACTGGCCCTCGATCACTCACTTCACACAACAAATGCAATTCCAGGATGATCCCCAACCCCCCTTCAACCCCCCCCCCCCCCTCCCTGCCCCCCGGCCTCTTCCCCCTGCGCAGTCATCCGCAGCTACATGGTATCCGACCCGAACAACCGCGACGAAGACGCGCCCTGGGCCCTGGTCGAAGCGCTGAGCGATGAGGACGTCTGCCGAGCACTGGGGCCGCCGCTCGACGCGCTGCCCGCGTCGGCGCCGATACCGACGCTGCCCGTCGTCGCGCACTACTGCCACGTCTTCCGCGCGGGGCTGTACATGTTCGGCAAGCGGCGGCGCGGCCTGCACGGCGTCTTCGCGTGCGACGCGCAGTATCTGGCAGAGCCGCCGCCGCACGCGGGCGCGCTGCGCGTCAAGGTGCGTGTGTATGTAGGTATTTTGATTGTGATGGGCGCTTGTGCTGTGCGGTGATGCCAAGCAGTGCCATGCGTGAACAGCACTGTTGAGTGCGACGCGCAGTATCTGGCGGAGCCGCCGCCGCACGCGGGCGCGCTGCGCGTCAAGGTGCGCGTGTGTAGTACGTATGACACGTGCGCTTGGGAAGTGCGGTCACCGCTGAGCAGTGCCACCCGTACGCGGCGTTGTTGCGTGTGACATGTGCGCTTGTGGAGTGCGGTCACCGCTGAGCAGTGCTACCTGTACGCGGCGTTGGTGCGTGTGAGTCGTTATGACGCGTGCACTTGTCAAGTGCAGTGCCAGTTGTGCACAGCGCTTTTGCACGTGAGTCGCCGCCGCACGCGGGCACGCTGCGTGTCAAGGTGCGTGCGTAGGTGTTTTGATGGGCGGAGCTTGTGAAGCGCGGTGACAGCTGAGCAGTGCCACACAGTTGTGCACGGCGTTCTGGCGCATGAGGCGTCGCCGCGCGCGTGTGCACTGCACGTCAAGGTGCGTCCGTAGGCGCGGAGTATTTTGATCGGCGGGCTTGTGAAGTGCAATCACTGCTGAGCGGTGCCACCCATTCGCGGCGTATCATTGCGTTTGACGTGCAGTGCCTGGCTCATGGCCCGAGGAAATAGTTCTGTAGAAATCGGTGCTCTCTAGGGGTCGATACTTCTTCATTGTGGCTGAGCCGTGTTGCGTGCGCCGTGCTGAGCATGCGTCAAGCATGCGACATGGGGTGCGCCTTTCGCCGCGAGAGCAGTCAACCGCACGACCGTGCGCAACGCCAGTCATGACCCCCTTCGTTGAAGAAAGCATCACTCCTACCTGAAACGCAAAGGCTAAATAAACACACCCAAAACGCAATGGCCGATGCACACTGATTTTTCCCGTCGCAGGTGCATCCGCAGGACCGCGTGGAGCAGGTGACGCGCCGCACGGCCATCATGCGCAACGCCATTACGTAATGGCAGCTCCTAAAATGCAAAGCCTAAGCACACTGATTTGTGTTCGTCCCGCGTCCCAGGTGCACCCGCCGGACCGCGTGGAGCAGGTGACGCGCCGCACAGCCGTGCGCAACGCCTTCATGGTGTGTGCCCTCACGCGCCTGCTCAACGAGGCGCTGCTGGACTTCCGCCAGGCGCGCTGCGGTGCGGAGGAGTTTGCGGCAGGGCTCAGCAGGGTGCGGCCGCTCACGGATTTGTCGCCGGCGGTGCTCGCGGATGCAGAGCGATGGGCTGCAGAGGGCGCCTCATAGCAATGTACAGATTTGATTGAGGGTGGTGTATGGGTTGTGCGCTGCTGCCGCTGCTGCTATCGCTGCTGCTGCTGGCGGTGCTGCTGGCGGTGCTGCTGGTGGCGCTGGCGCTGGGCGCTGCTGCTGCTGCTTATCTGCTTCTATCGCCTGCTGCTGCTGCTGCTGCCGCCGCTGCTGCTGCTGCAGGCGGTACTGTTGCGCTTGCGCATGCGGCTTTCACAGTGCGGTCGCACGGCTTTTGCAAATGAGCCCCTGCTTGGCACGGCCGCAGCAATGATTCGATGCATCACACACAGTCTGCAGCAATGCGATTGGCTGCTGCAATTCGGGTGATAGATAGCCTTGGCCTAACCGGCTTGCACCTGGCCAGGCATTGATGGTAGCAGCCATTGCCTAGATGTTGCACTCATATGCATTCAGCAGCAGGCTGCGGCGTCCATGCATGAGGATGTGGAAAGCGTGTGCATGAGAATGTGGAAAGCGTGTTCTAAGTACATGCCTTGATGAATGTTCGTACATGCCTTGATGAGTTCGTGTGCATGATGCGTAGATGAAGTCTTCCCAGCCGTCGTCTTTATACACCTCATTGTCAGCATGGGGACAATTGAAACCACCAATCATCATACAGTTGTCCTGCTGCGTGGCTGTGCCGCATTGGCCTTGTGACACACCCACACAGGACACACGCCCTTTGCATACTGAGGGGCTTTGCTGGGAGCACAGAGTGCAGCCCCCTGGCACTCTGGCATGTCCTCAGCATGTCAACTGCGAGGCTCCTGCTAGTAGTTGTTTGCGTGAAGTCAAGCTACATGTGCCTTTCCCACGACCCATGTTAAGCTGGTGCTGCGCTCGGTCCGGTCACTTGGCAGCAGTATATTGCAACACGCCGCAATGGATGAGCATCAGATTAAACATTTTAATAACTGATGACCTGCAGCTCATCAACATCATCCACATGCGCATCAAATCTGCTGAACTGGTTTGTGTGTTACCGGTGATCGGACTCGGCAGCAGTACAACACAATAACAACAGGCAAGGTCAAACACATGTGTTGATTGTAACAATAGCCAGAGCAGTACCTTGCACCCACAAATCCTCAGTACTCCCCCCCTCAAGTGCGGCCAAGGCAAAGCACTGCTTGCCTTAGGCCTTGCGTCACTAACTGAGCTCGGAGAAACGATGCGCGACGGTGGAGTGTGTGCGTAGATGTGCGTGGGGGGGGGGGAAGAGCGCCAGCAAGGGATATCACAACCAATGGGGTGCGTCTCTGAGGGGGCGACAAGAAGGGGCCGAGCTCTTACGCGAGCCTTTCTAACCAGGATTTTAGATCTTGTGTAGGCTGTCACCGCGCCTACCCTGGGGATCAGGAGCAGATGCCATAAGCGCGTACGCATGTGTGTTTGGAGACAGCGGCTGGCGACAACTGGACGGCGGGGGGGGGGGGGGGAGAAGATCATCACAATACACAATCCCTAGAGGGTCCCCCCGCTAGGCAGCGGCCTCGCGGCTCTTGTGCCACGCCACCACGCGCGGGTGGCCGCGCACGTTGGCCGCGCACTTGGCGATGCGCGCGTACGGCGCGGCGAGGTCCGTGGGTATGCCCTCCAGCACGCCGCTCTCGACGCGCCGCACCGCCTCGCTGACGGCAATGTCGGCGACCGTGACGGTGTCGCCGGACGCGTAGCCGCTGTCCTGCAGGCGCGCGTCGATCGCCGCGAGGCCCCTGCGGCAGCGGCAGCGCGCGTCGCGAGAGGGTAAGGATGTGCTGGCTCTTGCGCGGCGTGCTGATGGCCGCCGCGGCATTGTAGCATCGGCAGGTGAGCACGCGGCAGTCGTGGCGCAATTGCTGATGGCAAGTCGCTGGCGGCGGTGCTGTCGCCAAGCGCGTTTGCAGCGAGGCCCCGTGTAGCGGCGCTCAGCACAGGCGGGCGCGGGAAGGAAGCAAGTGTGCGGCACACGGAAGCACGAGCCTTCCTTATAACCCTAATCCTATGCGCTCGCGAGCGCAGCTCAGATAGAACAGTGTGTGTGTTCATGCAGCATTACGTTGCACGCGCATGCACTTCTGCGGCAGCGCTCAGCAACAGGGGGCGCGGGGAAGTGAGCGCACGGCGTGCAAGTCGCTCACAGTAGAACAGGTGTGCGTGCACAGCACGCCATGGCAGCTCGAAGATGACACGCCATTTCCTCCCCTCGCCCCTCTCAGGCAACTACAAACACACCATCGAAGCAGAAGCGTCACTCACTTGTGAAGCGTTGATGCTCATGCCCACGGATGCGCACCATTGAAGTAGGAGCGTCACACACTCTGACAGCGTGGCGGACGCAATTACTCACTGCGACATTGAAGTTGAAGCGATAGCACAGTTGAAGTAGGAGCGTCACTCACTTGAGGAGCGTCGTGGCGGCCAGCTGCTCTGCGCACACCACATTCCTCGCCTCATGGGTTGCTAAGGCTAGGGTTAGCTACAAACGCACCAGTGAAGTGTGGGCTGGGGGATGAAGACAGCACGCCATCGGAGTTAGAGCATCACTCACATGGGGAGCGTTGTGGCGGCCAGCTCCGCCCGCGCCACCATCTTCCTCAGGTTTAGGCTGAGCCACAGACGCACCGGTGACGTGTGAGCTCGGGTGTATAAGCAACATGCCATTGAAGTAGGAGCGTCACTCACTTGGGGAGCGTCGTGGCGGCGAGCTCCGCGCGCGCCGCCATCTTGCGCGCCTCGTCCTTCTCGTACATGGTCGCGCTCAGCTTGGCGCCGAGGCTGTCGATGGCGCTGCGGAACTCCTCCACGCGCGCCGCCTCCAGCGGATCCGCGCGCTGCATGCCCGCAGCGGCGCCGTGAGCGGCAACGATGTAGCCCAGGATCGCCGATGTCTCCGCGATGATGGTGGTGGCGCCGTCGTCGCCCTTGACCTGCGCATGTCGGTGTACAGGAAAGTGCATACATGAGGCGGACGCACGGTGGCAAGCAAACGCAGGGGGCGTCTGGAGGGTGCAGGTGTGCCCGCGGCGGCGCCGTGCGCGGCGACGACGTAGCCCAGGATCGCCGAGGTCTCCGCGATGACGGTGGTGGTGCCGTCTTCGCTCTTGACCTGCTCACGGTGTTGTGAGGAAAAGTATCTAGAAGTATACGTGAGGCTGGCGGTATGTAGGCGGATGCGCGGTTCAAGGGAACGGGCGGGGCGGGTGCGAGGCGCTCGTGTGCCAACGCCGGCGCCGTGTGTGACGACAACATAGCCGAAAATTGCCGAGGTCTCCGCTAAGACGGTCGTGGTGGCGTCGTCGCCCTTGGCCTGTGCATGTCGTGTAAAGGAAAGCGTACACATGAGGCGGGTGCATGGTCCGTGCGAACACGGGGGGTGCATCGGGGGGGCGCGATTGTGCCCATGGCGGCGCCGTGCGCAGTGAACAGTGTAGCCCAGGATCGTGCGATGTCTCTGCGGTGACGCTGGCGGTGCCGTCGTCACCCTTGATCTGTCCACGGGCGCAACAGCGGAATAAATGTGTGATGCCGGCTGCGCTGCGCGCGTGGTTTGGGCACAGGCGCGGGGAAGGTCGCCTCGTCAGGCAGCGCACACCCGTGCCGGCGGCGCCGTGCGCGGCGACGGCGCGGCCTCAAAAAAACCAAGGCGCTCGCCGCTCTTGCGCGTGTCATAACGAAGGGAAGTACATACATGAGGCTGGCGGCCGGCACGTGCAGGGCTCCCGCAAATGTAGGGGGGCTGCAGGGGGAAAGAAGCGTCAGGGTGCCCATGCCGGCGCCGTGCCTGGCGACAGCGCAACTCGCGATCGCCGCCGTCTCTGCTTCAATTGATTGTTGACGTATCGCCATCGAGCTTAGAATTGCTAATGCTGTCTTTGAGGGACAGCGCACGAGAGACTGGCGACAGGCTGCACTGCCACATTGTTGGTAGGCGTCGAGGGGCGGTTCAGTGATGGTATGCTGCTTGCGTGCTGGGACACGGCAGCAGAAGGAGCGTCTGCCACACGCGTACGCAGCAGCACGCTTGCATCCAGAGCCCAGCTGGTAACCCCATGCCACTGAAGTACGTATTGATTGTTGTCGCATACATCTGACGCGGTTCATGCGGACAAAGCGGGGGTGCAAGCTGGTTTGCGCCCCTGCAAATGCCCTAACCCTAACCCTAAGACGGTGCAGCCCAGGTCCCCTGCACCAGTACAGCATCGCTGGTGTACTCTCTATTCACAGGCATCTGACGTGGATCAACGAGTGTCCTGCAATCGTGTGATGTCCCCGCACAGCCCAGCCTGCCTGCCATGGATGCTTGAGCAGTGCAGCAAGCATCAGTATTACAGCAGCGCTCAGCAGTTATCAAATGTGCAGCGTCAACGTCAGAGTGGAGCGCCCTCTCCCCCCCCCCCCCCCCAGCAAGAGCAGCGAGCACACCCTGCAAGAAACCTTGAATTGCGCTCTTGTCGCATCGTCATCGCGGACCCTCGCTGCTGTACGTCACAAAGCACCGCTTTGAAGCGCTCAATGTCTACACACTCCTCATTGCCACACTATATACTGTGTACTCTGTACCGCCACAACGCATGAAGTATGAAGTAAGCTGGTGCGAGGACACGAGTGTGCTTGCGTGATAGTTGCGAACGCCCTCACCTCCAGAACAGGCACCTGTCCATATGGCAGCGGGCCCTTGGCCTTGAAGTCCAGCCAGTCCTCCCTGGCAATGCGGTGGTCCTCGAACTCCGTGCCAGTGATGGCGAGGGTCAGCCTGATGGGCTGCAGTGCACAGTGAAATTCATGTAGCACCAGTGCACAGTGAAACCCATTTAGCACAGGCAAGTTGCAGTCGTCGTCAAAGCAGCCGCCAATTGTGATCACCCGCAGCTGCTTGTCGACGGCTGATATTGCCTGGCCGTGTGTCATTCGCATCGAACGTGCATGGCTTATACATCGAAGTTGCAACTCGGTGACATGAGTGTCCTGAATTGCCAATCGTGTGTGTGCAAGTGTGTGCAAGTACGACGAACAGCCGACACGTCAACACTTGTCGGCCATCGCCTAGTGATGCAAAGAGGCTCAGAACGTTGAACTGCACGTGCATGGCAGAGACGATGCAACTCAGTAATATCTCCAGATGATCGTCAATGTTCTCGTCCTGTGTAGGATCTTTCACACAGGATCAAGATCTTGGGATGGAGCGGCCTTGTCCCGCAAAAAGGCAAAGTAACACACCTCTGCGCGTCCCGGTACATCGAAGTAGTGCAGGACGTAGCTGGGTGCCATGCTGTACTTGCTGGGGTGTGTGTTTGAGCACAGATCCACATCAACAAAGTTCAAGTAGATGTTGAAGTGAAAATGGAACCGTCACGTCAGGGATCACAATCCGGCTACGGCTACCATTATATAGCGCATTACGGCTACCATTATATAGCGCCCCATCGCCCCGCTACAAAAGTGGGGCCATGAAGTTTTCAGGGATCCCATCAAGTTTCATGGGATCCCACGAAAGTGGCCACGAATAAAGCTACATATACAAGATGCGACACAGGCGGGGTGATCACGGTCCTGCCATCGCTGTCTGCGTGCATGCCTAGGCCCAAGCTGACAGATGCTGGACATGAGGAGCGGAAGGCGAGGCGAGCAGCAGCTGCGACACAGCGCCGTGCTGCCCTGGGGCGCACGCACAGGAGTCTTAGGCAGGCCTCGGATTCATGCGACGCCTGATGAGAGGCTTCAAGCCAGAGCGGAGCAGGCCAGAGAGCGGCGCCAGCGGCTGCGGGAGCGGGCAGAGGTGATCATGACTATTCCAGCCAAACTGCCACCAGTAGGTGACAGCACTTGTGAAGACGCACAGTTTTGATGTCAGACTCTGGTACTGTAAGACATGTCTATTGGCACTGCTGGCAGTTGCTAATGATAGCAACAACTGTCATGCAGTATGGTGCTGTTTGTGACAGCTCCTCGTTGACAGGTCTGATGCTTAACCCAGCGGCGCGTGTCCTTCCTGCTTGCGGTGGCTGCTCTTCTTGATCAGTTGGCGTCCGAGTCGGCAGCGCTTAGGCATCTTCCTCGGGAGGCTTCAAACGTGCCAGCGTACTAGAAAGAATCTGATGAAGACTCAAACGAAGATTGTATGGTCAATTCACCGCTCAACAAGACACCATCTTCAAGGATGGCATGTGCACATGAGCAAGCCATAGACGAGGAGGGTGCGCCAATGAATGCGACACCTGTGAAGGAGAGTGGTGCCATTCAGCAGCCCGAATAGCTGGATGGTGTTGCCCTGGGTGAGCCGATGGCGCTTCCCATGGTGATTGCCATCCCTGTGCCAGCTGGCACCGTGGCAAATGTTAGGGTTAGGGATTAGGGTTAGGATGAGGGACAGGGTGAGCACCAACCCTGAGGGCTGACCTGCGCGTGAAGTGTCTGACCAACGAGCAGGCAAGTACGAGCAGGCAAGTACTCGGAGCCTCTCAAGACTTCCATAAATAAAGTGAGCACTCAAAGTTTTTGAATGTCAGTGTTACTCTCAATGTTGTTCTAGAGCTTTGTATGCTCTAAACAGTGTTTCAGTGTTCTGGCGCTTTGCATGTGACTGTGCTCTGAGAGAAATGTGGATCTGATCAGATGGAGCGCCGCTGGTGGATACGAGTGAACGTCATCACGCCATTTCATGCTAAGCTCAAGTGGGATTCAGATCTGGGGCAAGTGTGTATGCTGCTTCAAGCCTTGTGGGTGTTTTACAACTCATAGAAGTAGAATATTCAAGTGGAAAATATTGCGTCATGCCTGCATTGTGATGAAAGGTTTGCACCTGAAAAATCCAACCTGCTAGTCATTAGCTATGCCTGTATCAGTGTAGTTGTAGTTTCATTTTGCACAGACGATCCGCAGTTGCTGGGAGTATAGGTGCGGATGAACGCAGCGTGCTCCTTACACTGCCTCTTAATTGCCTGTGGTTTATGCCACTTATCGCGTGAAGCACAGTTGGCATCTCATCCAGTGCAGTGCCAGTAGGTCATGGTGTCACTTGTTTGACGGCCGTTGAGCTGTGGGCATGTGGCGCGGTGCAGTGCAGCATGTTAGACATGTAATGTTGTTGAGCGCTGAAGTCATAATCAACTCTTTCTCGATGCACGTGGCCAACACTCTACCCCAAGAGTGTGTATCTTCAGCAGATCTGTACGAATGCCATCAGTGAGTGCAAGTACCCGCGGCGCCCTCGGGCCGGCGGAACGGCTCGACAACGCAGGAGCCGATCGTGTCAGCGCCAGGTCATCAGCGGCCATCGCTGTTGCAAACAAAAGCAGATGCGACGCTGCTGACACAGCAGCGGCTTCTGTATGCTGGGCATCCGCTATGCTCGAGGCGGAGTCGTTCAACACTTCACCTTCAGAGTGACTCTCCCGCGGCCTGACTGTTGACGCTGGTGCACCGTGTGCGCTTGCCTGATCACACAACACACATCTCGAAGAGAAGGCCGAACCAAGTCATCAAGGTGAGTGCTTGCATGCAGCTGCGCCCCCATTGGCTCAGCGTTTCAACGTTACCACGGGGGAAAGCCTCTGAGTGTACCGCAAGATTTTTCGCTCTGTCGAAGTCGGGTTTGTAGACATGCTGATGCGTGCGTAGTTTGCAAGCCTCCTGAGTCCAGTCGGGTAGGCAAGTACTTGTTTCACAAATGCATGCAGATTCAGCACGTGTGCAGAGAGTATCTGCACAACCCAGCATCATTGCATCTTATCGAAATCTTTTGCGCCTCATCGCTCGCTGCTGGTACACTGGTCTGTGTCTGTGTCTGTCGCAGCACCCAAGTGCAAACATGGCGCCTCCCAAGTACACGCTGCACTACTTCGACATGGCCGGCCGTGCTGAGGTACTACCTGACGCCTGCAAACCTTGTATCCTCGGTCTTGCAAGACGCCTGCATGTTCTAGATTCTTAACGACTGTTGTCCAAATACTTGCCTTGTAGAGGCGAGAAAGCCGGAGATAATGAAACACAGTATGCATGGTCGCTGTGATAGGGCAGACTTTATTGCGCCAGGATGTTCTTGTTGAACGCAGGCGGCCGACCTTGCTGGACTACTACTTAGTCAAGTATGAATTTGACTAATCGAGTCCTCTCCTTTCACATGTGGTCTGCTGTGCCATCACCCTCGTGTCCAATTGCCAGGTTTTACTCCATACCTCGGCTCAATACACAGCACTTGCTTGCACGCGCATCGGCAGTTGCAAACGGCGGTCGCTCGCACGCCTCAGTGCCCGAGGTCTCCGTCAGCAGCGATACTGGAGCCTGCACGTCAGAGTGCCCACATTGTCCGTGCACATGATGACCAAAACCCCCGCACCCGCTGCACTGCTGCTTGTTGCGACAGCCTTTGAGACTGGCATTTGCGATCTGCGGTGTGGAGTTTACGGACCGGCGCTTTGCCCGCGACGAGTGGCCGGGGATCAAAGCCAGCGGCTTCCTGCCCTATGGGCAGGTGCCCGTGCTCGAGGTGCGTCACCCTTGAACTTGTCAACTTTTTGGGATTATATTATGTAAGGCAGGTGCCTCTTTTTAGAAAGAAGGCTTTTGAGGTGAGCATGTGTGCGTCACCTTTGAACTTAGGTCAAGTACCTGATGCTTGGTGAGCTGCAGACCCGGCAACAGCAATCCCTCAAGCGGACAATGGGCGAGTTGGGGTTGATGTGGCCCAGCGCTCATCAGCAGAAATGTTGTTGATCCGAGCCACTTGTGTGTGCAATCCGGCGGGGGGTTGCGCTGGTGTGTGATCACGTGCCATTCGCATTTATCACATGATCTTTTGATTTGTTTTCATGATTATGACAGTCCAGAACGCATCATATTCTCGAGCACTATGAAGTGCTGCCCACTGGTCACACCAGGGGTCGTGTCCTTCTACACTCAGGACCTCATGCTCTGAAATGATCGTGCACACGTGAGCGAATGGGTGCGCGGGTGGATTCAGGCATGGGTTCAATGAATTGTGGCTGGTTGACCAAGTGCATGTATGATTTAACTTGAAAGGTGGCACCGGCTCCAATGTTTCAAATCCGCTGGCTGTGGCCTGCGTGCACTGAGTCCTGCGCCATTACGCCGCGCAGAAAGAACTGCGCGGCATGAACAATCAAAAGCATAATAAGTAGAGACTTGTCTTTTCAAGCTTTCTCCAGCAGTACGTCTGTTCAGGACCACCTGAACCTCGTACCTACAGTAGTTTCGCGCTCGCTGGCACCGCCCCCGCGCCTACGCCTTATGCGGTGAAGCACGACAGCAAGAAGCCAGATTCTCCGACTTTGTGGCATACGCACATCATCGCTGCAAGAACATCTTCTCAGTAGCCCCTGCTGCCGCGCAGCGTGATAAAGCAGCTTCTGCTGACAAGCACAAAAGCCGAAATCACACACTCATGCGTTCACCACTCACACGCGCACGCATGCTCAATTGGCAAGAAGGAGGTGACCGCGCAGGTTTCCGCCACCTTGGCGTACATTGAAGAAAATAATTTCCCATGGCACAGCCGCTGCTCTTGCGCAGATTGCTCAAGCAGTGTCAGCCGAGGCACACTGCGACCCTGACGTAGCTACGCGCTTGCCCGAAGAAAAAAAAATTCCTGTTGTCCAACGTTGTTCACGCCTCAGGTGGAGACGGAAGACTGCAAGAAGGAGGTTTTTGCGGAGTCCTCCGCCATGGTGTTACACGTCGAACCAAAATTCGCCACAGCCGCAGCTCTCGCGCAGAGCTCCTGCGCAGATTGCCCAAGAAATCAAATGTTATCCAACCTGTGTTCGTGCCTCAGGTGGAGACGGATGGCAAGAAGGAGGTCATCGCTGAGTCCTCCGCCATCATGGCGTACATTGTCGCCGCGCACGGCGCCGCGGGCGGCATGGCGCGCACCGCCCCCCTGGACGTCGCGCGCGTGGAGGAGATACGCAGCGCCGTTGACGCCATGATCTCCAAGATCTCGCCGACCATGTGGGAGAAGGACGAGGAGAAGAAGATGGCCATGCGCGCGGAGCTCGCCTCCACGACGCTCCCCAGGTGAGCGCCGCCGCTACTTCAACTGTGTATTGATGTATGCCTGTTTGCCTGCGTGCAGTGACGCTCTTCAAGTTGAGTTCCGCTGCTGCTACTTCCATGAGGTAGGTGCTCTGCGTACTGTTTGATCCCAGAGCTCGCCTCCACGACGCTCCCGAGGTGCGCGCTGCTGCTGCTTCATCTGTGCTCTGCCAAGGGTCTCAACATCAAAGCAGAGGTGGTTACGCAGTGCTCATTCCACGCCATCAGAGTGTGTGACGCTCCCACTTCCATGGCGTGCACCTGTGTGCAAAGGCGTCAACGGCGCTCCACAAGGCAGTGACGCGCCTGCTGCCATGGCGCGCTCTGTTTCGTGACTCCCTGAGCTCGCCTTCACAACGGTCTGCAAGCGAGTGACGCTATCCCTCTGTGGTTTGTGACTTACACAAGTCGAGTGGCAATTCCATTCTCACCCAGTGTTTGCGTAGTGATGAACCCCAGAGCCTGCCTCACGACGCTTCTCAAGTCGAGAGCGGTGCTCCTACTTCAATGGAATGTTATCAAGGCAGCAGTATTTTAGCAGCTGTCCTAGCAGATGCGATTTTGCTGCGCCCTGTACGCCCAGCTGAACACACACATTTTGGAGTACATAGAGGCACCAAGACTACTACCACTGTCTTGTGTCAGTGCAGCTGCCTGTGGCTGTAATGGCAGGAATGCCGCCATGTGTACGCCCCTGACCACCCTTGAAGCAGCCATGCCCAAAGCACGCAGCAGCTGCAGGTGCAGCGTTTGGGCAGCTTACACACCATGAAGTACACATGCAGGCAACGACCGTGACTTTTGAGTTGCTGTTACAATTGGCTCAGCATACGCTAATCCAGCACATGCAACTCAGCAAATCGGAAGTGTGCGACAGCATTCACTGTGTCACGCCTGTCGTTACAGGTACCTGGCCGATAGTGCAAGTGGCTTAGCGCACGCTTATTCGGCACATACAACCATGTAAGGAAATCAAACCTTCGTAAGTGTGCGCAAGTATCTAAAACTGTGTCATGCCCGTCCCTGCAGGTACCTGGCGGCGATCGACGCGCGCCTGCAGGACAGCGGCTACGTTTCCGGCGACACCGTCACCGCCGCTGACATCAACGTGGCGGAGGCGGTGGCGTGGTTCACCAAGGGCATCCTCGACGGCATCCACACCACCATCGTGGACGCGTACCCCCGCGTACTCAAGTGCGCGGCTAACGTGCGCGACCACCCGCGCGTGGTCGCCTGGCACAAGAGCCGCGCCTGAGCGCTGCTGCCGTGCACATCAGCACTTGAAGTTGAAGTAAGGTTAGCATTGTAGGGTTTGGGGGCGTCCTGGCCAGAGGGGGTACTGGTTCTGACACCCCTGTGTCCCCAGGGCGTGCATCGTCAGCCCCCCCCCCCCCCCCCCCCCCTCCCCGCCTCCTGCTTTCCTACTTCCAATTTAAAGCAGCACATCCACGCTGCCCATAACGTTGGTACACACACAGATATAGCCGCTGCACATTTCCTTGTGCGCAGGTGCTAGATCTGCTTTTCGTCGTGCATTTCTTCGTGTTGCGAGGTGTAAGCAGGGGTGCGGGTGTCCACGAGTTGCAAGTCGTGAGTCATGGTCATTGCTGCTGTTGATACCACACGCGGGAAGGAAAGGAGGGATTGGTCTCAACCCCTCAATGGTCCGGAAACAGAGTCTGTGATTTGTGCCAGGCGTGTGCCAATCCTGGCGTTCAAGAACCATCGCCTTCCAGTATCTAAATGCACTTGTGTGTGTGTGTGTGCGTCCCGGACTCGTTTTTGCCACCATGCTGCCGGTGTGCCAACACTTTGTGGACCACACATCTTGCAGCGTTTGTCCATTGCGCTTGCACGATTCGGGGTATGGTGGCAGTTGGCAACTTGTGTGCACTGCCACACTTTGCAGTATACTGAGGCTCTCTGACCTTGATGACTGTGAGGACGGCGCCAACAGAGACGCACGTTTTGCAAGTAATATCACCTAAGATTCGTAGATTGTCACATGTTGCGCGCCTCCACGCAGGTCTGTTGCACAAGCACAGGGCCTGCTGTATGTGTCATCGTGGCATGGTCCGCTACTTCACTGCAGCTCTGCAAGCTGAGCGCCCATAAATACAGCAGCGTTGCCTTCTACGTAGTACATACAGAATGCTGTACGAGTCATTGCAACTGCTGCACTCCAAAGCCAGTTTGGGGGGACCTGTCGCAGAGGTTCAGCCGTACACGTAGCATAGTGCAGATGGTAGAGTATCAGAACCGCTTGCTCGACCAGGTTTATAGTCTAGCTGGCACTTGTACACAAAAGGTGGTTGAAATGCCTCTGTTTTTTGCCAACCATTGGCACCTCTAGAAGAGCTCAAAAAGCATGCAAAGCGGCACTGAGCAGAAATTGTTCACAAGGTACCAAGCCTTGACTTTGCTTACCCCAGGTAAGCGGAGGCACTGGAAGATCCCTGACCGTAGCAACACCTGTTGAAAGTATTGACTGCCTAATGCTGGCCGTTCTGGTACTTGATGGGTGTCCAGCAGGTTGAGCACTGCTGCTCATCTTCGGATTCCTGCTTGTTGAAAGAATTGCGTTGCCGCAGGTCAAATTTAATAAGTTGAGGAAGGAATCCACCTTGTCATTCAGTTGAGCGCTGTGCAGTGGTCAGCAGAGTACAAGCGTGCCACCCACTGCCAATGACCGCCCGGGTGCGGCGCCCATGTCCAGTATGGCAGC
Source organism: Tribonema minus (assembly GCA_017506865.1). Classification (NCBI taxonomy): domain Eukaryota; class Xanthophyceae; order Tribonematales; family Tribonemataceae; genus Tribonema; species Tribonema minus. The sequence goes on from JAFCMP010000412.1 coordinate 762,735, forward strand.
AGCCACGATGATTTTGATTGCGATCTTCATAGACGGGTGGGGCATACAGGGCGAGGTGTGCCCATGGCGGTGCAGTGATGTGAGCCCCACCTCCACGCATGCGATCAGCTGCCCCAGCCAGCACATACGGGGGCACAACGCGACACACACTGCCCGAAAGCGGTGCCTGCAGCGCATCTTGAGACAGCACCATGTCTCTATTGTCCGCAATGAGGACGCTAGCGTCTTCAAGGTACCGGGGTATCGGGCGGACACAGTCATTGACCCGGGGTGTCTGCACTTTAGCAGTGCATACCGTAACAAGGGAATAGTGCTAGACACAAGTGTGCGCGCGCCCACAGCGAGCTCGTACCTGACAGGCAAAACAAATGCCTCGAACACGGACGGCTATGCTGCTGGGGTGGGGGAGGACGCGAAGGTCAAGCACCACACCGGCACCTTGACGTCATCTTGGGCTTTTGTGCCATTCGTGCAGGAGTCGTACGGACGGCTGGGCAAGCAGACAAGCCTTTTTGTTAAGGAGTTGGCAATGCACTCAGCACTGTGCTCAGGGGGGGGGAAGGCAGATGTGTTAAGCAAGGCCGGGTTAGCTAAGCGTCAGATCCTCATTGAGCTGAGCATATCGCTGGCGCGGGAGTTGGCGGAGCGCGTCATGGCGTACACACGTGGAGCGCGAATGCTGGGCTGTGTTGCGGCGCCGGTATCCAAGCTCCTAGGGCACAGCGCAGACTAGGCTGCTGCGTTGACGCAAGCTTTTCGATTGCATAGGCAACCCGGCCTCCCTTGGGCCTTTATAAATACAAGTCCATACGTACATGTGTCAGCTGGGCTGCCGAAGCCGATGTCGGCCGTCGCAAAGAAATATGAATCTAGCAACGAAGACCGCGCCTGGAGATGGGGTGCTCTTTGCATCACAAATGATTGCTCCTCAAGTGATTGCACCTCAAATTCTAGTGTGGTTGTTGCGAGACGATACATCTTTTAGATTTTATTGGAATATCACGATTGAGCCAAGTTTGATGATGCACCAAAAGCTTGTAAATGGGACAAATTGAGATGTCTTTCGTTTTGGGGAAAATATACCACCTCAACATCAACTGTAAAATCAACCCAAGTGCCAAGGTTAAGGTAGTGCACATATCATTTCTGTTGGCATATGCCACAACACTTATGTTCAGCAAGCTAAACCGGCATTTTTTTAACAGGGTTGGGCTGAGGGGAGCGAAATAACTCTGTGACCCTGCGCTGCAACGCTGGGCTGCAACTGAAGCGATGGTACTGTTTGATTAGATGCCAAGCGGTTTTTCTACTCAGCGACGACGAAAAAACTTCAAGTTGGAAATCGCGCCCAAAACCCTTCTAAAGAAATAATTAAAGCCGCCACTGATCCAGCACCCCGAGGACAAGCAGACAAGCAGACAGGCGAGTAACGATGTGCAAAAATTGCGTAATTGCATTTAAGTAGTACAAGCGGCCATGGAAGCGGGTATCATTGCTTCCGTTTCTTCCTGATTTGCGATATCATCATCACTTTGTGGCACCTGTGCTGTCAGCAGGTATGCGGCAAGCTCACTCGTATGCATCGCTCGCGCTTTACATGGCAGCTGCAGCAGCAGCATATACAGCACCAGCAGCGGCCGTCCTCTCCACAAGCGCCATGTCGTACACTCTCCACTACTTCAACTTCTCTGGCCGTGGTGAGGTGAGTTGAGGCTTGAAGTACACGTCACAGTCGATAAAGGCGTGTGTGCCTTCAAAATTGACGGCAGGACAAGGGTGTATGTGAAAATCAATGTAAACTTTACGCTATTCGGTTTGCCACACGAAAATCTACTGCGGATTGGCTTGGTGCACAAAGCAGGATCAGAGTTGCTTGGTGAATCAACATGAGGTTTTTTAATGAGGCATTCTGCAAGCCGCGTACATTTGCATATCATACGTCGTCGTTTTGCAGCCTCCCATGTACCGTGCTTTCCAACATTTGGGTCCCCTTGGCAATGCTGTATGCTGGGTCCCCTTGGCAATGCTGTATGCTGCTGTGCCTTTTCACAACTCAGTTTTCTAGGTGCCAATCATCATAATGGTACACTGCCACCGACCCATAATTTCACCCTCAATGCATCATCAGCTGAATCAAGAAGATGAAGCTACCGTTGGCCATACTTCGTGGTAGATCGCCGAACAAAAACTGCCATTGCAAAGAGGCACCGATTTTCCCTACAGAGGCTGCATTGAGATGCACGTTGGCAGAGTGTAACTGATGTGTCTGGGCCGCTAGGGCAAGTCATTGCAGTGACATTTGCTATAGCCCTCGAGCAATTCAGGCCTGGGGAATACTGCAGCTGATCTCAATGTAAGCCGATCCAGCTAGCAAACAGTTGTCTAGGAACGATACATAGCATGTGCTCTACAAGCCCCGACTCACCACTGCTAGCACGTTGGCTCCTGAACTGACCATTGGGATGTCCAACTGCTAATGGCAGTAACAACAGCTACATTGCCGCCCTCAACTGACCATTGGCAGGACTAGCGGCTCATGGCAGTGACAAGGGGCTACATTGCAGCCGTCAACATCAACTTGAAGGCTGAACGCTGCAATCACCGCTGCACCGCAAGCCTTGACGAAGTTGCTCAGCATGCAATTATGGTGCGCTGTCAGCACTGTGCTGCGCAAGCACTTGGCACAGCCGGCTGCGTGAGGCGCAACCTGTTTCGGACGTTTTCAACCGTGGCAGTCGACACGCTTGCAGACGCATGTTACTGGCGTCCCCTGATGCGCCTGCCCTGCAGTCCTGCACCAGCGTCCAAGAAGAAGCACTTGAAGTACACAGAATAGTCTCATGCGTGCTCGAGCGCCTGGCATTCGGTCATTTTACCAAACTTTCCATGTTCAAACCTCCAGCAGATGCAGTCGTCACCTGGGCTTTTGGGCCTTCAGTGAGACTCAGTTGTAGAGTATACAGCAGAGCGCAGGCTGAAGCAGTTGACTGCTTCCGCGTGCGCTGTCAAAGACATGCCACGCGGTACTGTGAGGTGCGTCATAACACTGAGTGAGCACCGGCCAGCGTCGATGGAAGACATCTGGAGGCATGTAAACATTATGCTGAATTTATGAAGGGTGACCCTACGCCAAACCCCTGGTGAACGCGCAATCGCCGCTAGCAAGTGGCTTAGAAGTGGCCAAAGCTTTACACATGTCATAGTTCATGCCCTGATGGCGCACAGCTCATATGCCGTTCATCACCTTGTCACCCTGGTGCGTTTCGGCAGCCCCTGAGGCTGGCGCTCGCCATCTGCGGCGTGCCCTTTGTCGACAAGAGGATCTCGGGCAAAGAGCTCATGGCCGGCAAGGCCAGCGGGTTTCTCCCTTATGGAGTGGTGCCTGTCCTGGAGGTGAGCACCTCATGCATGAAGCATTGATTCACAAGTATATAAGTGTAGAATTTTGTCTTGTGCGAATTTGTGATCTTGCCATTTATTTGTGGGAGCGATGCACATGGATAATCATTGATCAAGGATGGTAGGGCACGGCCCATTTTCCGAATCATCAGCCTATGCCTATCGAGGATGCATCATTGGTTCTTCTAGCTGTGATGTCAAGGGGTTCTCTTGAGATGCAGTCCAGGTTGAACTATGAACATAAGTTGTGCTATGGCTCTGGGCACTACCCCTGGCCTACCTTGCGAAAAAGGCGTACATCAAAATGCTTATTTGGTTTTCTGGAGCATAGGGTAAGGATCCGCAGTGGGGGAGGCCAGCTGGTTTTTTTCTGCCCGGAGCGGGCAATGATTTGGGAGGCAGCCTCACCACATTTCGATATGTGGTGGGCTCATGTTCTGGCCATGGCTTCGAATGCGTCGCTGCAGAAGCTGGCTGCAGGTTTGTGGGACCCTCAGCTACGTATACTGCAATAAAGAAGGCAGGCTTAAACTGCACCTGAATCTTCAGTCTCCGTGAAAATGGAGCATGATGCTGGTGGCAAATTCAGCAGTTGGGACCTCTAATGTCATGCCCGGCTCGAGGCCAGACTAGGTGCCGTTGACTTCTTCCGGCTTACCTGCTGCATGTGGCAGCCTCGTGACTGGTGGTAGGTAGGTTGGTATAAGTGCTGCATATCGCGCCACATCGATCAGCACATTGGTTTGGGAATGCACTCTATCATTCAACACTGCTACACTGGCAGTACCGCTTTGTCAGTGAACTGTTGATGTTTTTTTGCCGTTCCCCATCGCAGCGCCAACTAATCCTTAGGACAGTGCCAGTAAAGTGTGCTTTTTCGCAATTGCTGTTCTTTATCGCATAGCCAAGACCGTAGCACCCACCTCTTGATGCAGCGCCCTAGATATTATAATATCCACTCCCAATTTTTTTGCTGGCTTACAAACAAGACGGGGGAAAATGCATCAATAGGCCCTGCAATACCAGCATGCAGCTTCTTTGCTGTACAATGATCAAGTTTCTGCCACAAGCAACACCCCCCCCCCCCCCCCCCGCTGCAGCCGCCACCGCTCCGTTGAGTACCAGACAGCAAAACTGGGGCACGAGCGCCTGCACACGGACTGGTGTCTGGCGTTCTGAAAGGCGTCAGTCACGTCTCTGCTCCTGGCATGCTAAATATAATCCCATTTTGCACTGTACGGTTCGTAAACAGAAAGGGTGGCAGGAAGCGCGCACCGTTGCCAAAATGCATGCCGCCGCTGCATTGCATCACGTTACACAATGCGTTGGTCACCTCTCCTCTTCTGGCAGTGTATTCTGGTTTCGTGTTGTACTGCACGAATTGGAGAATAGGAGAGTGAGCAGCAAGGGCAACCATTGCCTAAGTGCATGCCGTCACCCCGTTGCATCATTGCTGCAACACATGAGGGCATCGCTCGCTAACTGAACATTTCAGCCCGCCCGTTTTGCTTCTTGACCGCTCTCTGTGCCTCAGAGTGGATCGTAACAGTTAGAGACAGAGTTTCAGTTGGGGTGGGGGTTAGGTTTGACATTAGACGAGGGCGCAGGCTTCACTTGAAACTTGCTACAGTCCTATACGTGCACACACCACCAAGACATTCTCAAGAGCATCCATTGGGCAAGGGCAACGCGTCAATGCAGCTGCTGCATTCAGCCGATCCTGCAAAACCGGACCTTCAGCACATAGAGTCTCCTTCACTGAGCCTCAGGTCGAGAAGGGCAGCAGCAAATCCGTCATCGCCGAGTCGTCCGGCATCATGGCGTACATCGTTGCCACGCACGGCGCCGCGGGCGGCATGGCGCGCACCGACCCGCTGGACATTGCGCGCGTCGAGGAGATTCGCAGCGCCACCGACGCGATGCTTAACAGCCTCGGCCCGTCGCTGGCGGAGAAGGACGAGGCGCGGAAGCTCGCCATGCGCGCGGAGCTCGCGGCCAACGCGCTCCCCAAGTGAGTGTACAGGGCCGTGCGACGACTCGCAGGACTGGCAAATGTGCGTCTACCTCCCGCGCGACTGCCAGTGTGCAGGCAAGCATTGCGAAGTATGCCATCTGTGGTGCGCGTGCTCGCCTCGGTGGTTTGCATCAAATTCCTCTTGCGACACCAATGCAGGTATGGTCAAGGACGTATAGGCACTCTGCCCTCTTGTCTCGCTTGCAGCTCCGGCGCTTTGCGCCCGTTTCACCCCCTGCGTTCCCGCAACCCCCTGCGGGCAGGTCGCTGGCGGCCATCGACGCGCCTGCGCGACTACCGCCAACGTCGATACTGTAATCACGCTGTGTCGTGGCTCAGCAAGGACGCATACGCGCACACGCCTCTGCCCCCTTGTCTCATGTGCAGCTCCCGCAGTTTCACGCCCAACTCACCCCCTGCTTCACCGTACCCCCCTGCGGGCAGGTCGCTGGCGGCCATCGACGCGCGCCTGCAGCCCAGCGGCTACGCGAGCGGCGCCTCCCTCACGGCCGCAGACCTCACGCTCGACTCGGCCGTCGGCTGGCTCGCCGCAGGCGCCCTCGACGGCATCCCCAAGACAATCGCCGATCCGTACGCGAACATTGCGCGCTGCCGCGAGAACGTGCGGGCCCACCCGAGCGTCCAGGCGTGGTACAAGAGCCAGCAGTCCTAGGAACTTCAAGTAGGTTCTGACTCGGAGCTGCTCCAGAGGCAGAGCAGCAGCCTGGCAGCAGCCTGGCAGCTTGGTTTTACACCCGTGCGTCCAGGCGTGGTACACGAGCCAGCAGTCCTGGTGGGTTCTGAGCTGCTCCATTATGAGCTGCTCCAGAGGCAGAGCAGCAGCCTGGCAGCGGGCAGCTTGGTTGTAAGACCTGCGAGTCGAATAGAGGCAAAAGTCGGTCCTTAGGGGTGTGTGGTGACACGGAGTCGGAAAGTCGTCACTGTGAGGGTGTATATGCAGACATGTATAGAAGTTACGCTCATTAGTATTTGGTTCTCTTGGTTTCAGCTAGGATGAGTCCAATGGCTGCCTCAACAGTTGACCATAGGCCTTTGCTGCCTCAAAAGTTGACAACAGGCTTATTTCATTTCCTTCAATATAATGCACAAATGATCATATCGTGCGTGCTGCTGTACTTGTGGTGCTATATTGCGCCTGGACGCTTTCTATGCATTGTATCCTGCCCTCAGTGCCAGAGGCCGCAGTGGCGCGGGCGAGGGGGTGTGCATGCGCATCCTGAGCGGCGCGCCCGATTGGTGCATGGCAGCGCTCAGCACTGCCGCATGCAGCGGAGCCTGTGAGTGGTTGACCTTGTTGTCGCGTACGGCTCATGGGGGCGCGCATGGCAGCGCATCATGAGGCAAATGCGTCGTGAAAGTAGCTAGGCCGCCACACGTAGAAAAACAGCTTGCAGGCTTGCAACAGCTCCTTTGTAGGCGTTGAGAACCACTGTGCGAACGCGGTGCCGCGTATATGTACAGTATTGATTGCACTCTGCCATGTATGCATATGGAGCCGCTTTTTTGTGCCTGGTGCTTAGGTCATATTGTGGCCGCACACCGTTGAAAATGCTGCACACTTGGTCGTAGGCATGATCAAGGGGCAATGAGATACCCATCCAAAACACAAGTGCACTGTCTGCTTGTGCATCCAGCATGCTGCAGCTGCCGCCCCCGCTTTGCCACCAGGTCATTTTTTTGAAGTCACATGATTCACTTAATCTTGGTGATGCAGCAGTTGAGACAGCTGCGGTCAGATTATCGCTTCCTCTAACATCAACAGAGAGCTCATGTGGACAAAGACATTGGGCCTCAGAGCGAGAGTACATCTCTGTTCAACGCAGTTGAAGTTAAAATTCGATGAAGAGCTCAAAACTTTCTAGTTTCCACTGTATGTGAAGCAGGTAGGTAGGTGATCAGCAGGTGTACATGAAGGGACTGAGGCCGGTGCAACGCACGCACGTATTGTGGGTTTCGCTTCCAAAGTTGAACATCAAATGGGCCGACATTCGGCCTGGAATGATTATTCTTCGGCAGATCGGCCAGCAACTGTCGACCGCGAGAGACACACACACAAAACACACAATCAGCAAAGTTGCTAAAACGAGGTGAGAGAGCACGTACATAATTCTCATAGACTCAGAGACAGTGCAGATGGCTAATTCGTCATTGCACTCTCGCATCGACCGCAGGCTGCTCTCGCGTGCCTCGTGATCTCTGCAATTCCTGCAACAGCACCTCCAGCTCACCTGCTCCTGCTATGTGGTACGCTCATCGGTGTGCATTCTTCACGCTGTGCGTGGCAGCAGCGACAGCACCCACAGCAGCGATCCGCAGCACGCCCGCCATGACGCCCAAATACACTCTGCACTACTTCAACTTCACAGGCCGCGCTGAGGTGAGAGTAACGAAAGATATCTCGAGCAAATGTAATACATTGTGGCGCATCAAGCCCTGTTGCAGTCCAGCTGCAGATTTGCAAACTCTCATCTGCGTCCCTGCCTGCCAGTACCGCTTCAAGGGGGACAGGCCTTGCGTAATTGCTTTGGTGGCCCCAAGCCTCTTGTCACTATCACCTTGATTGAGTTCTGAGGAGCGCAGGAAGTACCGGCTGTCTGCGGGAAAAATACAGCAGCATACGTGTAATTTATTTGCCTCAGAATCTAAACCTGAACCCCAGGCTGTGCGTTGCGTAGTACGTGCATGCACCCCGTCCTGCGAGAGGAATGCCACGCGATGAAAGACGCACACGGCAAGTAATGTGCGAGCTGCAGTTCCTTTGCTGATGGTGCGCTTGAAGCAGGGAGAAGCTGACGTGTGATTGTCGCTGTCTAAACACACACGCACACACACACACACACACACACACACACACACACACACACACACACACACACACGCACACACACACACACACACACACACACACACACACAAACCCTGCGCACCTGCTACGCCTGACCTCAGCGCAAAGCGCAGCACAGGCTGGCAAAGCATAGTTGCAATGCAACAACACAGGGTATACTTCATTGCCTTTCATCAACATATTGCCGCTGAAACAAACTGCTGCAATGTGAGCTGTTGCAGTGTGTGTGCGCACCATCGTGACAGTAGCCATACGCCCTCGAACCACTTCACCAACACGCACATTGCTGCAAGTAGATCTAACGCACCGATACAAGCACATGTTGATCAGGGTTAGGGGTTGCCAAAAAAAGTATTTTGAAGTTTTTTTCTGAGTTCAAGAGCCCCTTTTGTGGTGGACTGTATGCTTGGATCGATCAGACTCACCACATGCCCCACACACACGCTCTTCGCGCAGCATCTGATCATATTGAAGTTTGCTAAAAACGTTCTCCTGGTTGCCAAATACGCCCCAGACAATTGTGTGGCCAAAGCTTTTTTGTGCAACCCGAATCAGGGTCGATTCAATAACGCTCTGCAACTCACTGCGCGCCTGCTGCCACGTGCCCCGTCCTTCTCACAGCCCGTGAGGCTGGCGCTCGCCATCTGCGGCGTGCCCTTTACGGACAAGCGCATCACACGCGACGAACTCATGGCCGGCAAGGCCAGTGGATTTCTGCCCTACGGGACTGTACCAATCCTGGAGGTGAGCACAGTCCGACTGCTTGGCTCACTGACATTGGTTCGTTCAGTGCTTGTGCACTGTCATCATTGTGCTGGGTCAGGGCTAGGGCTAGGGTTCAGGACAACGCTAAAGCTGACATTCAGAAATACATTGCAGTAGCGATAGCAAGTCCTGAGGAAAGTCGCTTGCTGGACGTCCCGCCCGCTGGATTGAGTTGGTCACGCCTGCTGGTTTGTAGGGCGCACCTGAAGCCCTGAAGATCATGGCTGTCACCGACAGCACTTGGTCCAGTCAGGTGGCACCGCGGCAATGTCAGCACACATGCAGCTTGCTGGCCACTTCATGTCGTGATTTGACTGGCGCAGTTCTCAATCTGCATAGTTCTTAAAATAATCTACAAATAAGTGTGGACTGCGCTCATTGTACAATAAATTTGTTCTTCGCGGCATGTGAGTGTCAGAGCTCACCATTGATCTGAAGCAAGCAGTTGACAATGTGCAGTATCCATCATTGAGGCATACTTTACAGTAAAAGTACTAGATGCAAAGTCAATGGCCGTCATCATGAGTGCGCGCCGCCTTCATAGCTGCATTCTCAGAGCACTATACTATAGTATGCACGAAGAATACGCTTGCTGATGGGTTCATTGCTGGCAGTCCTGCTTCCATTCAGAAGCATTTGAAGCAGGCTTGTGCGGCTTTTTGTGTGTACAGTTAGTTAGCTTCATCGCTGAAAATGATGTCGTGGTGACACTGGGCGTTGAAGAGTGAATAGACCTGGCCAAGCAAACGCTGTCATGCGGTGTGCTCACGAAAAATCTTAGTTAACCAGGTGCCTGGTAACAGGCACTGAGAAGTTGCCAAGCGTCATTGGCAGCAGAGCATGTGGTGGATGAATTTTAATGATGAGTCAAATGCAGGTGCGGTGGGCCATCTCAATTTCTTTCTTATTTTCGGTTGTCAGTGACTGTGCACGGTGTCTATAAACGCTGCATATCTCAATGGCATATTGGATTTGGAGATGCCCCGAAGGCCGTTGACACTGATACTATCAAGCGCAAATACTAACAAGCGCAAGCAAGCACTTCCCACAAGGCGCCCTTCAGGGTGACTAAGGTTGAGCAGCCAGGCGTCACACAGTGTGGCAGAGCTGCTCTGCTACCAAAGGGCGAAGCAGCGCTGGTGGCATTACTGCTACCTACTCAATTTGAACCCCGGTAGACTGCGCCGTTGCTTAAAGGCAAAGCAGCACCGCTGGTGCTTCTACTGCAGCCTTCGGCTACTCGGCCCCAGCAACGCGCACCAAAAGCGCGCCTCAGGCGCCGACTGACGACGGCAAGAATGGTTAATGGCAGCGCCGAGACCACGGCCAGCATGGCGTACAAAATAGTATTTTTTTTTTCACGACCATTGCTCTTGACCAAACTGCTCAAGCAGCATCCATCAAAGCGCACTGGAACAATTCCACAACCGCTCGAGACCAACATTTTTTCTCAGAGGCTACTCTGCTCCATCCGCGCCTCAGGTGGAGATGGAGGACGGCAAGAAGGACGTAATCGCCGAGACCGCGGCCATCATGGCGTACATCGTCGCCGCGCACGGCGCCGCCGCCGGCATGGCGCGCACCGACCCCCTGGACATCGCGCGCGTCGAGGAGATACGCAGCGCCGCCGACGGCATGTTCGCGCGCATCGCGGCGACCATGAGCGAGAAGGACGAGGCCAAGAAGATGGCCGTGCGCGCGGAGCTGGCCGCCACCGTGATACCCAGGTGAGGGCCGATGCTACTTCAACTACGCCTTTAAGTTGCTGTGCCGCTGCGCACTCGGCGTATGTTCTACGCTGAGACGCCCCCAAGTTGAGTGACGTTCCTATTTTAAGTAGCTGTAGGAAGCTTGCCGTGCGCGCGGAGCTGGCCATCACCGTGATACCCAAGTGAGTGGGCCATGGGGCCATGGTGACCGTGGGCATTGGCGGTGCCGTTTTTTGTGCGATATGAGCTCCTACTTGTCTGAACATGTATGCTTGTGCCGCTGCAGTGCTACCCAAGTGAGTGGACCATGGGCCATGGTGACCGTAAGGATTGGCGGTCCTGGTCTCTTGTATGAGCTCCTACTTGTCTGAACATGTAAGCTTGTGAGGTAGTGAAGCTGGTTGATAAGGTGGTGACTGGGATCAGAAGCTTCCCGGGGGGGGCCCTGCATTTTATATACAAATGCAGCACTGCTCACTGAGAAAGGCTCAGCCTAGATGGAAGGATCAATACAAGGCTTGCTGCAGAAACGCGTACGACTTCTCGCGAGCCTTCACATTGCTCAACAGCTGCACGGCCTTGCTGTGCCGCCCCCCTGCGGTCAGGATGCTGAAGGCAATCAACTCCCACCTGGTCCCTGGCGACCTAATCTGAACCCTACTTATACCTTAGACCAGCCATAACTTCGACCGCCATGGCACCAGTGCCGCACCCTCAATCACACTGTGTCATTGCTCCGCATGCACACACACTCGTGCACGCAGTAGTATTTTCCCCGGCAGCTCTGCGCCTCACCGCTGCTCCTTATTCCCCCACCCCCTTCCCCCACCCCTGCCGCCGCCCCCTTGCAATCAGGACGCTGGCGGCAATTGACGCGCGCCTGCGGCCCGACGGCCACGTCTGCGGCGACACCCTCACCTCCGCAGACCTCATCCTCGACGGCATCGTCGCGTGGCTCGCGCTGGGCGTCCTGGACGGCATACCCACCACGCTCGTGGCGCCGTACGCCAACGTCGAGCGCTGCCGCGCGAATGTGCGCGCGCACCCGCGCGTGCGCGAGTGGTACGCAAGCAAGCAGGCGTAGAAACGTGACGGCGCGCCCTCACGGACTGCTTCAGCCGTCATGATGGCAATTGTTGCAGCAGTGCTCAGCAGCTGTGCTGCGCAATTCCGCTTCTCCATGCGCTCTCTTTCTGAGGCTATTCGAAGCAGCGCCCAGTAGTACGCCGCCCTTTACTGCCCCCCCCCCCCCTTTGCCCCCGCCCCCATCCCCATTCCGCTCCCTTCTTTTGTATCATAGCAGCAGTGCCGCTCCCTTCTTTTTTATCATAGCCAGTGCTATCGCCACGGGATCACGCCGGCGGCGCGACTTGTACACCCCATGCTGTGCTTGGTAAACGTTATATCTGACTCGGTTGGCCTCGATAGTTGACGGTCCTCGGCGCCACTGTCGGTGCAAGACGCCATTTGCCACGTGCGCTGCGCTCACAGGGCTCTTGCGAAAGACATGGCGCAAGTTTGACCGCTTGACACATTCTATGGATTTTCGCCTAGGCTGTGCCCTGCCTGTGCTGCTGTTAAACTGCCAGCTGTCTGTGCTCGAGCTCAAGAGCTTGGTGGGAGCAGGTTTTTGTGCACACATGGGGGGTAGTGCTTGGTGGCTTAAGCAATCGGCCCAGGCTTAAGCAATCGGCCCAGGCTCCCAAAATGCGTTCAAGTACCCACAATATAACCTTGTACGTAGGCAGCATCACCACCTGTCTGAACTCATTGTTGTTTTCTATGTTGAGTCGTATGGGTGCTTGCAGCGTCAACTCTTTGCGGTTTGCCATTTGTGTCTGTACAAACGCTTACCTCGGGGTGGAACTTTGCTAGTTCAGGGCATATGGGATTTAGCTGGTGCACCCAACGAGTCTCACCTCTACAATCAACATGCCTGAACATGAACAACTTATTTGCAGGCAACCACTTTTTGGCAGGCTCGCGCTAATATTAGAAGAGACCCACCTCTATAATCAACATACCTGGACATAACGACTTCATTGTAGGCAGCCACGCTCGCAGCCACGCTACTATTAGGTACATACATTCGGCAAAAACGCATGCAGGTACATTCGGCAAAAACGCATGCAGCGTACAGCAGGCCGAAGCCCAACATGGTAGATGCATGTTTTCCGCCATATTACCTTCGGCGCATACGTCATGACAATGTCATTGACGTGCTATCATGCATGATTAATGCCGTATACCCATGATTTTGAACATCCTTGTTAGGGGGCAGCATGTAGATGACTTGCTGTTTACAAAACGTGCATCTCTCTTGGCGCCTTTCTCACAGACTTCAAGTCCGGAGAGCCTCAGTTGATTGCAAACAAGTTGCCAACTGCCATCATATCCTGAAATGTGCAGGCGGAGTAGACAAGCGCTGCAAGATGTATGGTCGACAAAACATCAGCACACCGGCAGCAGCATGTTGGCTCACTCAGGTCAAGGTCGCACACCCACTAGTGCATTTAGATACTGGAAGGCAGTGATGCACAGGCGCCAGAATTGGCACAACCTGGCACGCAATGACAGACTCTGTATCCGGAACGTGTGAGGGTCAAAACCAACCCCTCCTTTCTTTCTCGCACTGTGGTACCGACAGCAGCAATGACCAAGACTCACGACTTGCAACTCGTGGACACCCACCCCTGCTAACACCACGCAACACAAGCGGTGAACGACAAACGCAGACCTACATAGCCCCTGCGCACAGGGAAATGCGCAGCAGCTCTATCTACGTATACCAACGGCATGGGCAGCGAGGGCTTTATGAAATAAAAAATGTAGAAGCAGGAGGGGAGGGGTGGGGGGGGGGGCAAAGGGGGGAACTGACGATGCACGTCCAAGACCCCCCGCAGCCTGCTCCGCCGTTTGAACGAGGCATGCAACGAAGCCTTCTCGCAACGCGCTCATGGAAAGGGGGGGGCACAGGGGTGTCATAACCAGTGCCCTCTGGCCGCCCAAACCCCAACCCTACTTCAACAGCAACTTCAAGTGTTGAAGTACGCTCAGGTGCGGCTCTTGTGCCAGGCGACCACGCGCGGGTGGTCGCGCACGTTGGCCGCGCACTTGAGGACGCGCGGGTACGCGTCAACGATGGTGGTGGGGATGCCGTCGAGGATGCCCTTGCTAAGCCACGCCACCGCCTCCTCGAGGTTGATGTCGGCGGCGGTGAGGGTGTCGCCGGACACGTAGCCGCTGTCCTGCAGGCGCGCGTCGATGGCCGCCAGGTACCTGCGGGGACAGGGCATGATGCGCAGCAGCGGCGACCACGGTCATTGGTGGAAGGCATTCAATTTGACGGCTAAGCACACCTTGTCACCTATAGCGCTCTACAATCTTTTGATTCGCTTCCATAAAATGAACACGTTGACATACTTCTAGATATGTTCAGGCATGTACCTGCAGCGACAGGCATGATGCAGCGACTGCCTTGAAGGACATACTGGTGTAGACAGTGCCCATACACGGTGCTTGAAGAACATATAATGTACAGGGTGCCCATGTTGGGTGCCTGCGACCCGGCAGCTGCTACTCGCTTCGGGGATAGTTGCGTCACAAAAATTTGAAACGCCCGCGCAGCCGGTGTTCTGCAGGCTCGATGTAATGGGTGCCAGGTAGCTGTGGAGTCAAGGATGCATTCAATTTTCTACTTGCTACAAGTTGCACTGCCGGACTACTAGGACTTGTGTAAAAGGCCCGTCATAGGCACCCTGATCAACAGCTGCCATTCCACAGAGCAGTTGTGGAGCAACTGTGCGTGCATGTCAAGCAGTGCCAGTTCAGTAGTGGCTGGGTGCACACGTACGTCAGGGGCCGCCACACAGGGGCAATTGAACTTCAACTTGTGGTTCGCATCAAGCGCTGCTTGCGCCAGCACACGCATGCTCAGAGACGCAACCGCTAGACTATGCGGTGCAGCATAGTCATGTGGGAGTCTGCCATGCATCGCAACACCCGCTCAGAATACTTAATCAGTTCTGCAGGTTTGTTGGCACGCACAAACACAGCAACATCATGCGTAGGTGGTGTATCCGCGCATTGCATGTAACCACAAGGCGGCCCGGCACATGCACCAAGATGCACTAGCCCAACCTTCGGAGCAAGAATCGCCGAAAGTCAGCAGTCCTGTCAGTGCGCACCAAGTGCATTGCATGGCAATTTCATTCTTTTAAAAGGTTAAATGGCATTCCCTGCACCTTTTTGGTGTCAATGTAAGCTCCCCCGCCTGGAACTCTAATGTTCTCGTCACGTACCTTACACAATACATACCGTTGAAGTAGGAGTGTCGCACACTTCCAGAGCTCAAGTAATCACTACTTCCATGCACATGAAAGCGGGCGCAGGGGCACAGTTGAACTAGCAGCGCCAATCACTCGGGGGCGTTGTGGATGCGAGCTTTGGGGTTGACTACTGTGCGTAAGCCGCTTACTTCATGCAAGTAGGAACTTCACTAAACTCGGGGAGCGTCACTGCGCAGACGGCGCAGTTGAAGGCACAGCAGCGCTCACCTGGGGAGCGTCGTGGAGGCGAGCTCCGCGCGCATGGCCACCTTCTTCTCCTCGTCCTTCTCCCACATGGTCGGCGAGATCTTTGACACCATGGCGTCGGTGGCGCTGCGTATCTCCTCGACGCGCGCAATGTCCAGGGGGTCGGTGCGCGCCATGCCGCCCGCGGCGCCGTGCGCGGCGACGATGTACGCCATGATGGCCGAGAACTCTGCGATGACCTCCTTCTTGCCGTCCTCCGTCTCCACCTGAGGCGCAAACAATGTTGAATAACATTTTTATGGTGACTGATGATAGAGAAGCTATGTCAGGGTCCCTGCGTGGATTCTGCCTGAGCAATCTACGCAAGAGTGGCGGCTGTGCGTGGCAGTGTTTTTCTCAATGTACGCCATGATGGCGGAGAATGCGGCGACGACGTCCTGCTTGCTGTCCTCCGTCTCCACCTGAGGCGCGGACACGGCGGCTGAAGTTTAATCTCTCTGTTTGGAGCTGCGTGCCTGTGTCAGGTTTCCAGAGTGCTCGGAGGCGTCCACGGAACGCGGAAACCCGTCTGCCATTTCATCGCCTTTCACATTATTGTCCAAGTTTTCGCGCGGACCCGAGAAGCGGAAGGCAGCACGGTGCAAGCGAATGCGGGCTTCGCCGCGCTCGGCGGCGCGGACATTACCAGCAACTCATGTTTAGTTCAACACTGCCATGACTGTCAGAGCAGATGCTGCTTTACGACGCCGACGCGGCAGCAGGCTCCAGCGAGAAGGCGTCCTCGCAGCGATGATTTTTGTGTGTACGCAGTACAGTCAGGGGACCTGTCATTCACCTGCTGCGCGCCCATCGTTAACCATGACATGAGGGCGCGGGCACGGCGGGTAGTCGCTACAAAACCTAATTCTAACCCTAACCCTAAACCCTGACCTATCCGCTAACCCTAACCCCAGCCCTAAGCCACTAGCAGCACTTTGCTAGAGTTCGCACTGATGCGTGCGAACGGACGCTGCTTGAGCAATGTGCGCACGCGCAGAGGAGGCCGTCCTGCGGCACGTGCACTTACTATGCACATGCTGCTCTGTACAGCATGATAACCGAGGACTCGGCGATGGTCTCCCCCTTGCCGTCCCGCGGTCGTGTTCAGACAATTATTCTGGATGAGCGCGCAGCTACACGGGTCCACTCGGGCCTCAGCCAGTTCTACTAGACTGGTAGGCGTGTTTTGTGACAATCACACCAATGCGCATCTTGTAAGGTGCATGCACGTGGCGGATGGGCACACCAGCCACAATTACGAAAGAGTACGTGCACAAATTTGTTCACGCATACACAATTGTTCATTTGTGCGCAATTAATTCAGAGCATGAGCGCCTGAGCTCCAAATAGCCCTTGGTGCCTCACATGGGCGGCGCTTCACAGTGTATCGTGTATGGTGCGAGATGGGTTGACAGGAGTGCATGATGCGCGTGAGTCACACGACCGCACACACACACAATTCAAGTTGGCACGGATTGGCAAGGGCCCTCCTGTTGATGCACGTACTGAAATCAGCGCAGCAGGCCATGCATATGAATATTTGCATACTCCTAGTATGCGTACTCCTAGAAAGTCTATGTTCTTGGAAGGAGGTGACACACGGGCGCTCGCCTCGAGCACAGGCACGTGCCGTCAATGTAATAATCAGAAGTAGTTGACAAGTTCAAGGGTGACGCACCTCGAGCACAGGCACGTGCCCATAGGGCGGGAAGCCGCTGGCTTTGACCTCCGGCCACTCGTCGCGGGCGAAGCGCCGGTCCGTGAACTCCACGCCGCAGACCGCGAATGCCAGTCTCAAAGGCTGTCGCAGTGAGCGGCGGCAGTGAGTGAGGTTTGCAGGGTGGGGCTTGCGGTCATCGTTACGTGCGCAGCTGTGTGTGCGTCCCTCTGTTCTCTGCTGACTGCCAAGGATGCAGAGGCCAGCTCGCAAAGGTTATCGTTTGAAAGTGCCTATGCATGCGCAGGCAGACCATGTTGATGTCTATCCGCCTGGCATCATAGATGAGAATCGTGACACAGCATGCATAATCACATGCGACAGGAATGCATAAGTGATCAAAATGATATCAACTGGTCAAATGCAAGGCCGGCCGGCTGCGTACCACGATACTTTTGCCGAGCCGAATTCTGCCTCATCATAGCAACAAAGCATATTGTACATGGTTTTCTTTTAGTTTTTGGGAACTTACAACATGCGCGTTCCACGTGAGGATGCAACGGTTCCAGGCATCTAGCTTACCTCAGCACGGCCGGCCATGTCGAAGTAGTGCAGCGTGTACTTGGGAGGCGCCATGTTTGCACTCGGGTGCTGCTGCGACAGACTACCAGCGGCGAGCAATGAGGCGCGGGCGAAAAAGATGTCGAAAGATGCGATGATGGTGCAAATGGTCTCTGCACCATGCATGCCTTGTGTGAAAACAAGTAGTTGCCTGTGGGGCTGATAGGCTTTGTCAGAAGCTTCACACAGCATGTCTTCGCACACACAGCATGTCTACAAAGCCGACTTCGACAGAGCGAAAAATCTTGCGGTACACTCAGAGGCTTTCCCCCGTGGTAACGTTGAAACGCTGAGCCAATGGGGGCGCAGCTGCATGCAAGCACTCACCTTGATGACTTGTTCGGCCTTCTCTTCGAGATGTGTGTTGTGTGATCAGGCAAGCGCACACGGTGCACCAGCGTCAACAGTCAGGCCGCGGGAGAGTCACTCTGAAGGTGAAGTGTTGAACGACTCCGCCTCGAGCATAGCGGATGCCCAGCGTACAGAAGCAGTTGCTGTGTCAGCAGCGTCGCATCTGCTTTTGTTTGCAACAGCGATGGCCGCTGATGACCTGGCGCTGACACCGATCGGCTCCTGCGTTATCGAGCCGTTCCGCCGGCCCGCGGGGTACTCGCGCTGCAATCGTTCTGTATGATCTGCCGATAGATGCACACTTTTGAGGCGGAGTGCTGGTCACCTTGAAATCAGCAAAACCAGCGACCACAAGTAAGCTGCAGCCTGCTGGAGAGAGCGTTGGAAGGGCAACTGATCCTCAAAGCTTCAAAAAATGCAAAAAGTGTGAACTGTAACTTATCGCCAGCAACATGGTATGCCTCAATTGCGTCAACATCTGCTATGTTGTGCAGTGCCCAACGGGACGTCAAAATGTGACATGATGACGAACCGTGCTGCACGCAATGAGTGGCATCAACAACAGGCAAACAAGAGGCACTGATGATCAGAGGCTGTGTTCACACGCAGCAGAACGGCAGAGAATGGCAGCCTGTCGCCAGCTGTTGTTTGTGTGTTCTATCAACTGTTCCAGCGATGAACATGGCGCTATTTACTGGAATGGCATAGAAAGGCATCCCCATATTACAGATATCACGAACAAGAGGGCAACAGCAGGTGTCTACTCCTACAGATACACAACAGCAATGCCTTCGGGCACACCTTTCCATGAGACGTACACAGATGGCTGCCCTTGAGACGTGCACAACGCATCATGCGCAGGTCTTGGTGCTATGGCAAGCGCGCCACCTGCATGTCAGCGCTCCCGCAGGGGTGCACAAAGGGGGGCACATACGCAGCGGCTCCCGCGCCACAACACACACACACACACACACAGCTGCCCTGTCTGCCCTGTTGATCAAGCCGCTGAGCACTGCTGTGTGTGCAGATGGCTGCTGCGCGCGTGTCAGCGCGCGAAGGCGGCCGTCTTGCCGAGCGTCCTGGTCTCCTTGCGGTCCTGCATCACGAAGTGGCAGATGCCGTCAGCACGTCTCAGCAAGCACTGTGTGACACTTCATCAGCGATCGTGTTTAATGACGACAGTTACAGCATCTGAGCAACGCAGATGTTGTCTGCAATGCGGGAGCGCAGTTGCGAGAGGCAGAGTGTCAGCACACGTCCACGGGCAACTTGCGTTCGTGAATGTAATTGGATGACATGCGCAGCACGCCTACTGATGCACATGTAGTCTGCAACACTCTACAGAAGCAGGAGGAATGGCTGTTGAGGGGAATGGCTGTTGACCGTGTGTCCCACTCAGACAGGCACCAGAATTCATGTGCGAATCACCGTGACTGCGCGCTTCTGCAGTACCCACCGGTGTAGCAGTGCTCACCTCCACTGGCTGACACGGCACAAACGCTGACAGTAGAGGCAGTGATGATGCTGTGAGAGTGCAGTGTGGCAGACTGACCTTGACCATGCCGGCAATTGCGACGACAAATGCAGAAGACGCGGAGCTTCGCTTCTCCAGCAGAAGAGACAGCCAGCACCATGCGATTGGAAATTGTTGACAGTAAACGGGCACGCCGGCCGCCGCTCGATGCTTGGGTGCATCTTCTGCTGACCTGGACCACTTGAACCGGGCAGGTACAAGGTTTTTGTGGCTTTGAGTGCTGATCAACAGCGCGCTTCTCTGCTCAAGCAGCTCTGCGCTCCAGCTTACAGCCTGCGCAAAAGACCGACGCCACGCTGTCGGCCCCATCGAGGCAGCACCTCCACTGCAGGCGCACATGTTGAATCCTGAGCATTGCTATAAGCAGTGATCACAGGCGCGCACGCACCTCAGCCTGGCGCTTGAGCGCGTCTTTTCTGGCCTGGATCGCCGCCCTGTGTGCCTCCTCCCTCTCCTTGGCCTCCGCGCGGCGTGCCTCCAGTCGCGCCTTCACTTCCTGAGGCACGCACATCGCAGGGGTGCCATGCAGACTATTGAGATTTGTGGTGATTGGCGGTCAATTGACCGTTTTCCTAGGTAATACATAGTGACTGTGATACTTCACCTCCTGAGGCACGCACATCGCCGAGTTTTGCAAGCAGGCTGATGAGCGCCTGGTGCTGGCAAGCGATTGAACATTTTCCTAGGTAATAAGTCGTGACTGTAACACCTCACCTCCTGAGGCATGCACATCGCAGGGTTGCAAGCGGAGTCTTAGCAAAGTGATGAAGATCTTCATGTTGGCAGTCGATTGAGCCTTTTCACATCGCCGGCGTGCAAGCAGAGTCTGATCAGATTGATGGAAACTGATGTTGGCAGGCCACTAAGCATTTTCTTAGGTACATAGGTAGTGACCGCAGTAACAAAGCGCTATGCTCAATGTGTTATTGGGGTGACAAGGAGAAGATACTGATGACCGCTGGTGCCACGAGAGCGTGTGAACCGACAGGAGCCAATCGATTGGCCTTCTTCTGCAACAAGATGGTTGGTTGACCATCTTCAACCTGTCTTTTTGAGCAAGTACATATGAAACAGTCACGCACTATTTGTGTAGTTATTCTTATTGTATCACTGTACCTCTAGTGCAGCTGACTTCTCCTTCTCTTTGCGCTGGCGTTCGTCCACGATCCTCTGCTTGCGCAGCTCCAGCTCCGCCTTGCGCGCCGCCTTGTCGGCCTGTGAGAGTCACCGCGTTGAACATGTTGTGCAGTGAGTGAAAATGTTGTCGTCTCTGTGCATACAGCTGCTGGCGCCCCAACAAACTGCGAATCGCAATCTCAAGAGTGCGTAACGCATCCTCCATGTGCACGGCTGATGTCGCTGCAGCTTGGGTAGCATGATAATGTAGGCAATGGCACAACTGTAAGAACTTGAGGTATGCAACAGTGCTCACTGTAATGGCGCCCCCTCTGTGGGATACTCATATTTGCGCTGTCTGGTAGCGAGCGCCTGCGCATTGCAAATGTCACTCATTCCATTGCGTTTGCGTGCAAACCCCCACAGTTCTGGTCCACCTGATTATAACTTTGCACCCAAGTGAGACAAGCCCTGCACTTCCACTTACTTGTAGTGGTAACTTCGTGTGTATGCCACACATACACAACATACTGAGCACTTTCTGAGACAGTATTTTGGGGGCATCCACTCACAAGCGGGTCACGAGGCGCACTTCAACCCCCAGTTGGAAGTACCACGTTCACCGGTGAAACGCGCACATGCAGCATCCATGCACCCCACCCTACTGACCACAAGCAAAAGAGGGTAATACTCCAAGTTTGAAGTACGTCTTCGCGCGCTGTCCGCGCCTGCAGCCCCGCCTCATACTCCTCCCTGGCGCGCTGCCGCTCCTGTTCCTCGCGCGTCGCCACTGCCGCTCGGAGCGCTGACTCGCCCCTGCGTGCAGTTGAAGTTGAAGTTGGCCGGCGTGTAAACATTCGCGCCGTATGGTGCAGGCGCCAGGACTCGAATTTGATACATTCGTGTCCATCAGCTGCAGAGTGTTACAGCAGCAGAGTTTGTATCCTGCACAACGCGACGCCATTGAATTCAGCGAAGTTGTGCTGGCTTCCGCATCGCATCTTGACTGCAGCCGGCCCCCTCAAGCGCGCTGGTATGCTTGTTGAAGCACGTGCTTCCATGCCCAAAGCAATTGTCCAAACACTCTTAACAGCACAAAGTCACCAGGCACCCCCCCCCCCCAATGGGGTATTCTCTATGAGACGATTTATTCAAGACCAATCCTCACTGAACTGAAGACTACAATCACTATGCTATGCTGTCTCTATACGATACTATACTAAGCTGACCTCTTCTTGTCCTCCAGCGCGCGCAGCCTCTCCTCCTTCTGCCTGGCGATCTGCTCCGCCTTGTGCCTCTGCTTCTCCTCCCAGTCTCTGTGGGCCGCTTCCAGCTCCATCTGCCGCGCTCGCACAACCACGCAATTTGCAAGCCATGTGCGTTTATACCAGAGGCGTTGTTCAAAAAGCTGTTCTTCAAAAAGCTGCTGCGCTCGGACGCATGGAATGCCGTTGTCACACTCGTGCGTGCTTCAACGGAGCGCACTTTCCGGTCCAAAGTTCATTTTCTGTCGTGCTTGCCGGTCAGGGCCCGCAGGCGTGTTTGTTTTACATGCGCGCAGCATTTGCATTTGTCGCCAGTGCGCGACTGCCGCAGACAGGCTGGCGCGTCCGCAGCTGCGCTGCTCCGCCCAGCAGGCGCATTGCAAGCGCGCGATGATGAACGACAGAAGCAACTGGTGCTCTTCCAACGCTAGATGCCTGGTGCTCTTTCCGCGCTAGATAACTGACTTGTGTGAAGTGTTCATTTCCGAGTGTTCCGAATGGCGCCGTCGCATGTGCTTGTCATGTTGTACACTCGCGTCTTACCAATGGTCGTGGCGTATACAAGTGTTGCGCTGCGGCTGGGATGCCAGTGGATGCTGTCCCTGGCCCACACTCTGCCGCCCAACCCAGCCAAAATTTAGCCGCAAGTGGTGCCAAAGCCCACTGTGTGCACGTGTGCAGCCCCTGGTCACTGCCGGCTACGGCTCCGCCGTCTCTCAAAGTATGCTGCGCGCATTGGAGCAGCTGACTTGAGCACGTGCATGCGCCATCTCAGCACGCCCCAACCCTCAACGGCAGTTTCCCTAGCTGCGCTGATCTAACCCTCCGCTGATCTAACCCTCTATGTAGGCGAGCGGATGCCTCACCTTGGTGCGCTCCTCCTGCGATTTCTGGCTCAGCTCGCGGTGCAGCTTCATGTGCGTCGACGCCTTGCTCTTGAGCTTCTGGTCCGCCTGTTGAAGTTGCACACAGCAGCGCTCAGGTACCAATCCGCGTGTGCTGGCAAAACATATACTTGTTTTGTGGAGCATGTGTGCGTGCGTGTGTGCGCCTACTTCATGCGCACCCGTTGCTGACACACACAAATGACACGGTGCCATGACCCATGGTGAGGCAGTAAAACTCAATTTGAGGTTCGCATCAGTGGTGGGTGACGCTCCAGACCAAGGGGCACATACATACCTTCTGCCGCAGCGCCTCGCTCTGCTTGCTGGCCGACGCCAGCTTGTGCCTGCTGGCGCCGCTGTCCAGCTCCGCGTCCAGCACATCCGCCTGCGACTTCTGCAGCAAGCGAGGCACGCCAGCGGGGGGAGGTACAAATGGCATTGTGGCGCGGCATCAGCGTGCAGCTCCTGCAATGAGTCATCTCCTCGCTTGGTGAGCGCAGGAGGACCGCGCCACGGCTGTGTATGCATGCGATGGTGCTGCTTTCTCGGCCTGCTTGCAGCATGCGAGGCGCAGAGTTGCACATGACATCGTGGCGCGGCATGCTCCTGCAGAGGGTCCTCTCCTCTCTGGTGAGCGCAGGAGCACCGCGCGGTAGCTGCGTACGAAACGCGATGGTGCTGTTCCCTCAGCTGCTTCACAGGAGCAAGAGGCAGCAGACGCAATCCACTGCGGTGTAACTGCCGGGTTTTCGCCGGTGGTCGACAGGTCAGTGCCCCGCATCCAAATGCCCACCGGAAGCTCTTGTTTGCGTAGTAAAACGAGCATCTACCGTGTCTAAGCACTAGTGAACATGTGCTGCATGTTTGTTACAGAGCACGCATGGCCCGCAAGTGTGTGTATGTGTGTGTGTGTGTGTGTTTGTGTGTGTGTGTTGAGCATCCGCAGCTCCAAGCATGCTCGAACGCACCCAGGACTGACAAGCATGTTGACAAGCTTGGTTGCGCAACGGGCGGCGATACTTGTTGAGGTTGATAGAAAGAGCGTCAAGATTAATGACAATGGCCTGTAATGCACGATACAAAATGCCTCACTCACCCGTCGCAGCTTTCCGACTTCGGCGGCTATCTCAGCAGACATCCTCCGGTTGGCCTTTACGAAATCTATCGGTCCAACGTTCTCGCCAACGTCTCCAGTCTCAATCTTTTCATCGCTGGCAGCACGCTCCCCCTCTGATGCATCAGCTGATGTTCCACAGCCCTGTGCTGCTTCGTCTGTTGCCTGTGGCGCCGCATCTGCGTCGGGCGCATGTGCGGCGTCTTGCGCTGGCAGGTCAGTGGCCTGTAAGCCGTCGGACGCTAGCGCTGCTGCTGCTGCAACTCCTGCTTCATCGAAAGCAGACATGGCTCCTAGGGTTTGTTTTGCGTGTAGAGGACCCTCGTTGCCACAGTCGTCCGTTGTGCCTTTTTTTCACGGAAGTTTGAGCTTGAAGTATCCTGAGATAAAAGCAAAGCAAGGTCATGAAGGCGTTACGCTGGGGCTCGGCAGCGCTGCTGCTGTGCTGCTGCTGCAGCGCACTTTTTATCGCAAGCGCCTCAGAATACAATGCTGGTGCAGACGCGGAGACAGCAGAGGCCAAAGCTGTGAGCGACGAGTTCACATCCTCGCCGGAAACGATAGCCACGGCTGATGGCGGTGCCAGTGGTGATCCTGGGACAGGCAGCCAGCCCTCTGCCGCACCGGGGACCGATCCCTGGGGCTATGAGCTTGCAGGAGCAATAGCTTGTGCCATTTACCTGCTCAATTACATCGTGGGAACCTGGCGCAACAGGCAGATCGCCAAGGCGTGGGTGAGGCATTGCCATGCTGTGTTCGCAGAGCAGTTTGCGCAGGCGGGGCCAGGGGTGGAGTCTGCCAAGGAGGGTGCCTTCCCACTGCATGCTGATGCAGCGGACTGCTACACGTACTATGCCACGGGGCGAAGGTGAGCGCTTGTCCTGTCAGCTCATGGTGCATACATAAATCTTCAATCGAGCCATCACCAGCACACGAGCTTGTGCATACATTAATCTTCAAGCGAGCCCTCACCACCACGCGAACACGTACACATTTGCGACACGAGATCTGCAAGCCGCGGAGTTGTGCATGCAGCTGATGGCTCAGGCCCTGCCTGAGCACAAGCAATGCTCTGGGTCGGTTGGCCTTTGATGCCAGTGCGACAACTGCAAGCCTGCCACGCGAAGCGTTTTGCTGGGGTCATACACTTGTGCCAGCGAAATGCTTTGCGCAACGCGTGCTGATAGCGTCAGGCAGGTGTCACTGCAGGTTTGGCTACGCCGTGTGATGGCATCACGCAATGCACGCATGATGAGCATCGCGACGTTTCTGCTGCTTCCTGCCGCGGGTGACCGCTGCTCCAAGCGGCTCGCTCAAGATTGCACTCCCAGAGACTCCGCATGTTGAGGTTCAGCCCCTGGCAGCCGTTCTCATTGCGCGGTGCGTCGAACAGCCCCAATGAACTAGACAGCAACTGCGTCGTTATCTCTGAAAGTGTGTAGCGAGGGGGCCCGGAGTTGCGTGGCCGGACACACACAAAACTCATGGCCCATGTCGAGAGATAACCTAACGACAAGCCGGTGGCCGTTTGGAACGCAGCCAGGTGTTGCTTCTGCCCGGCATTGTCCATGCCATTTTGGGTTGCAGTACAGTCGCCGTAGCCTCACTCTGGGGACAAACCGCAACACAAGTCATGGACAACCCAGGCCCTTGATGTCTGGGTGGAATCAATGAATTGTTACAAATCATGCGC
The DNA here is from genome assembly GCA_017506865.1 of Tribonema minus. NCBI lineage: Eukaryota > Xanthophyceae > Tribonematales > Tribonemataceae > Tribonema > Tribonema minus. Next base: position 788,300 of record JAFCMP010000412.1, read on the forward strand.
GCGTCACTGGTCTCTCACTGCTATCTGAATGCGGTTTGGTGAGGTCGAAGGACGCACAGCAAGGATCATGGTGTGATCACCAGCCAAAGCCGAGATATGACGTTGGTAAAAAGAGGTCGTGCGCCATAAAACAAGTACCATACGTTGCTATCTGCCCCACATTGTGGTGAAGCGTCACCTTTGCTCCTACGAGGTTCTGAAACTGTCGCTTGAAACAGCGTGACGCACACAAACCGCGGTTGCCGTCTCCTACTACCCATGACATCAAGTTCCAAACAGCCGCTCCCTGCCTCAGCTCCTGCACCACCGTGTTGGCGGGGGGAGCGAGAGAACTGAACGCTGCGGTGTGTTGTGCAACCTGATACCCGACGTCACATTCCTGCCTGCGCTCCTCTGTCTGGCATTAATGTTGGCAATCAATCGCTGTGCCTGACAGTCGCATCTGTAACTGATGTAACTGGTTGGCAGGGGGTGCGACGTCTGGAAGTAATCGTTGCTTGACTGACTGTCGCATCTGTAACTGATTTAACTGATTGGCAGGGGGTGCGAGAGCCTGTCGGCGACGCTGCAGCTGGCGCCGCGCCACAACCTGGTGCAGACGCTGGTGGACATGGGGTTCCCGGGGCAGAAGGACGCGCTGACCATCGAGGTGGGGTATAGTTGTCGTCATGCTACCTACCTACCCTGTGCGCACCCCCCATGCTCCCATCTGCACGTGCGTCACACGAGGCAGGACCTGGTGTCGCCTCCAAACAGTAAATCGCACGCGGCCCTTTGAGGGGGACATACATGCATACACCCCCCCCCCCGTGTGCAACCGCCATGGCCCCATCTTGACAGGCCGTGAGGACACATCGCCGCAAAGCGTATTTTCTTTTTTGGCGTATTTTCCATTCTGGTTTCAATCAAGAAGAGAAAGTCACAGCCGGACGCGTGCCAAGCGCCGAAAATGATCGCACATGCCTACATGCCACACTGTAGCTCACAGTGGCTCTCCATTTTGTCCCTCTCGCCCGGCGACCGCGTCTTCAGTCAAACGTGCACTGAGCACTGACGTGGCCGCACACACCTACATGCCACACTGTACCTCCCTGTAGCTCTCCATTATGTCTTAGTTGCCCGGGGAACGCTTCTCCCTGTGGGCACGCGTTGACCACTGATGTGATCGCACATACCTACATGCCCATTGTACCGTGACTCTCCATTCCGTCTTTGTCGCCTGACGAATGCGTCCCCAGGTGGCGATGAAGCCCGACAACATGGAGCCGCTGGTGATGGCGGTGCTCCGCAAGGAGGACATGACACGGGCCGCCGGGGACGTGAGTGCACCCCCCTGTACAATAGGCTCCCTGCTCTAAGTTGAGACAGCCTTGACCAGCTTAAGCGTAGCCACTCTTGAGGTTCTTCTTCAAGTACCACTGCAGGGGCACGAGTGCCCCGATACTGCACTCCTTGACGCTCTGGAAGCCAATCACAGGGTTCTAATGACGTGGGTTCCGAGGGTCCCTGTTGAGGTCCCTCCATCTTCATTCATGAATTTCATGACTTCACCATTCATGAATTCCACTTGTGCACAGAGCTCGTGCTTGCGAGGGCGGGCTCTTACATGCGCTGAGCGCCCCTCAAGAAGGTGCATCAAGCTAGAGCAGTGGCGATGCAGGAAACGGTAACTGTCAGAAGACCGTCATATGGTCGGCAGCGGAGGCCGCCTCTGAATGGTTGTAACAGCAGACAGGCGCCACGTATTCAGACGCCAACACGCGCATCGCTGCCCGCTCACATGTTTGCAGCAGCGGCGCAGCAGCCGCAGCCGCTCGCGCATGCTGCAAAGCGCGCAAAAGCGGCGCCGCTGCAGCAGCGCTCCGCACCTGCCAGGCCCGCATCCACTGCTCGTTCTGTTTGTTGAAGTCAAAACGCGCACCACATCTACTGCTTGTTGAACTTGATAGCATGGCACCTGACCCCTCCGCACCTGCCAGGCCTGTCCATCTTCCGCTCTTGAAGTACAACATTTAAGTTTGCCCCCCCCCCCCGCGCCGTTCCCCGTTTTGCGCAGCTGCGGCTGCTGGAGTTCGGCTCGCTGCAGCCCATCAAGCTGCCGCAGCCGCTGGTGTGCGTGGCGGAGCACGCGGATGCGGCGTCGCGGCTGCTCACGGCCGCAGCAGTGGCAGCGCTCGGCGAGTGCGTCGACCTCGTGCGCCTCATCCACATCACTGATCAGGTCAGCTGCTGCGTCCGTTGAAGTTTGTAATATTGAAGTTTTCGTGAAGTTTGAGCGCTCTCAATTGAAGGGGGGGGGGCAGCCCTTCTTGGCACTATGGTGTGTTGGTGCCGCCAGCGGTGGCAGCGCTTGGCGAGGGCGCTGACCTTGTGCGCCTCGTTCACATTACGGACCAGGTCAGTTGCTGCGCCTGTTGAAGTTGGCAATGTCAGAGTGTGGGTGCTCTTCGCGGCACTATGGTGTACTGGCGCCCGCAGCGGTGGCAGCGCTCGGCGAGTGCGTCGACCCCGTGCGCCTCATCCACATCACCGATCAGGTCAGTGCATGCGCTCCACCGATAGCCACATTTAAAAGTTGAAGCAGTGCGTCGCTATGGCGAAGTGCAAGGGCGCCTGAATGAAGGTGGCTTTGTTGGAGCTAGAGCGCGTGTATGCATGTGGACCTTGTCGCCGCATACATTGCTGGTCCTCACGGCGATGTTAGCGCCCAGTGAGTGTGTCATTGCCCCTCATGCAGCAGTGCAGTTGAGGCAACTTCAACATGTTGGCAGTACATGTCATACTGCTCTGGCAGTACATTGGCGTTCCACGTCAAAGACAACACAACTGCGCGTCCCGTCCCAGCAGCCGGAGCTGCCAACACGACGGCTGGCATGCATCATAGCCCACGCAGTGCACTTCAACAGTACATTGCAGTACCACGCAGTGCACGTCAGCAGTATTCAAGTACTTCAGCATGTGTGCAGCTGCGTACGTCACAATCTGCGACCACCGGTACTCGGCCAGCTCAGTTTGCTGACCACAATCTCCCCTATTTTCGTCCACGGGGCCGTGGCAGCAGCAGTAGTGTGCATGACGCAGTGCCACCAGTCACACTCGCTATTCATCGAATCATAAATATATTCGGCAACAGTGATACTATGGCATTTCTTCCTTTTTATTGCACCGCGCAGATACCGTGCACGCAGGGTGCTGCGCCTGGTCTTTGAGCGTATTGGGTGACTTCTTGCGTCCGCTTGTACTGCTGATGTGCTTTTCGTAATCCGCTTTACTCTTTGCTTTACCAAAAAAATCCCGTTCGATGAGCAATTGACGATGTAGTCCTTAATGCTCTTGCCCGTGCAGAGCTGCGTGCCCGCGCTGGGCCGCGACGCCATCCCGCGAATCTCAACTAAAAGCTAAAAAGCTAGTCCCCCCTTCTACTTGCACCGTGCAGAACGACGTACCCGTCCTTGGCCTCGACGCCACGCCGCATATTTCAGTCACGAAGTAACAAGGCATTTCTTCCCTGTACTTGCCCTGCGCAGAAAAACACGCCCGTCCTCGGCCACGACGCCACCCCGCGAGTTTCAACCCAGAGCTAACAAGATTTGTCGAAGTACTTCTTCCTTCTACTTGCCCCACGCAGAACGACGTGCCCCTCCTCGGCCGCGCCGCGACGCCGCGCTGTTTATGTTCATCACGAGCTAGCAAGGTGCTTCTTCCTTCTACTCTTGCTGCACAGAGCGACGCCCATCTAACAAGATAGTTCTTCCTTCTACTTGCACTGCGCAGAACGACGTGCCCGTCCTCGGCCGTGACGCCACGCCGCGCAAGGTGCTGCGCTTCATCCTGAAGCTAACAAGGCATTTCTCCCTTCTACTCGCACCGCGCAGAACGACGTGCCCGTCCTCGGGCGCGACGCGATGCCGCGCAAGGTGCTGCGCTTCATCCTGGAGCTGCCGCCGTCGCCGGCCGCCAACATGGCGCAGATCGCGCCGCTCATGCGCCTGCCGACGGCGTTTGTGGACGCGCTGAGCGCCTTCAAGCTCACGTCCGGGGCGCGCGCCAAGGTATGTGCGTATGCAGGGCGTGCATTGGCAGAGCATGGTCACGTCTCACCGTTTCAGGGCACAGTGTCACACGTGGCGTGCAGCGCCACCGTCGAGCAGGTTGCGCGCGACACAAATTTTAATCTTTACCCAAGTACGCGCAAGTACGCGAAGAAGGGCGGCTGCCGATGGCCCGTCTGTGGGCGTGCTGTGCGCCTTGAAGCTCACGTACGAGGCGCGCGCCAAGGTACGTAGGTATCGCGTGCATCGGCTGAGCATGGTCGCATCGCATAGCTTCAGGGCGCGGCGTATCGCCTCGGCTCCTGCAACAGTTCAGAGCCTGCATATCACGGCTCCGGCGACAGTTGGGTTCAGCGCAAGGGTATGTATGCATCGGCTGAGCAATGGTCGCATCATGACGCTTCAGGGCGCAGCGTGCCGTCGTGTCTCCTGTGAAGAGCGGTGGTGCGGCGTGTTGAGGCACACCTCGTTTGTGTCCCGCCTCCCGCACCGATTGGCTTCCGAGCCAGGGTACGTAAGTATGCTGTTCATCGGCTGAACGATGGTTGCGTCATCAGTTCAGGGTGCAGCGCGCCGTCGTGTCTCCTGTGAAGAGCGGTATTGCGGCGTGTTGAGGCACACCTCGGTCGCGACTCCTATGGCGGCAGTCGTCGCTGCCTACGTCGTCAAGAGCTAATCGGTATGCACCACCGTGTACTTATGCAAGGACTTGCGCACGTGCGATGCAAACACGTCAGTTGTTTCTGATACAAACAGACGCAGTAGTGTCGACCTGGCTGTCACAGCAAAGTCGCGAACCGAGCGCGCCCTCACATGCGCAAGTCTAGCGCCAAAGGAGCTACGCCACTCGTGGGACAACTCTCGGCGGAGAGAAGAGCAAAGTCCATTGCGCATGGCGTCGGAGCAGCATGCAAGCCCGGCATGGCTCTTCTGCTAGCGGATAATATTCTGCTGCAACAGATTATATTCCACTGGTAATATTCTGCTGCATTGGAGCAGCAGAGGAGCCATGCCCGGCTGCCGTGCTGCTCCCGACGCCACGCACAGTGGACTTTGCTCGTCTCTCCGCCGAGAGCTGTTTGGCGAAGCTCCTTGGGCGCTAGCCTTGCGCTTTTGAGGGCATTCTCGGTTCATTTCTTTGCCGCAACAGGCAGGTCGACGAATGCTGCGTCTGTTTGTACAGGAATCAATTGACGTGCTTGCACTTCACCTGAGCAACGAGTCAAAGACAGACAGAGCAGACAGCACGCTGACACCCCACAGCAGCACTCAAGCAAGCGTTGTCAGGCTGTCGCTCACTCTGAAGGGACAACCACCTCAGCGTCTGCAACTGTCAAAGTCCATGTCTGACTGGTCAAAAAAGTTGAAGAACAGACCGTTGGACGCAGGTGAATAGAAACCGGTGACACGACCCAGTGCCACCACATGATGCAACCCCCATGGCAGCAGTCGCGCTGCCTACGCCATTGGGAGCTAATTGTTTTTCACCGTGTACTTGTATCATGGACTTGTCATAGCATCGCTGGCCATGGCAGCAATCAGCACAGTGCATTGCGCACACCGTGTGCGTGGCCCAGCACCGTGCTGCCATTCGCGCACAGCGGTGCGCGCCGCCCGCTTGCGCGAGCTCGCTGTGGCAGCAGCGCTGGTACAGCGCTCAGCACACACCACTTATTAGATGCAGCTGGGGGGAATGTGTGTGTGGGGGGGGGGGGGCTTGTGTGTGTACTCTTGGTTGAGCAGACAGAGGAGAGGTAGCCCGCGGCGCGGCGCGGTGCGCTGTGTAGATGCTCAGCGGCGTGCTGCCAGCCGCTCGGCGGCAAATCAGGCGCAGCAACAGCGCTCACGGCAGCGTGCGGGACCTGGATCAGCACGCCAAGCGTTCAGTGCCGGTGCCAAAGTGAATGCGACATTGGCGATGCGCATGCCCTCCTTCCTTAACACGCATTGCACAGCCTCTTCAAGCCCGTGTGGCCAGGGCTGACGATGCCAGACCTCGTGCTGACACTGGCACGCCGGAAGTGAAATTTGGGACCCTAATGCGCAAGTCCAACAGTTACGAGGTAACCGATGCTGATGTTCTTGTGCTCTTGCGTGTGGCGCGCAGTCAGAGAAGAAGCGGCTGGACGCCATCAAGACCAGGGTCACCGAGCAGCACAAGGAGAACCTGCGGCGCATGCAGGTGAGCGCTGCTGCAGTCCACGGCAGAGTACAGTATACTGTGATGTAATGTTGAAAGAAGCTGTGAATTTGGGCAGCGCAGTGAATGACAAATCTCGCATAGGGCTTGAAGCAGCCTAAATGATCCGTTAATTGTTTGCTGTCAGGTGTCTACGTTCGCCTCGCTCCACACCTACACTATGTAGACTCAATCAGCTGAATGACAACGCACAACAGCAGTGTATGTACTTCTCAAGCAGTGGGACATGTCATCCCTCGTACAGCCTAGTGCCATTTATATGGCCCAGTGGTGGTAATACGCGCAGCAGGTTGACCGCTGCAAGTGGTCTGTGGCAAGAATTGGAATCCACATGACGACAACAACAGCATCGCATTTTACGCACAGTACATTGCCAGTGCACTACATACATCTGTATCATTGCGTGGCCAAAGTACTGTGAAAAAGCTCAATGCAGTGAACGCTCCGCAGTAGGCGTGGCTGCGAAGCGCGCATGCCGCGTGAGTCCCGTTGCGCGTGTCAAACAAAAATGGTAGAAAAGCAACAACGAAAACTCGAGCACGAGGTAGAAAATTCAAGTAGAATTACAAAAGAAACCGGTGTGCATAGGTGCGGATTGCCATGCTCCTTGACGCATATCCGCTGAACCGAGACACATCGTGCTGAGCTCACGGCGAGTGGTCAGCGCTCAACCGCAGTGAGCGCTCAACACGCGGCGCGCTGAACAGCCAGTGCTCCATTTGCTACACGTCTGCACTTCATCGTTAAGCACTCTGAGTGGTCAGCGCTCAGCGAACTGCGTGTCAGCATCCAGCGGACTGTGTGTCAGTGCGCCGTGCCTATCAGCGCTCAGCGAGCTGCGTGTCAGTGCTCAATTTGAGCTGCGTGTCAGCACTCAGCGAGCTGCATGGCAGTGCAAGCTGTGTGTCAGCGCTCAGCAAACCGCATGTCAGTGATCAGCAAGCTGCATTGTCAGTGCTGAACAGGCCACCTGTCAGCGCTCAGCGAGCGGCGTGTCAGCGCTCAGCGAGCTGCGTGTCAGCGCTCAGCAAGCTGCATGTCAGCGCTCAGCGAGCTGCGTGTCAGCGCTCAGCGTGCTACGTTTCAGTGCTCCGCGCGAGCTACATGTCAGCTTTCGCCACGCTGGGTAGTCAGTGGTCAGTGCGCTGAGCGGTCAGTGCGAATGCGCTGGACGGTCAGCGCACATACCTGCCGTCGGGGACCGTGGATCTATGGAAACGAATCAAAAGTCTGTAGAGCTCTACTGTAGGTGGCAAGGTGTGATCAGCCGTCAGATCGAATGCCTTCCACCAATGACCGTGGTCGCCGCCGCTGCGGCAATTGGCCACGAGTCAAACAGAGCCACTCTTATGTGATCGTCGGTTGGTGATGCGCTGTGGGCGCTCGTGGCACCGCGAGGGAGGTGCTGGCGCAACTGGCATTGCACTATAAGTGTTGCCAGGTATCAATAGGCTGTAAATCCACATGCTTTTGAAATACCATACATTTTTTAAATCATCTGGCTAGATGAGCACATACTCCAATGCCAATATCAAACGGTTTTCTTACAAAGTAGTTGAACATCACCAAAACATGCGTGATCTTCAATACTGTTCTGAGTGAGTGGGTATCGACGAGTCAACACATGCAGGCTGTTGGTCCTGTGAGGTTGCAGTGTGGACATCATGCAGTGTCATCATGCAGAGGAAGCTGCGCTCGTGGCGCAACAGCGGCAGGCGACACACGTGCTCGTCTGCAGGACAGAAGTAGTGTTACGCAAGCAAAGCCAGTCTGGGCATGCCAGCTCAGGCTTGATGAGTCATCACGGCAAGACATCATGAACTGATCTTAAGCAGATCTCGTATACACGATATCAACATAATGCCCCCCCCCCCCCCCCCCCCCCCAGGAACTCAAGTACAAGAAGCTGCAGGAGGAGCGCGAAGCATACGGCAAGATGACGGATGCGCAGAAGCGTAAGTTTGACGAAAAAGCGGAGAAGGCAGCAAAGAAGAGCGCCGCCAAGGCCGGCCCTCGAGTCAAGAAGGTGTGAATGTCACTTGCATGTCAAATCAGAAACGCGTGCCGCTGTCTACGCTTTGTTGGTGCCTCGTGTCGCTGCCCTGTTTTGCTATATGCGCACATGCTGCATTCGTTTGTGTTCCAGTGTTGCTCGGTGCTGCGTTGGCAATGAGGGTCTGGCAATGGTCGCGCATGTGCCATGATGACTACATGCTCTCTTTTGCGCACACGAGTGCGTACGGTGCTAAGCTTGTGTCAGGTGTTCGCGAAGGCACGAGCCTCTGGGTGGGTTTGGGCTTTACCCTGACCCCTAATACAGCCAATGTATTCCAAGCAGTGCTGCAACTGTGCTTGTGCACCACCGCAGGAGTAAAGCAAGCGAACTATGGTGATGTTCAACTTGAAGTTGGCGCCGGTACAGCGCAACAGCCTGTGGAATCATGCCCACGTTGATGGTCGCAGTGCAGCCATGACCACAACGCTCAACTAAGCAGGCGCTGCCGCACGCGAGCTCTGTTGAGCATATGCAACAAGCGTCTGCAGCTGTTGTGCAGTGGGTGCTAATCCCTGGCAGGTTTGCTGCCGCTGCCGCCAACACTCTGCTGCTGAGCAGGGCGAGGGTGCGCGCATGCAATCAACACGTGCCCCTCTGCTTGCAAAAAGCTGCAAGTGGGGACCAATGGGAAGCAGCGGTGTGCTTACAGATGCTCGCACCGGACCCCAGGCCCATCTACCGCTTCAGATTGCAGCGTTCTATCATGCCAGGGGTGCGCCTTAGGTGCCGCTTGAGGACGACAGCCTTGTGGCCGCATGCCTCGCAGGGTCCGCCTTAGGGTCAGGGTTAGGCGAGAGCAGCAGTCAAAACTACTGCCAGTTGTCGCAGGTATGCCGCGATGCCTTCATTGACACTGTAAAAACTACGTCCGCAGACCCCAAGTGTGTGGCCTGGAAGCAAGCAGCCCAGTCCCACATTCGTGACATGTCTGAGTATATCAGGCACTTCAACGGCATGCGCCTGCAAATGAAGACATTTTCGTTCTGGCGAAAGCAAGCAGACTATCATCGCAAGTGCGGAGCACGCATTTCATGTTGCATATATTGTCCTTCCTTGCAAGGGCGCATGGCACATGACAACGGGTCACTGCAAGGTGGGCCCCTGTAACGAAATCTTCCAGCAGCAGCAGCGGCGCCGCGTGTGCTCAGCAGCAAGAGAACCTGTGATCAGCAGCAGCGCGCCGCCGCCGCCGCCGCTGCTGCTGCTGCTGCTGCTGCTGCTGCTGTTGAAAGACGGCATGGGCCCACTTGGGGTCCGGCGGCTGGCTTCAGCAAGCATGTCCGGAGGACTCAAGGTGGGTACCTTGTGGAGGAATAACTGGTGAGCACACGCTCGTTGTGCCGCACGCAAGCAGCACGATGTAACAGCAACACACATGAAGGTTGTCTTTTGCGCCGTGGAGCCTCTGTAGTCCTTGACGCGTGCCACCAGCCTAGGTTTGCTGGCCAACGGGATGCGGCGCATGCCTTCGGTGACACTGCTCACAGATGCCGATGGCAGCACCTCTGGCCCCCACAATGGTGCCGGCACGGCGCAGCCGCAGCGCACTAAGTCGCAGGCGCAATGTTGTGTCGAATGATTTTTTGAATTGTGCACACGCCCCGTGTGTAGCAAGGGGGACGCACACCGTACACAAAAACCCCATGATTGCCTGTGCAGCATTGCTCAGGAAAGCGCCACAGCCCGCGTCGATGAGTGCAGAGGGCCTCAAGTTCAGCCTATGCCTTGCCAATTGTCGTGTATTCATGAAGAGTGGCGTCGGCCGTGCTGCAAGCCTGCAGGCCCACACCTGATAAAGCACTAGCAAAGGTTGAATAGGCTGTGCGCTTCTGCTGCATAGGGAGGAGAGAGTGGCGCACACGAGGGCGGGGGGGGGGGGGGGGGGGGGGCGGCGCGCCTATAGCAACTCTATGTTGTATACCTTTGTGTGCAATAACGTCCCACAAGCAGAACTGCGTGCTGCAAAGGCAAAGCAGTTGACTCTGGGGGAGGTTGTTGAACTTGGTGAGCAGCAGAAGGTGCAAAATTTAGCAACAGCAGAAGTTGCAAAAGTCAGCAAGACACTGATTGGGCACAATGGTACAAAGCGTATGTATTGAGGCCCTCAACCTTGTGCAATTATGCAAATATAGCATGTTAGCTACTAGAAAGGTGTACAAAAAAAGGTGTAGTCAAACACTTCAAAGAAGTGGAAAGTCCTCGAGAAAGTATCAAAAGTCTCATCCGCGGTCACTGATGGCTGCTTCAAGCAACTTCTCAGGCAGACCCCAGATGCAGGGGTTCACTCACAGTTACAGTGTCATTGAGACACAATGGAGAGGCTGCACGTTGTGTTGGCAAAGCTGAAGGCGCGTACGCTTTCGCCCTTCTCCCTGCAGGCGCAGGGTGCATCATGAATGTGCATCAATCATGAAGGCTATGTAAGAATGTGTCCTACGGGTAGTACGCATGCTCTTGCAAACGACAGTTTGCTGATGGACCTACTGTAAAGCTGCCACTCAACTGCGAATGGTGGGGGCTGTGCATCACAAAGAAAAAATTGCGACGCCGCTGCCCCCCAGCAACGAACCCCCCTAGTGGCAATGGCGCCGTTGCGGCAAGAACGGCAGAGTTGCCCAATCGCAAAGCAGATGCTGCGTGTTGGTCTGGGCCGTTGGTAGGCTGGCAGACCATCTAAGGCAGTCAGCGCAGCTGACCTTGGTGCAGCCCTCGCGTAATAGCGTGCGACTTCAGAGCGCAGAAGTTGACGGATCTGATCGTGGCCATGCCGACGCATACCCCACAAGCTTAGAGTAAACGCGCGCGGGTCGGGGTGTTGAAGGGCAAGCCCAGCCTTCTATAACACAGGTCCCCCTGAGGCGCGTCAGGGGTGTAAAATGGGGTGGGGTGGGGTGGGGGGGGGCGCAGCCTGTGCACGCACGTCCTCCGCATATTTTGCGCATGTGAGGGGAAGGGGCGGGGGGGCACGGCCCTTACGGACCACTGCGCTGTCTCCGCAGCGGCTGCCCAAGACGCACTCAAAGGTGTTGGGGCGCGGGGCCGCCGACCACTTGCGCCACCGTCAAAACGCCCGACTCCTGCTGCGCCGCAGCGCCTTCGAGTTCCACGCTGTTGCCATCGCTCTCATCGGCCGTTGCAGCAGCGGCGGCGTCGGCTGATTGCGAGCCAGACACTGCCGCCGCCGGCACGGCTGCGTGCGCAGCCGCTGCTGCAGTGGCAGCAGGAGCGGCAGCAGCAGCGGCAGTGGCGCCTTTCTCGGCGGCCGCGCTTGTAGTGATGCTCACATGCCCTGCTGCTGCTGCTGCGTACCATGCCTGAACCTCGCCCACCATTGCTGCCTTCTTTGCACCGAAGGGAGGTCCGCCTGTGGTGACCACCGCCCCCTCAATAGGGGGCTTGGCCGCAGCAGTGCTCGGCGTGGCAGCGAGCGGAGGCAGAGGTGTCGTGGCGGTTACGGCGGTTTCACTTTTGCTTGTGAGCGCGCGCGTTTTGGTGATGTTGGCGCTGTACTTATTGATGGAGTCGCCGAAAGCCTTGCGCTCGGCGTCCGAGTTGAGGCCCCAGTTGAGCGAGCCCTTGTTGATGAGGAACCAGTTGCTGCAGTTCATGCAGGGGCGTTGGCGGGGGGGGAGGGGGCCGGGGGGGGGGGGGCATGATGAGCGGTATGCCTGGTGCACTTGTATTGCTAGTGCAATTGCATGAGGCCATGTGTGTTCATGCACAGCCGCTGCTTCAGAATGGCCGGGGCGAGGGGGAGGAGGGGGGCGGGAATGGCAGCGAGTGTGAGCTCGTGACTGGTGATGCCTGGCGTAGTGATGCTCAGTGGACAACTTGCCTTCGCGCACGCGGTGAAGGAGTGGATGACGTGGTCACTGCTGACTGGTGTCGAGGCCGCAGTTGAACGTGTCGCCCTTGTTGATGTAGATACAGTCACTGCAGCGCGAAGAGCGGCTGTTGGCGCTCTAGAGCAGCTGCCAGGTGCATGCGCACATCTGCGCGGTACCTCGCAGTAAGTGCGTGCATTACTTACATGAAGTTATGTGCCCTGCCTGATCCAAGCAGTGACTTGCCATTTGAGCCTTTGGCCCAAGCACAGCATCAAGATTGGTGAGTAAGCATGGCATGTCGGATTCTGCACCTCCTGGGCTGGCTTGGCACCTCATGCAACCGGCAACCTGTCCAGCACACGTCAGCATCCTACAGCAGGTTTGCCCAGTGCATCATGCTGCGCGCATGCGCGGTCACGACTGCCAACTTGAAGGCGCTGCACGGCGCTGGTCCTGCCAAAGCTGAGCGCCAGTGTTTGCCCAGGGGACATGAGCTCTCTAGCTGCGCGCATGTGTGCACATAACGCCTGCAAATTTGCAATTGCCTGCCACACGGCATATACATTAACCCCCCCCCCCCCCCGTGATGCTCTCACTGGTTCAATGCGCGCAAACCTGACGAGACACCTTTGACGTTGCTACATGAAGTTGTCAAGTACGGTGACGCACTCACAAGTGCTCCACGCGCATAAACTTGGTGCAACGTGCGCGAAAACCTCATGAGACTAATTTGAAGTCGATACTCCAAGCTGTCAAGTACGGTGACGCACTCACAACTGCTCCACGCGCGTGAACTTGGTGACGACGGCGGCGAACGCATCCTTGATCTGCCACACAGAAAGTTTCAACTTCCGCCGTGTGCTGAGCTCTCACTGGCTCAACGCACGCAAACCTGACGACATGCACTTGAAGTCGATACTTCAAGCTGTCAAAGGGCGGTGACACTCACAACTGCTCCACGCGCGTGAACTTGTTGACGACGGCGTAGAATGCGTCCTTGATCCACTGCGGCTTGCTGTTGGACTGCCACGTCGTGGAGCTCGTCTCGGCGACGCCCAGGGGCTTGTTGCCGCTGAGCGCTGCCATCCTGTTGTAGCCGGGCGTGAAGACATCCGTGAAGCTCTTCCAGCTCATGTGGTAGGAGTCCGTGCCGGCGCGGTTGTAGCTGTCAGGACAGCGAGCGCGTAGCGAGCGCGTAGCAAGGAGGTGCGGTCAACAGAATTACGCGAGTAGGGCACACGTGTTCGGGGGGGGGGGGGGAGCCATCCCCTTTTGCAGCCGGCGCGGTTGTAACTGTCAAGAGCGAGCGCGCGGCGAGGGGGTCAACTGGTATACCTTCAATTTGAAGCGGCTGGTGCGCGCGTGCACACAGGCCGTCGCCTTTCTGCAGCCTGCCTCTGAAAAATAGCGACAGAGCTTTTAGCACTTGTGTGAAGCAGCTCATCTGATGCTGAAGCTGCAGCACGGAGGACATGCTGAATCAACATGCTCCTGTCTCTGCTACCAGCAAGAGAGTACGCATGCGCGCCGGTGTTTGCGCCCTTGACCTCGACAGTCACTTTTGTACCAGCCGCAAACACGCGCCCACACCGCTGCAGTTGCGCGGCAAGCGTGAGCGGCAAGCTAGGTTGAAAGCGGCTTCCTCTGAAGCGCGCAGTGCTCCTGGCCTGCCCCCAGACGTGTACCCGTGCATGAGCGCTGCTGTGAAGGAGTGCTCAGGGTTAAGGTCAGGGTTAGGCGCGCTCTGTGCAAACTTTGTAAGGGGCAACAAGGGAGTTTCTGACTTGTGTGGCATGGGTTCGTGTTGTCGTTGTCTGCAGTGGTAAAGAGCAAGCACGCAGCGGAGATTGTACACACCCTGTTGCGGAACCACAAGCAGCCCGGTCTTTGGCTTGCTGAATGCACGCGCAGGTACGTTGACTTAAGCTGAGCCTAGGTAGCACTCGCTTGCAGGTGAGCTTACAGGTGCGCCGCAAAAACATGCAAGCCGCAGGCAAAAGAGCTGCATACCTTGCATGGTTCACGGGCTTTCTGCACCTCAAGCAGCAGAAGAGAGGTACACAATGTGACGTGTGTTGCACTACACGTGTCATACAGTCACGGGGGCTCTACGCTGCGTGTTACATGCTGAGGCAGGCGGCGGCAGCTGAGGTCATGGGCAGTGGAGCAGGCGTTGGGAATGCATCTTCATACATGCTTACGGTCAGTCATACATGCTTACGATTAGGGCTGGAACGGGGGTCACCGCTGCTTCGCAATCTTTCGCCCAGCGCTCCGGACAGCAGCGCTGAGTGCGGATGAGCCAAGTACTTGGTCCGTAAAGTTGCAGTTCTGACCCCTTGTGTTCCCATAGTTATAGTTCAACAACATAGTGTAGGTAGCGCATGTGTTCAGCTGCACTCACAAATGCGTTTGAGCACACGCTGGACACGAGCACATGGTGGCTCATACCTTGCTCGTCTCGGAGAACATCCACCCCTCAAGCTGGTGTGCGTAAAGTACAACAACAGTACACATGCCGACTCATGACAGTTCAAGTGTACTCACCCGCTGCAGAGCACCATGTCCACGACATCCGTGCCGGGGAACCACTCGGTGAAGTTCCTGTTCTCGCCGCGCGCGTTGTCGCAGTTGTAGCTGAGCTGCATCTTGGCCTGCGCGCCGCGGTTCTTGAAGACGTACGCGACGTGCTTGAACGCGCGCTGGAACTTGGCGCGGTCGTTGCCGGAGCGGTACGTACCCCACGAATACCAGTCGCCTGGGGGCGCGCGGCACCGTGACAATGCGGGACGCGTTGTCAGGTATAGTCTATACTAGAAGTATTATATTGAGATCAGTGAGCTCACTGACAGGTGGGAGCACTCCTGTTCAGAGCAGTGGCTGCTGCTGCTGCTGCTGCTGCTGCAGCAGCAAATGGCCCACACACAAGCACAGGGCTCATGGTTGACCACGCTAAATGCCAAGCAGGAAGTGTGGGCAGCAGTCGACGACGGCGTTCGTCAGCCAGCTGCCAGTGTACATCTTACAACCGCAACTGCGCGACCTATTTTGAACGACGAGAAGGCACCCGTCACAGCCTAGAGCAAGGTGGCAGCTGGTGGTGTACGTGCAGAGTCAAACGCGGTGTGCGAATGACCAGAGTAACCATTGGTACCACATCACATAGCCGCCATGATAGTGTGAGAATTCACCGCACGTGTACATACATGTGCCACAGGGCTGACAAGACCAGCAGCACACCACGCGCTTGTCCAGCTCACCGTTGAACTCGTGCATCGGGCGGATCCACATGGCGCGGTTGCCGTCGGCCTTCCACTCGTCGATGAACTTGTTCAGGTACGAGTCGAACGCGCCGTCGCCGATCGCCTGCAGGTTGGCGTAGCTGCCGTCGTAGAACTCGGGGACGAGCACGACTGTGCGATTCGCGTCCAGGTGCGGCTTCAGGAGGTACTTGTACTTGCCGGGCAGCTCTTTCACCTTCTGGTACTTGACCACGACCTGGAACTTGGCGCCTGCGGCGGGAGCGCTCATCAGCGTTGCGCAGCGCTCAGTCGAATGAGCTTGTCATGCAACGGTGCTTGATGAATGAATTCATGTGACGGTGATGGCTGCTGTGGCGGTGTGCACGTCGCCGCGGTGACGGCTGCAGCGACGTGCAATGCGTGGTGGGAAATGAAGCGGCTGGCGCTTCTGCTGGCAGAAGGAGGGGCGCGGCGCCTGCGCAGCGCGCCAAGCGCTTTGCAGCTGGGCTGAGCCGCACACAAGTGTCGACTTGACGCTGACATCAGCAGACTTCAACTGAGAACAGCTGCTTGTGTGAAGGGAGGCCATCAGCGAGGCTCAGCGCACCGCCCAACACCACACAAACTTCGACTGCGGGGCGGGACTGACGCCCAGCATGCGGTCTGATCCGATGATCGTGACATGAAGCAGCGCTCATCATGGTGCGCATGTGAGCGCACACATTGCTATGGTAACGGCGTCAGCGTGCAATCTGACCTTCAAAAGCAGTGCTCATCAGGGTCTACACATTGCATTGGTGGTTTGCACATTGACTGCGGCACCTGCACATGACAGCCGCCGGCGTGAAGCGGCGCTGCATCTGACCACCGTCCTGCATGAGTGCCTCTTCAACTTCAAGTAGAGTGTCTATCGTGCTACCACTACAGTCATCTCTGTCTCAGACAGGTCACGACTGAGAGACGACGGCGTACGGCAGGCGGTTAATCATGGCTTGAAATTCTGTGCTGCGTACCTGCCAAATGGCAAAATGATGATATGCTGCTCAGATCTGATGAAGTGGAGACTTCGTGAAACCCCCCAGATACAGGCAGTGCTGGCCCTGCCTGAGGGTATTGTAGCCCACGGTCATTTCAGGTGCGCTATGTTTCACAGTCTGGTTGTGCGAGGGCACGCAAGCCGAACATCAGCATGCCCTATTTGAACTCACAAGGCGAACCAGCAAATCACGCGTCCGCCGCTGCTGTCGCAGCCTCCTGCGACAGGCACTTAGCACTGGCAGATGACGCGCGATGGCTAAGTATGCCACCATATCTGATGATGTTACTCACCTATGAGCGATTCTCGAGATGTAGGCGTTATGCTAGCATCGTCGATGATGCCGATCCTCAAGGGGGCGCGCAGTCCTCTGTGCCGATCATCGAATCGTTGCGCGTTGTTGAGATGCTGCTGAAGCTCAAGCAGGGCAGTTGGGGGCGCATTGCTTCTTCGTCGAAGGCAAAGCAAGTCCCTTGTCCAAAATGTCTCGCGCAGCATGATTACCAGAGTCAGCATCAAGACGATCCACCGCCACGCTTGGTTGCCCTTCCCTGACATTTTTGTCACAACCGCGCGTGTGTGGCCGTTGCCGGCTGCAGACTGCTCTCTGCAGCTGCGCATTAAAGGCGGGCGCACCATGAGAGCGCTCGCCACATCCTTGTCATGCCACCAATCCACGCGTAATTTCTGATCATGATTTGTCACTTCGCATCAATTCACGCGAGTTTGGTGCTATGTACATACTGCCACATACTGCATGCTAGCTATGGCAGTGGCTAGCTACTGCGCACGACAGAAAGTTGAAAGAAACACGCGATGCATGTCTCTGCAGCCGCGGGCATTTGCAAAAGCTCCGGCGCAGCACCCCCGGGCAAATGGTGGCCCGTTCCGATCTGGGAGAAACGATTCTGGGGGGCGCTTTTTAAAGCTTCCATTCGGTGTGGTGGAGACCTCTCCTGGATCATTGAACCTTGCATTCGAAGGTGGATGCTCAGGTACCGTGGCTATTGTCAGGAAGGCAAGATGCAAACCACAGGAGATGATCCCTGGAGGTGCATACACTGGTGGGCCATTTGAAGACCAGCCCCCCCTCCGCCCCCCAGACACAGGCCAAGCACATTTCCGGAACTTGACCAAGGCGGGAAGAAAATATGGCAGCGAGGGCATAGTGCAACACAATGTACAATTGAGCCAGCGTTCTGTTGCAGCGCGCATCTCAGCCCAATGGCAAGCTTCACGATTTGCTGTAGCATGCACTCTCCGCTGCAAAGACAGCTAATGGCACGCGAGTGCCTGCCCGCCTGCCGCGTCGCACGCGCCCGTCACCTCCCCTGCTGCGCGCGCACCCACTGGAGCAGCTCAGCGTGCCCTCGCCGCTCCGCGTGCGCCGCGCACGCGTCCGCATCCCACGGGCACCCATGCGCGCGCGCCCACTTGAGGCCCTCCAGATTTCCGACCCACGCCGCCACTTGGCACGTGCTAGCATCCCACGGGCACCCGTTTGCGTGCGCCCACTTGAGGACCTCGTGGCGCCTGTTCCGCACCGCCGCTTCGCTGGTGCGATAGCCCCATGGGCACCCCTGCGCACGCACCCACTGGAGGATCTCCAGGTACCCGCCCTGGGCCGCCATCGCGCACGTCTCCTCGTCCCACGGGCATCCCTGGGCGTGCGCCCACTTGAGGGCCTCGAAGCTCCCATCCCGTGCAGCCATGAAGGTCGTGCAGTCGTCCCAAGGGCACCCCTGTGCGCGCAGCCACTTGAGCACCTCGAGGCGCCCCCGTGACGCGGCAAGTGCGCACGCGAGCTCGTCCCAGGGGCACCCTGCTGCGCGCGCCCACTCGAGCACCTCAAGGTTCCCGCTGCATGCTGCCGCCGCGAACACGGCCGCACTCCATGGGCACCCGGCAGCGCGCGCCCAGCGCAGCAGCGCGATGGACCCCACCATTGCCGTGCTCCAGGTAGACGGCATGTCGTCGCTGATGGCTTCGCACAGGCCCTTCCAGCGGCGGCACACGAGCAGCACCTGGATGCCGTGGTGAGGCATGAGGAACTCCAGCACAATGGACACCAGCGGGTCCTGGCTGCAGACGTCTGCGATCGTCATCTCGCGCATGCGCCGCCTGCTGCCCCTCGTCACCGCCATCCTCGATTGTTCTGCAGCGGCAGGGTCGCAGGCAGGCGCTGAGTGAGGGACCTGGCAGTTGTAGCCAAACGCTCATGCGAATTACATACTTTGGCAAATGGGACCGCTGCATGAAGTGCCGGAGATGGCTGCCTGCGCAGTCAGTGATGTTGATGTCACACTCAGCATATATATGCTTCGACCTGCTCAGAGGTCGCAGCCATATGTCAGAAAACCAGCGCTCGGCTCGCCGCACAATGCAGAAAAACAGCGCACACCACAGATGGCTGCCATTGGCTGGCCAATCACCCGACCGCATCGTCGAGTCTCTCACGCATCACGGCCTGAAATCCCAATCAAAGATGATCATTACAGAGGCAGCGCCAGTGCGCAAACAGGAGGCGATTGCTATTCCTTGTGTGTTGAAGCTGGATCGTACAAGGCAGGCAGCTCGCAAATGGGACTAGGCGAGTTGCGCTTCGCAAATAAAACGCACCTCGTTCGCCTTCCGAGGTGTCGGCTAGCTTCCAACTTCCAGTTGAGCTTGGTCCTAAAACTTGAAGTTTTGAGCTCGAATGTGGTTCGACTGTGGACGATTCGAGCGGGAACAAAGTGCAACTCGCTTGGCCCAACTGTTCTTGGCTAGTAGCGCTTGATTGATCGCCCATGCCCAAGGCAGCTCGAGACGGCAATGCGGGAGCTTCGCCGCTGGCAAAGCGTAGAGGCGGCGGCAGCGATCACTCGCCTGAAGCAGTTCTCATCACGTCCGCCAGCAGCCTTGCCCTTGAAGCCCTGCAAGTGCTGATCAGTCGGAACATACAGAGCGTACATGCGGACAACGCTGCGTCAAAGGAGAGGCCAAGTGCAGCACATGTTTATACGGTGTATTCCACGTATATCACAGCCCCGAAATGACACTGTCTTATATATACAAGATGCCTCCATGACACCGCAAGCGGCCAACAATGTTGCAAGGGGATGGGGTGTCCTCGACTACATAGATTCAGACGGCAGCATGCGCAGATACGACACGGATGGCTGCATTACCATCACCTTGCGCATTGTGGACGGGGCCCCTGTCAAGTTGAGCGCAGAGCACACGGTGACCAAGCAGCAGTTGTACGGAGCCATCCCTTCCTCCGCTCCGCTCGACATCGCCACTGCACGTGCGCTGCATGTGGCCGCAGGCGCGCCACGCACCGTCGCCGATGCCCTGCTTGTCAACTCGCTGCGATTGGATTCCACGTTGTTTGCGGTTGTGAAGCACTGCCGCCGGGCTGGCGAGCGCTGCGATACCCTCGGGAGTGTGTGGCGCAGCAGAGCGGAGGCCGAGCAGGAGGCGAGAGGGCTGTTTGCCGACGCTGGGTGGCGGCAGATGCGCCGAGCGATACTGCACGGCGTTTGCGTCCCAGGCTGGTACCCCCTCAGTCCCAGTGGCATTTTGGCAGATGACGGCGACAGTGACGACGACAGTGACGACGAGGAGGGTCTGCACATGGATCAGTACGCCGATTACGATTGTCATCTCGTGCACGACGTGAGGCCCCACAGTTGAGGTAGGCCAGACGGCCCTCATTTCATTCTTTCTCGCAGCAGCCGGCACCTGCACTTTGTTTCACAGGCGCATACGAAACCTTCAGTCTTACACATCTACAGGCGCAGAGCTGCACATTTCAATGCAACCAGTTTCCCCTGTGGTGTATGTCTTTGTAAGACCTGCCCTGCTGCTGCCACCATTAATGTCAACATCTTTGGCTTTTGAGCGCATCGGGCGCTCTGTTGGGCTTCAGCATGACAAATTTGGTTTATGCGCCAGTGTACGTCCATCATACTGCTGCTTGGGCACTGCTGCATTGCCGCCCAGTGATGCCCTGTTAAATCGTACTTGTCGTAATGCTGCTGCACTGTCCCGTGTCCAATAGCTGACTTGAGTGTAAGTAAGTATGTGCGCCCTATATCTTTCTGAATCCTGGTTGGTGGACATGCAAGGCTTATATATGTGACCATTTGATCCGGCTCTCTGCTGAGCAGTGCTGAGAGCAGGTGGCAGAGCAGGTAGCTCGGAGCAGCAGAAAACTTTGGCACGCGGCCACTTTTCTTCTTCTGATCTTCAATGATGAATCCACACTGCATCTGTCTCTCAGGTCCGGGGCACAGCATGACCAATGATACAATGACGACCAGCTTGCGATTTGCACATTGGTGCCCAATCACCTGGTGTGTGATTGGGCCGTGTCACCGTGTCACCCTTCAGAACATGAAGTACGCCCTGATGTTGCGTCCAACTGCAGAGCATTGTTAAAATATAATGGTCGAGGTGTCATCGGTCCAGTATCCGAACCTCAGAAGCTAAATGCAATTTGCCATGATAAAGCATTCTAGACCGTACAGCCCGCGCATGAGCATTATACCTCTCCTGCCCAAGACTCAAGGCAGGCAGCAGCATTACCAGTTGAACTAGCGAGGTCCGGCAGGTCAGAGCCTGCTTGATTGGTGTGGTACGCTGATGCACGTACAGCACTCACGAGGCATCATGCCGGACATCAAACTCGCGGTGTCATGTGGGAGCACTAATAGATGCCACACAGAGCTCACCAAACAGGCTGATCAGGCATCACAGAGCTGCAGCTCAACAACCTGCCAGAAAGCCGAGAAAGTGCACATTGACTTTGTGGGGAAAGCAGCAAGGAATACATGGAGTGACTCTCAGCAACAAGAACTGCAAGAGAGCAGCTAACAGACATGGGACTTGCCGAAGGTCTGCAGGTGTCGTGGGGTGAATTTGCAGGGTGAAAGGCGCTACGGTGGCGCGACCGTTTCAGCAAAGCAAGGCGCGACGGAGAGGAACTTCAGTCGGTCGCAGTTGCATCACATCAACCCCGCCTCAGGCGATGAGCTTCACTGGCCGCACGGCGTGGATGTCGTAGTAGGTATGGAAGTAGTTGCCCCGTACATCCTCCTCTAGAGCTCCGTCGCTCTCGCTGCCGTCATCTGACAGGTTGCTGTCGCGGGGGACGCTCTGACCCGGCACGTAGTGGCCGCAACGAATGGCTTGGCGCATGCGCCGCCAGTCCAAGTCCTCCGCCAGCCTCCGGGCGGCCTCCTGCTTCGCCTCCGCTTTGGTGCGCCACACGCTCGTGAGGCACCCGGAGTCCTCAGCATCCACCAGGTAGTAGTTCATCACTGCGAAGATGACGGGGTTCACCCGGTTCGAGCGGAGCTCGAGACTGGCGCGCATGGCGGCGGCGGCGCTGCGCGGTGCGCCTGCGGCCACGTGCAGCGCGCGTGCAGAGGCGGCATCGAGGGGAGCCGCGGAGGGGATGGTGCCATGCAGCCGCTGCCTTGTGACCGTCAATACTTGGCCACTAGTGAAGTCTTCCTTGTACCTGCCCAAGCTGGGCAGGAAGGCGGTGACGTGGCCAACCCTGTCGTACTTGCGGTAGTCATCTTCCCGGTCGCTGTGGCCCAAGCCAAAAGCCGCTAGCGCGGCGTTGTTGGCCGCTTCGGCAGTCATGTGGGCGGCAATCACGCGTGGACAAGTGTTTTCGATCTCGAAGCCCCGCCGATTATAGAATAGCGTGTAAACATGCTCTGCAGATGGCTTCTCCTCCAGCGCAGCGTTCTCTGCCTGCAGGCTCTGAGCATTCCAGCAGATCAGCACTTGCAGAGCCCGACGGGCTAGGCTGCTTCCGGGGTGCTCAAGAGGCGCGCTGCCGCCACCCTTGGACACAGGCAAACCTGTATCATTGCCATTGCGCGATGTTTTTGGCATGGCCAGCGAAACGCCAAGGTGTGTACAGCCTGGTCTCTGAATCAGGCGAGTCCAGTTGCACTTTTCAAGTTGAGCTTGCAAGCTTTGAAAGAGTAAACAGAGCGTAGAGCAGCAGGCGCCTGAACGGGTAGGCGCGTATCGCACACCTTGGCTGTCGAATCCCCTGGCCGCCTCCCATCAACAACTTCAAAAGTGTGTGCAACGGACGAGAAAAAACTGCCATGCTCAAAACAGCCCCTCAAGCACTTCTGGACTTTGGTGGCTAAGCGTGGCGGCGGCGGTGGGCATCGCCCGAAGCATTGCTCATGACCTCCGCCAGCAGTCTTGCTCTTACAGCCCTGCAATTGCTGATCAGCTGGAACATGGAGAGCGTGCAGGCAGAAAATGAGACGGCGGAGAAAAAGCCATCTGCAGCGCATGTTTATGTGCTGAGTTCATGTGCTGATTCTATGGTGGCCTCCGATAAGGCTGTCCTATACATATCACGTGCCTTCGTGAGGATGCAGATGGCCAACGATGTTGCAAGGGGGGGATGTGGCCTCTATAGCGGCATACACGTGTGGACGACAGCATGTGCAGGTACGACACGGATGGCTGCGTTACCGTCACCTATCGCATTGCGGACGGGGCCCCTCGCAACAAGGTGCGTACGGTGACACAGCAACGGTTGTATGGAGTCATCCCTTCCTATGCTCCGCTCGACATTGCCACTGCACGCGCGCTGCACGTGGCCGCAGGCGCGCCGCGCACCGTCGCCGATGCCCTGCTCGTCAACTCGCAGCGATTGGATTCGACATTGTTTGCGGTGGTGCATCACCGCCGGGCTAGTGAGACTTGCGGATGCTTCAGGAGCATATGGCGCAGTAGAGGGGAAGCCATGCAGGAGGCGCGGAGGCTGACTGCCGATGATGAGTGGCGGCGGATGCGCCGTGCTATACACTGCGGCTTTCGCTCGCGAGGCCGGTGGCCTCCCAGTTTCGGCGGCTTGTCAGCAGACAGCGGCAGCGACGGGGAGGAGGGTGCTTACATGGATCGGCACACCGACTACGACTGTCATCTTGTGCACGACGTGCAGCTTCCGCCGTTGAGGTACATACTTTTATGTACTACTAGTAGGCCAGACGGTCGTCATGTCATTTTCCCTGGCAGCGGGTGTGCGCTTACTTGTGACACAGGCACAGCGTGGTGCTAAATCTCTTGTGTCGCCTATCTGCAGTCTTTCAGTTTCTGCAGGGAGACTACGATGTTTTCTCCGTGCACTATGTGTGTTTGTGTAGTTGATGCCAGGCCGCTGCCCCCACAAATGACACATTCTCGAGTGTTGAGCCCATCCCACACTCTGCTTGACGCCACTGCAAACTTTGCTTTTGTTTGTGTCGTTGAAGAAACTCTGTGGTCCTCGGCCGTGCCACAAGTCACTGTCAGAAGCGCATGCACGCCGCAGCCTGTACCTGCTGTACATGCACCCGTGTACATGTACATACCAAGCTGCCGCTTGGGGGCCTTCGTAGCTGCATTGCCGCCCGGTGGTCCTCTGCCTGAATGCTTGTTGCGATAATGCTCAGGCTGTCTGCCGTGTGTCAGAGAGATTTGATTGAAGTGAGCATGCGCGCTTTCATGGACCCTGCTGAATGGGAAGGCGGGGCTTTTGCTCAGAGTTCAAACTCATGCCTGACGCATACTTCAATGTAGACTGCACAACAAAGCTCAGCAGCGTGAGCGACACCCTGGCCTGGTTTACCGTCATTGACAAAAGAGGGTAGCTTGTATGGGCCTGTCAGCTGCAGACTCGGTCTGACTGCAGGACGCTGTACTCTGCAATAGTAGGGCAGTGAGGCCCAAAAGACCCGTCTTGCTTGCAAAAGAGCAGTTGAAGGGCAGTCGGTTGGTAGACATGCATGCCCTTGTGAGGGAATGTGCACAAATATATACTTCGAAGTATATGTATATTGGGGGGTGATATATATACTTCTATATGGACAGCATGCCATGTCCGCCCATCCACAAAGTCGGAGGAGTCATACATCAAATTACACATTGCCTCTGTCCTTTCTTCTCTGCGGTGAGTGCGCGAGGTTCCGGAGCACGCCAACTGCTGCCATCATTATAAATTCCAGCATGCTGCAGGTTGCAATCACATATCACATGCTTGTTGTCCATTGCAGACACAAACGTGCAATGGCAATGGATCAACAAGTCGCGAAAGACATGACAATACCAACATAAAGACCTGTTGCGATAAATGTCATAAGGATTGCTGTCCATTATCTTCTGCGGTGAGCATGTGAAGATCGGGAGCGTCAACTACCGCCATCGGCGCGGCGGGCATCGGATGCTTGCCAGGGCAGAACTGGAGCTCCACTTCTTGGAACGCGGGAGCGTAGTTGCAGCGCTCGAATCCCAGCGTCTCAAACAGCCGGAGCGAGCCCACGTTGTCTTCGCCAATCTGCGCAGGAGTGACGCGGTAGGCACGGATTGCAATTGACAGGCATCGGGGGAGTCACATTGTGTTGAACTTTGACAGCTGCTCGCGGTTGACGCAAGGAGCGAGCTTCATGCACCCTCACACAGAAATGAAAGCGCGCGGGTTGCGGCACATAAGCCAGGCATACTGAGCGATGTTTTATGCTTGGTGGAAGGGACCTGACTCAACACAGACACTTACAGACTGGCACTTGCACGACCAGGCGGACCATCCAGTAGGTATGTACAACAACCAGAAAGCATGTTCCACTACAACAACTTTGTAGGTACGTGTGCACCCTGCAAGCGGAGGGCCGCGTGCCCACCGCCCCCACGCTGACGCAGTGACTGAGCACAGACCCCACCTCTTCCGCGTGCTGAAGTCCTTCCTAACAAAAGCCCTAAAGTTACTGGCCGGCAGCCTGTTGAAGCAGAATCACGGGGGCGTGCGTCCGTACTTGGCATCTTGCAGAAATCTTTTTAGCTCAAGCACTTGAAGTTGAAGTTCACCTTGCAGAAGTAGCGCGATACGCCCAGGCTCTCCACGCCGTAGCGCATGAGCATCGCCACCGCCTCGCGAGCGTAGCCCCGGCGCCGGTACGCCGCCTCCGCTATCATGACCTTGCACGGCCGCGGGACGATGGCGGCACGGGCAGCGCAGCAGATACGAGACGTGGTCAGCGAGCAGGTACAGTGAGTGCGCTCCGCAGTCGCCCGGCGGCATCGCAGAGCACTGCCACGGTGCCGCTTCGCGCCAAAGTAGGTGCGCAAAACCTGCAAGAGACACAGGCGCGTCCTCGCAAGGCTGCGAGGAACAAAACAGCGTAGTGCCACATGATAGGCGACGGTACCCGCAGTACAACCCAACACCGTCGCGCCACGCTGCCTCAACTCTACTGCGTGGGGGCCATCCACTTCAACTTGAACAGTGGCGGCGCGCGCACCTCAACTTCCGCGGCCGCGGGGTCGTCGTGGTCCGCGCCGAAGAACAAATTGACGTCGCCGATCATGCGCGCCTCATCGCAGTGGTCGCCGCACTGCGCGGCGTCCGCGCCTCCCTCCGCGTGCGCTGCGCTGTGCAGGTCGCTCTCGGCAGCAGCAGCGGCAGCAGCAGCGGCGGCGGCAGTTGCGCTGTCCGTCGCAGCTGCCGCGTCCCCGTCGTCCGCCGCCAGCACAATGAAGGTGCACTTCTTGGGGTCGTCGCGCCAGTCCGCCTGTGCTGCGCGCGCGCGCATGCCAGCGTCGTTAATACCGGCACTTTCGGGTATGTACGTACGTGCGTACGCGGTAACAGCCGGGATCCTATTACCGTACGGTTTTACCGGCTAGGGCTTAGGGCTAGCCCATGTTGAAGTTACTAAGTAGGTTTGAATGTCCACAACTAGGGTTTAGCCAAATAAACACGTTCTACTCGCAACAATAATGACTTTGCGGATTTGACTACCGGTTGTTGTTGCGCGGCGCGGTGCAATGCCTCCGAGGAGAAGAAGTCGCGGTGGCAGCCGCATAATATGAGTGCAGCTAGCGATGAGGGCTCCAAGTGGCAGCTCAAAAATACTGCGTCTGCACATCTGGTGGTCATCAGCCGTGACAGCTATCACGGCTTCTTGCGCACATCGTGCTCGCGATAAGATGCAAAGCGTCGACGACGCAGTGGCATCAGCCACCAAGAAGCGCAAGACTGTCGCTGAGAGCAGGACAGGCTGCACGCGTAGCTGCTGCCAGCAAGGCAGAGCAAGCAGGCCTACCACAGTTTAACGGCAATACAGCACAAGCGGGCACACAGGGCTGCCAATGGCGTATGCATGAGGTGCTACCGTACTACTGTAGTAGCACACAGTCTGCACGTCAATAAACGGTCCCAGCATCAGCACATAAGGCAGAACAAGTAAAATATATGACTGGGGTAGAAGGACTAGGATTGGGGGTTAGGTTAGGTTAGGACTAGGGTTGGCTAACCCTAGCTAAACCTAGTGCTAGGGCTAGCCGGTAACACGGTAATACTCTGAAAATCCTACGTACTCCCCTGTTACCTTGTACGCACGTACTCCCCCGTATGTACGTCATTAACAACACTGGCGCGTGCAGCGCAGGACACGTTTTGAGCCAGTGGCGCGCGTGCCCTGTACGCTCGCTGAGAGGCGACATGCGTCGCCAATCATGCGCATGCCGTGAGCGCAGCGGGGTGGGACACGCGCATAGGGGGAGGAGCGTTGCGCACGCCAGGCCGCCCTGGCCCAGTCACGGCGCACGTGACTCCTTGCGCTGTCGATGGCAATTGGATGTCTTTCACCTGATGGGAATGCAACTGTTGCTCGCCTCACTGAGAGATGACTCATGCGTGGTGAAAATGTAGAGATGCCTTGCTTTGAAAAGGGTATTGCAGGCGGGCGCCGCAAGGAGGGGACCGCAAATACATGCAACGCGCTCGGCAACGTCAACGTCGTACCTGCATGGCGTACTCTTCTGGCAGGCTCAGTGGCTCGCTTGCCGTGGCCTGCGTGTACACGAGAGTCAAGGACAAACAGCTTGGAATGGCTCAGTCAGATCTTTCGTGTCATGCGTGAATACAGGTGCAGGCAGACATCACATGAAAGTGCCTTGTGTGTGATTTTTCTCCAAGTGAAGTGCTGGTAAATCATGTCAGACTCAAGAGTGCCTCAAGGCGGCACTGCCAAATGTCAACACAATTAAAGTCGCTGTGTTATGAATGCAGGCATCTGGACATCAGACATTTGAAACACTATGCTTTCAGTCAGCGGCTGATCGTAACTGATTCAGTAGGAATTCCAACTTTGCTGTTGGTGTTCAAGGTGCAACTTCAACATCTTAGGAACCTGCATTTACCTCTTGTATTGCTGGATCTTGCATCCAGTTGTGGTATTTAGCTACATGCCGCTTACGGTACGGCACCAATAGCACCCGGGCGCCTTTCAGTGCTATCTTCCAATTGTCTCGCATCTTGAACTCTCCTGCCTCAGGAAGTGCTGCTGCTGCTGCTGCTGCTGCTGTTGCTGCTGCTGCTGCTGCTGCTGCTGCGGTAGGAGTCGTAAGTAAAGCGCCCTGCCGCGCCGCTGCACGCAGGTCGCCTCCAGCTTACTCACATAAACGAAGCGCGGTCCGTGACCCCAGCGGCGCCTGTTCCACGACCTGCCGCCGCCGCTTTTACTTACTGGAGGACGACAGGCCTGGCATAAGAGGGGGCAGGGGTGGCGGGCAGACGCCGGCACAGGCGGCGAGCGCAGGTGCAAGTTGGCCAGCATGGCTACGATGAACAGGCCGTCGTCCCAGGCAGGCAGACAGGCACCTCCTGTACCGGCACGGACGAGCGCACCTCCTCGCCCAGACGTGGTGGGTGGACTAGACTGACAGCTTGCACGCATCGCTGACTAGCATTGTGAATGGCATGCCCGAGACAAGTGTTGTGTGTGTGTGCGAACTTGGCAATGGTGGTGTTTGCTTGCTCACCTAGTAGGTTTCCCATTTTCCTATGCAATGGGCTGTTGCCCTGTGCACAAGGATCATTTATGCACGTAGGAAGCTGGAAGCTCACAAAAAGAATTAAAACTTTGCTGAGCTTCGTCAAATGCTAGCGGACTCTTGTGATGGCACGACACTCTGAGAAATCCGAGCAGAAAAGATGTGCTACATTGTACGATCCGGCTCACGGTGCACCAGTGACTTGCTCCTGCAGTGAATGTATTTGTAGGTGTGTGTAATTGTGTCTGTGGGAGTGTGTGCGCGCGCGCATGCGTGACATGCCTATCCGCATACGATGGTCTGGGGGCGTGTATGTACCGCACTGAACTGCAGCAGCAAGTCCTGCATCCGTAAACCACTGTTGTACACATCACCGTGCCGCGCAGGCACTTCCATCCGCGCCTCCGGAGGACACCATCATGGCAGCCAACTGGGACATACTGAGGGCGCAGACGCAGACGGAGTACAGCGCCCGGAACAGTTACAGTTACAGTTACCCACGCGCAGGTAAGGCTCGTGTGCACTGTTGTGAAGCCGGCTTTGACACAAGACCACCCCATTCCAGTATTTCATCAAGCTCTTCTGCGCAGGCACAACGATTTCAATGAGACGCGGAAGCCGGCGGCGGTGGCGATGGCCGCAACAGTAAATCATTTCTCACTCACATGATACAGCCTGACGCGATCAGCAGTGCCAGCATGGCAATCTGCTATGCAGCGGCGGCACTGTTGTTACGCGAGCACCACAGTGCGCCTGCCAGCGCGTGCAATAATGCCGACATTGCGTGATTCTGCGATGAATGCCAAGCGTTGCATTGCTGCCATCGCTGCTCGCATACTGCACCCCAAACTGGCCCCCCGCTGTGTCACAGTACGTGTTGACCAGCGTCATGTTCCCAATGTCAGCACTTACCCTCCACCGCACTGCACGGCGCAGATCTGGAGCGGCCGTGGTCGGCGCGCGGCGCTGAAGTCAGCGCAGCAGCAGCAGCGGCCCGCACCCACTCGCACTCGCCGCTGCTCGGCAATCACGGCCCGCCGCCGCTGCCGCCGCCGCGCCCGGAGGCGCCTCACCGCCTGTTAGAATCCGCAGCGGCGTGGGACGCAGCAGCAGCAGCTGCGTCCAGCAGAGACGCAGCGGCGGCGGCATCGGCGGCGGCATTCGAGCGCGGGCGGCGCAGCTCGGAGCCGCCGGGGCCGGACGCGCCGCCGGCGGCGGCGGCGGCAGCGGCGGCATACGGCGGCGGCGGCAGGGGCGCGGAGCGGCGGTCGCTGTCGCCGCCGGGCGCGGGGTCGATGGTGGCTGGCAGTGGGCCGGCGTCGCTGAGCGGCACGCGGCGCGCGACGGACGGCGGCGCGGCGGCGGCGGCGGCGGGCGGCGCGAGCAACGGCACGCTCGTGGGCAGGTGCGTGCATGCGTGCTGCCACGCATGCCGGGATTGTCGTGGGTTTGCCCGCGCCGGCGGTGATGACGCATGGAGCGCCATCTGCATCCAGCGCGTGCCTTTTCGGGTACAGCGTCAGCGGTGTTCGGTGGTTGGTTGGTGTTCCCAGCCGGTCTTGCAGTTGCGCGCCACACTGCTGGTTGGGTTCAAAGTACACTTTGCGATGCCCCTTGGGGCGCCGTCTCGCTCAAAGTGCATTGTTACGTGCCGTTGCGTGCCCCACCCTGAGGCACACAACAGCATGGGGCAGTGACCATGCGGCCATTGCTTCAAGTTCAACGCTATGGAGATCTGCCGCGGCGCTGCAGCATATATCTGCGCAGACTCTCCAATGCAAACACCAACAACAGCGCTTCAGAGCAGTAGCCGACCACGGTGGTAACTTTTTCTCGCCCGACCGTCCTATCTCTCTCCCTCTCACGCACGCGCGTGTGGCCATACTTCAAAGCCCCATCATCAAGGTCAGAATGCCCCCTCCCCACAAGCACGCCACGCAGTCACCGTCTCCTCCCGCCGCTGCCTCTCTCTCACTCCTAACTCCAGGGTCAGGGCGACGCTGTTCGGCTTCAGCAGCGGCACGAGCAACGGCGAGCAGTCGGAGGCGTCGGCGGCGTCGGAGGGCGTCGAGGAGCTGCGAGCGCTAGGGCGCTGGGCCGTGGCGGAGCAGCCTTCGGGCGACAAGATGCTGTACCGCGCGATGGTGTGGGTGGGGGACGGGGACGCGTCGCACCAGGAGGAGCTCGGCGTGTACGAGACGCCCGACGCGGCGGAGGAGGCGTGCAAGTGAGTTCAATGTGTGTGTGCTGGTGTACTGTGGTGGACTGCGGTGGACTGTATGTGCACTGAGAGGAGCTCTGCGAGATGCGCGATGCAGCGGAGGAGGCGTGCAAGCGAGTTCAACATGTGTGCTGGTGTACTGTGATGGACCTCAGTGGACTGCGTATGTACTGCTAGAGGAGCTCGGCGTGTACGAGACGCCCGACGCAGCGGAGGAGGCGTGCAAGTGAGTTCAGATGTGTGTGTGCTGATGGACTGTGGTGTACTGCGGTGGACTGCATATATCTGCGAGAGGAGCTCTCGGCGTGGACGAGACGCCTGACGCGGCGGACGAGGCGTGCAAGTGAGTTCAACGTGTGTGGTGGTGTACTGTGCCGTACCGTGGTGGACTGCAAAGTGCGTTTTGGAGTACTGTGATGTACTTTGGTGGACTGCACGTGTCGTACTGTTGGCGTATACTTCGGAAGTAGCATACTGCGAGAGGAGCTCGGCGTGTAATAAGACGCCCGACGGACGGATTAGGCCGGCAAGTGACTTTGCGACTTCAACTGCACTGTGAAGTTGTGTGTGAGTTCGAAGTTGAAGTAGCCATGCCGCAGTGTGCTTTGACGTCCGTCACCAGCAGGAGCTTGGCGTGTACGAGAATGCGCGGGCGGAGTGGCGGAAGCGGCCTGCGACGTCGCGAGTGCCACACTGCGTGTGGTGTTCTGTGTACTGTTGATGTACCGAGGATGCACTGCGCCAGCTCGCTACACGATATGCTCGAGGCGGCGTAGGACGCCTGCATTTGAGCCGCGATGTACTGCGCTGTATTAGGATGTACTGTGCACTGTTGATGGACGCGCTGTGAGCGACATGAAAGTGCGCACTCGCTTCAGTTCAGAGCTGTGGAAGGCACGCCGTGCTGATGAAGTGTTCATTGCGGGGGAGGTGGGGGTACGCTGAGAGGAGCAGAGGCGTAGGTAGGTATGAGGCGCTCGCTGTTGCTTAGGGTTAGGGTCAGGGTTAGGGTACTCAAAGTTAGGGTTAGGGCGCTAGCTACTGCGACCGAGCAAATTTGGTCTCTTGTGTATGGAGGAGAAGAGCTGATGGGAAGCGACGCATACTGCTTCAAGTCCCACATTGGGACAGACGGATCTCTCTCTCTCTGATCTGCACATCAATCGCAGCAGCTCAACACAAGGGGACGCATTGCACCAAGAGGTGCCAGCAGCGAGACGCCAGAAATGGCAGATAGTTGGCCTCTACTAGGGTGGGAAAAGCACTGAGCTGAGCACTGATTACGCGCCGCTCCCGCGTCCGCAGGGCCTTTGCGGTGCCCAAGAAGCAGAACGCCGCGCTGTGCGCGCTGTGCAAGAGCTACTTTGGCATGCTGTCGCGGAGGCGCCACCACTGCCGCAACTGCGGGCGCGCCGTGTGCGACGCGTGCGCCAAGACGTCGTGGCCGTCGTCGATGCTGCCGTTCACGTACAGCGCGGCGAAGCAGGAGCGGTGAGTCAACTTCAAGTATGGATGATTCAACTCATTGCGCCGTATGCGCACGTGTCTTGAAGTTCGAATATTCAACTCGACGCACCAAGTGCGACGCTGCGCCAAGACGTCGTGGCCGTCGTCCATGCTGCCGTTCACGTACAGCGCGGCGAAGCAGGAGCGGTGAGTCAACTTCAAGTAATTGAAAGTTATGAAATTCATATCATTGTGCCTTGTGCGACGCGTGCGCCAAGACGCCGTGGCTGTCGTCAATGCTGCCATTCATATACAGCGCTGCGAAGCAGGAGCGGTGAGTCAACTTCAAGTGTTGAAAGATCAACTCGTTGCGCCGTGTGCACGTCTTAAAGTGTTGCCAATCCAACTGTTGCGCCGTGTGCGCCAAGACATCGTGGCCGTCGTCGATGCTGCCGTTCACGTACAGCGCGGCGAAGCAGGAGCAGTGAGTCATTTCAAGTGTTGAAAGATCAGCTCGTCACGCCGCGCGCGTTGCGTGCGCCAAGACGTCGTTGCCGTTGTCGATGCTGCCAGTTATCTACAGCATGGCAAAGCAGGATCAACTTCAAGTACTGAAAATGCGGTGACGACGCACGCTTGTGACGCACCGTAGTTCGCATGGTGACTCAAAATTCAAACTGACAGTTGGTGATGGACGTGAGCTCCATGCACCGCCGGACGCAGCTCACAGGGTCTTGTCTCAAACCTGCTGTGTGTGGGGTCATCTCACTCTAAGCACGATGTGTTTCCTAATCCAAACCCTACTCCGCCTGTGAGCCGCACGGCACTGCACGTCAGTGAAGCCGACGCTGCAGCGCTCGACGCATACCATTGCGGCTCGCGCACACCGCCACAGCAGCACCATATGCTGCAATGCTGTCCATGCACACAAGTAGGCGTCCTGCCACCGCAGCGCCACCGCAACGCCCCCACTGATGCGTTCCGTGCTCTCCTCGTTGCATTCCCTCCACCCTGTCACCGCCGCTGCCTGATGCCGCCGCCGCCGCTGCCGCAGCACGTGCCACGCCTGCGACACGTGCGCGGAGACGAACGAGCGAAGGTCTAACATTCGCATCTCCGCTCTTGGCATGCAGCACACGCACTGCTCATTGCGTTTCCTCTGTCCCGCTGCCGCCGCCGCCGCTGCTGCAGGAAATGCCGCATCTGCGACACGTGCGCGGAGACGAACGAGGCGTTCCGCGCGGCACTGCTCGCCGGCGACGACGCGGCGGCGCGCGCCGCGTACCGCCGCGGCTGCGTCAACCTGCGCTGCCCGTACAGCATCTACCTCAACGGCCTGCCGGTGCACTGCGCCGCGGAGGGCGGCTCCATGGCGCTGCTGGCGTGGCTGCTGGAGGAGAAGCACTGCCCGCTGTTCAAGGTGTTTACGCGGCGCCGGTTTGCGACGCGCAAGCCCTGGCATGTCCCGCAGGCGTTTCTCAGTGCGTAGTTTGCGGGTACTCGGTGTGTGCACAGGGCAGCAACTCGCCGCCGCCGCCGCCGCTGCTGCTGCTGCTGCGGCGCGCATGCGCGCTTGCTTGCGCTGCAGTGCGGCTCCATGGCGCTGCTGGCGTGGCTGCTACATAGAAGAGATATACTGCCCCTGTTCGAGGCGGGGTGTGTGCGCGACCGCGTGTTGTGTGCGTGCGCGCGCGCGGCGTGCCGCGCTCCTCCTGCGCGTGTAATGAGGAGGGTCGCGTGCGTGCGCTCGTGCGCATACATTCAAACCGGTTGTCAGCCACCAAAGTTCTGCTGCCCGGAGAACCTACCCCATACACTGCTGGCACCATTTCTCGCTTGTCCTATTGTCGGCTGCCCACCTTCCCCTTTACGGTTTGTTTGTGCTCCGAACAGGATCTGAGCAGGACGATTGCCCTCGGAAACGGCAGGAAGGAGAGCGTCATGGCGGTCGCCGCACAGAACGGGCACACCCACATTATGAGGTGGGCCGTCTGGGTAGGTATGCATATGCATAGGATATGTAGGTGTACTGGTGGCACACCGCCAGGGTAGGTATATATATATAGCAGCGCTACGCCATATAGGGCAAATACCTTTTTAACAATACGTGGGGGGGAAATAGGTATACTGGTGACACAACACCTGGGTATAGCAGTGCTATGTGGTCACAGAGTAGGTTATGTGAGTAGACCAAATACATATGAGATAACTTTCAATGTGGACATCAGAAAAGGTATCGCTGACATGAGTAATAATTATTATGGGATAGGTGCATTTTGGTATGCCGCCTAAAGTGAAGTAGTGCTCTGTTGTCTAGGGTAGCAGCACTGCGGTCGCAGCAGCTGCGCAATTGACGCATTGCACCTCCGTCAAACGGACGGGTGGCGGTGCAGTCAGCGGCATCAGCGCATCTGACAACTCAGTGACAAGAGTCCGCCAATACTGCGCAGGGCACACGCATGACCATTCTGGCGCTGGTACGCGCTGGCGCTTGCTTGAATCTGGTCAGCGTTGGGCTTGTAGTTCAAGCAGGGGGGAGAGTCGCAGCGGCTGCTAAGCGGCACGGGCGGTTGTCGCAGTGGGAGATTGGGTGCACCTTGATGTTTGCCCCCTCCCCGTGCGCCCTGCTCTTCTGATCCAGGTATTGACCAAGGCGATCAGTGGGTGCACTCTTATGTGCAGTACGATGACACCTGCCCCTGTAGCCCACCTGCTCTGCCTTGGTTCAACACAGAAGCGACGCTCACCGCAGGGATTTGGTGTTTGCCCCCCCCCCCCCCCCCCCCCTGTCCCCCCCCCAATCCCCGCTTACTGCGCCCCCAAATGATAGCCCCCCCCCCCCCCTTCCCCCCCCCCCCCCCTTGCTGACCCCCCATTTGACACCCCCCCGCCCTCCCCCCCTTATCCCCGCTTGCCAAACCCCAGGTACCTGCTGCACAAGCACAGCGTCAAGGTCAACGAGATCACGGACCACAAGGCGCTGTGGCGCGCGCTCGACAAGGCGCTGCGCGAGAGCAGCGCTCAGGAGCTGGGCACGTCCGCCGCCTCGCAGGCGCAGCAGGCGGACGCCGCGTATGAGAGCTACGGTGAGCACGCGGGCACGTAACACCTTGAAGTTATCTGATTCATGCTGTAGGCTACAGTGAGCGGAACGAGCCTCTCATTGTACACGCCACTTCGAGCGTGCTCACTCCGTACCGCATCGCTTGCGAGCATGCCCACTCGTGTGACAGAACTGCAAGCGCGACAGCAGGCGGACGCTGCGTACGAGAGCTACGGTGAGCGGGGCAAGCCTCTCGTTAGCCACGTCGCTTCGAGCGTGCTCACTCGATGGAAAATCACGCATGCAGGCTAGCACGCCACACCGCACCAATGCATAGCGCAGAGGCAGACGGAGGCAGCCACAAGGTGACACACACACACTGGTGGTGAAGGGCTGAAGGAAGTGATATTACTATCAACAGAAAACCTGCGCGTGCCAGCTCAGGCTTGCTGAGTCACCTACACCATTGATCTGGAGCTGATCTCGAACAGCTCGCGAACAAAACTGCACTTCAACTACAACCTGGAGTGCAAACCTCAACTAGGGCATCCAACCCTAATTGTGCAACAGCGCCATATTGTAACACACTCCCCCAGTCAAAGCTCCATCCCATGAGCTTGACTGACAAAACGCGCTGGATGCCTACTTCCAACTAAGCCTGATGCTTATGTGTGAATGCTCTCACTACATGCAGCCAGAAAAGCTGCACCCCCGTTTTCAACACCCTTTCCCCAGTGTGACCGCTGTGGGGAAACAACAGTATCCTGAGGGAAACAATGCCCGCTGCCCTCGAAATCAATTACCACATGCCAGCTGACCTGCACTTCTGCAACCTTGCTTCTTGTGCTCAGCTACGGCATCGAAACTGTACGCACTGCTGGGTATGCCGCCCTTCTTGTGCGAAGCTCGCCCACTGCTAATGCTGCACTTCTGAGGCCCCCTCTTCTGTGCGAAGCAAAAGCGATACTGCACTGCTGAAGACCCCCTCTTCTTGTGCAAACCTTCTAATAACTCATCGGCACTGCTACTGCCGGCTGCCTATTGCATCCTGCAATGGCACACTGAAATTGGAAGAGCCTGGTACGCTATCCTCTGCGCACACTTGCCCTTAAAAATCGCCATGGCCTCAAACAGGCCCTCCAGCCAGGGGAATCCGCTCCACCTGGACCTCCTGCGGTAACTCCCGCCACTCCAATTTGCAAGCTGCTGTCCAGCTCCTGCTCATGTCAAGGATGACATGCGTCGATGATGCCTCACCGCAACCTCCCGTGAAGAAGCGCCTGTTGGCTCGCATCTCCAGACGAGTTTGTCGTCTCCCTGGATCGCCATGCGGACCTTTGCTGCTGTTGAGCATGAACGGTACCCGCCGGGACACGCTCGAGTCGCCCAGGCTGAACAACAGAGCTCCAAGTCGCATGCTCCAGCTACTCATGCACTATGTGCATGTCGGCGCAGGCGCATGCCGGCCTCGCCTTCCGCTTATTGATGACCCAGTGGCGTCAAAGCTGGGGACTTCCTTCCATATGCTAGCTACCTCCGTGAGCGCAGGCTCATAACCGATGGAAAATCACGCGTGCAGGCTACCACGCCACACCGCACCAATGCATAGCGCAGAGGCAGACGGAGGCAGCCACAAGGTGACACACACACACTGGTGGTGAAGGGCTGAAGGAAGTGATATTACTATCAACAGAAAACCTGCGCGTGCCAGCTCAGGCTTGCTGAGTCACCTACACCATTGATCTGGAGCTGATCTCGAACAGCTCGCGAACAAAACTGCACTTCAACTACAACCTGGAGTGCAAACCTCAACTAGGGCATCCAACCCTAATTGTGCAACAGCGCCATATTGTAACACACTCGTACCACATCGCTCTCGAGCATGCCCACTCGTGCCTCAGAACCGCAAGCGCGACCGCATTATGAAAGGCTCCATCTATGCAGTACGGCCTGCGGGCCCGCAAAACTCTGCACGTACATATATCGGTATGATAGCTGCGGTGAGCGCGCGGCGGCACGCCACGCCCTGCCGCTGTGAAGTACGCGCAGCAGGGGTGTTGCGGCGCAATCCATTCGCGCAACACTAGCACAGGGCCGTCTTTCACCCGCGCATAATCGTAGGGGAATGTAACTAGGGTCGCAGCGCGCCCTTGTGAAGAGTTCTGCACGCACTAAAGCGCCCCTTTAATGGTTAACGCACGCACCTTTAGCTGACAGTTACCCCAGTTGGCCAACCCTCATCCGCGTCATGAGCCACGCTGGCGGGGGTGCAGCAGGCGGCGCCGCTATTCTCTGACCGCACGAGAGTCATGCAGTGCAGCGGTGCCCCTTCTGTTTATCTGCGCTACGTGGTCGCCGCTGCGCCATCGTTTGCTGCGGCGAGGCCGCGCGAAGCCCGATCATCCTGCTCCTTCGTTTGCCTTGCTGGTTTCACTTCATCGCCATCCTGTTCTTTTAAGAGTCAAACCAGTGCGCGTTCTCCCACTCCTCCCATTGACACACTTGCGCTCGCGGCTGGCGCCTTGTGCGCGAACCGGCAGTGCCCCACTGCAAGCGGGCCGCACCATGCACCCCTACTGTCAGGTGGTGCATCCCAATGGTGTCGTCTCCCTACCTCAAATTTGAAGTGTTTGCACTCACTTACCGGAAATGCCCTCGCTTGTGCAGCTTCTTGCTTCCCGCGCGTGCATTGCGCCGCTGACACTCGCGACGCACGCCGTTTGCGCCCTGCACCCACTGCATGCCGCATTCACGCACACATCGGCATGAAACATCCTTTGTTTTTTGTCCCTTTTCATTTGGTCTACGCGCAGTGCACGACGCACTCTGTGTGTACTCTGCGCCCACTGCCCATTGCGGTCTTGCACTGCATGTACGCGTCTTCAAATGCCTTTTCTCATCCGTGTGCATGCATGCCATCCCCCCCTCGCCCCCCCCCTCGCGCAGTTCACGCGCCGTCGGCGCCGCTGTTCGCCACGGCGGCGCCCGTCGACAACAACGACTGCATCATCTGCTTTGAGCGCGAGCGCGACTGCACGCTGGTGCCGTGCGGCCACCACGCCTGCTGCCAGCAGTGCGCGGCGCAGGTGAGCGCTAGTGGTGTCGCTAGCATGCCTGCGATTCACGTCAAGGAGCCACAGACCGGTGGTGCGCCTCGTAGACCGTGCCACTGCGCAGTGCTGTGGTGTGCGTTTCAAAACGACGCAACGACGCCTGCTGCCAGCAGTGCGCAGCGCAGGTGAGCATTTTGGCAATGTCACCCATGTAGCGTGCGCTCCATGTCACGGAGTTTCAGACCAGTGGTGCGCCTTGTGCTCTTTGCCACTGGACAGTGCTATACATATATATAGAGCTCTGCGATCTTTTGATTCGTTTTCATGTATATTGTGTGCGTTTCAAAACGACGCCCTCGTGCCGTGTGGCCACCACGCCTGCTGCCAGCAGTGCGCGGCGGAGGTGAGCTTTGATGGTGTCACTACATTAACGCGCTGGCGGTTCATGTCACGGAGTTGCAGACCAGTGGTGCGCCTCACGCCGCAGGGCCAGAACAACACCGTGCCACTGCGCAGGGCTATATATGGTTTGCGTTTCAAAACCACTCCCTTGTGCCGTTGGGCACCACGTGTGCCGCCAACAGTGCGCGGTGCAGGTGAGCTTCGGTGGCGACCCCATGTAGTGCCGCTGTCAACAAAAAGATCCTGGCCTACCACCACTGGCCAATGTCTCTCAGTCCTGGGGTCACTTGCCTGCCAACTCCTGCAGGAGGGCACTTTGTGGAAACGTACGCTGCGGTGCGACCGGTGTTGTGTCGCATGCCCGGCTGGCTCAGCCGACAGCAGCACGATGCAGACGCTGACGCAACATGCATGCCGTACTGCACGCGCTCAACATCGCCAGCGACGCACCATGGACGCACGCTGACCGATGTCCACGTCTCTCATCTCACTTTTGTGCCTTGCTGCTCTCTTTGGCAGTTCAATGAGTGCCCCGTCTGCAGAGCGGTGGTGCAGCAGGTGGTGCGCACCATCAACGTTTAGCGCGTGAGCACTGCCACTTGCAACGGCGTTCAGAACTGGGTCTAGGTCGATTACCGATGGATCGCTTTGCTGAAGCGGCGCTCTTCGACTGCAGCAGCCAATGGCAGCAACAGCAGCGGCGGCGGCGGCGGCAACGACGGCACCGGCACCACTGCCACCAGCAGCAGCGGCAGCAGCAGCGGCAGCGGCAGCGCCCGCAGTGACAGCACTGATAGCGCTAGCACGACCACCGTGACAGCGCAGCAGCAGCTGCTGCCACAGCCGCAGCATGCGCGCTGCAACGTGCCTTTTGCACGCAGCCCCAGCGCACCGCACGATCTGAGGCTTGCCGTGGCGCCTTCGTTGTGTGCGCCCAGGTGTGCAAGTTGTCTATGCAACGCACCTCGGTACCTGTACGACACAACTGTTGCATCTCAATACCTGTACGACACTAGCTGCATCGACAACACCAGCGCGCGCAATCGGTAGGGTGCGCGCGTCGCAGTTAT
Organism: Tribonema minus; assembly: GCA_017506865.1. Taxonomy (NCBI): domain Eukaryota; class Xanthophyceae; order Tribonematales; family Tribonemataceae; genus Tribonema; species Tribonema minus. The sequence goes on from JAFCMP010000412.1 coordinate 827,786, forward strand.
GATTGCTTGCAGGTGTCAGGTAGTAGAGTGCTGTCGGTTTTCGGACTTTTGCGTTTGTGTGTGAGGGGGGACCATCGTCGTGTGCCCCCCGCATGTATGTTTCTCCGGGGCTCCCTAGGGGGTCGCTGTCAATGGCACATTTGGGGCGCCATGTACAGACGCCGTATTTATCGCTCTCGAGTTGACACATGCTTGCTGTGGGACAATGTTGTGGAGTGCCCTTGCTCAGCATGCAGTGATTGCCGACGCCGGGTGACAGGTGTAGATGTAAATGTACAAGTAGGTGCGCAGTTATCACGGGGCATTTTTCCCCCAAAGTTTTTTGCAAAACAAACAAACTGGTGTACACCTTTATGGGAATGCATTGTACAACCATACCTCTGAAGCTGCAGTCAGAAGGAAAAAACAGCAACCTTTGGTGCACAGCAAGAGCCAGGTGCGCTGGCCCATGAAGTTTGCAGCAAACACTGTGCAATCACTGGCATGTGCATGCAGCGCTCTCATGATGTGCATTAAAATATTCATAAAGGCCCCAAGGGAGGCCGGGTGTCCCATGCAATTGTGCATGTTCGCAGCTGATTTTCGTTAGCGTCGACGCCAATTACTTGACTGCAGGTCAGCAGCCCCCAAGTCCACGTATTCTTCGCAAGCGCCAGGCAGGCAAAGTCAATGCCACTGCACCGCACCCACCATTGTGACTCCTCAGCACATGCAATGAGGTGGGACCTACTATGGCTCTAAGAGCACGCCTTCTTAGTGGTGCTTGCAGTTGATATTGCCACACCACCATTAGACAAGTGACTTGGGAGATTCAGGCTCTACTCGTCACAAGTGACTGCCCCCTCTATTCACCTGCTGAGGCACCTCCTAAAAGCCATCACGCTGCGTCACACGCATGATAGCGTCTGGCAAGTTCTGCTGCAGCGCCAACCGGCAGTTGCGTATGTCGAGCCGCTGAAGCTGGCCAGCGCGCCAATGCTCCGCGGCAGCTGCGGCAGCGCTCGGCATGCGTACAGGTTGAGGGCCGTGAGCGCCGCCAGCTCGCCGATGGACTCCGGCAGCCGCGTCAGTGCTCGGCAGCCGCTCAGGTGGCGGGTCGTCAGTGCTGCCAGCTCGCCCATGGTCTCCGGCAGGGCTGCGAGCGCAAAGCAGTCCTGCAGGAGCAGCTCCATCAGCGCGCGCAGACCGCCGATGCTGTCCGCAGGCGTACCAGCGAGCTGCAGTAGCTCAGGCGGAGCGCCGTCAGCGTCGCCAGCCGACCGATGGCGTCTGGCAGGACTTGAAGGCTGCCGCAGCCGTTAAGGTTGAGCGTCAGCAGCGCCGCCAGATCGCCGATGCTGTGTGGCAGATGCCGGAGCCCGCTGCATCTGCACAAGTTGAGCGTTGCCAGAGCAGCAAGGCTGCCGAGGCTTTCCGGCAGGCGCGTCAGCGCGCCGCAGTTACTCAAGATGAGAGTCGTCAGCGTGGCGAGGCTGCCCAGGCTTTCCGGCAGGCGGGCGAGCGCGCTGCAGCTGTCCAGGTTGAGCGCTGTAAGCGCGGGCAACCCGCCGATGGTCTTGGGCACACTAACAAGTGAAGTGCCGCTCAGGCCCAGCGTTGTCAGCGCGCTAAGGCTGCCGAGGCTGTCAGGCAGCGACGAGAGAGCGCGGCAGCCGTCTAGGTTGAGCGCCGTCAGCGCGGGCAAGCCGCCGATGGTCTCGGGCACACTAACAAGCGAAGTGCCGCTCAGGTCCAGCGTTGCCAGAGTTGTGAGGCCGCTAATGCAATCCGGCAGGAGTCTGAGCCCGATACAGTCTTGCAGCGACAGCGTGGTGAGCTGCGACAGGCCGCGGATGCTGTCGGGCAGGCCTGAGAGCCGATCGCAGCTGCGCAGCGTCAGCGTAGTGAGCGCAGCCAGCTCGCCAACACTGTCCGGCAGGCCGGTGACTCGACTGCAGTTGTGCAGCGTCAGCGCCGTGAGCGTGGGCAGCGTGCCGATGCTGTCTGGCAGGCGGGCAACGCCAGTATCAAAGCTGAGTGACGTCAGCGTCAACGGGCCGCAGACCTGCTCCGGCAGGTGCGCCGCCAACGCGGCAACGTGATCAGGAGGGAGGCTGGCTGGCGTTTGCGCATCATTCGGAAGATAGGGCGAGTGTGTGAGATGATCTGTTGCACGCAGCAGCGCACACACAAGATCGGGGCCGAGGTCAGCGTAGCCCAGGTGCAGGTGCAGCTCCCGCAGCGACCGCGGAATGTGCGGGAGCCCAGCACCTGGCCAGTACAGGTCCATGACCTTGACATCCCTGAAGAAAGAGCTCAGATTATCCGTTGCGCCTAGACCGGCTGCGAGGGCGAGCATCGGATCCGACTCGAAAGGGCCATGGAGCGTCAGGTGCGCAATGTTTTTGGTGAGAAACGCCTGAGCCGCCGAACCCACTGGCTGATATCTTTCGGGCCGCAGGTGCATCACCGGTCTCGCTGTTTGCCGAATCGATCTGCAGAGATCCCACGCGACCTTGGGCAAATCGTGTCTGAGCTATCACTGACAGCACTCGGGTGACTTTGTCCATGCTCGCCTCATGAACAGCTGCAGTCTTGAGGTGTTTCTGGGACGGTGCTTCGCCAGCACCATTGCTTTCGATTGTCATGGCTATTGATGCAAAGCGTTTCCTAGGGCAAGCGCTGGAACCGAACAGTTGAAGATGCGAACTTCGGATAGTTGAAGATGTGAACTTCACTTTGGATCTAGGCTCATCTACGCATCGCCTGCGGCGCATTTTCTCGTGTTCATCTTGAAGATGAGTATTTGGTCCCGACGTATGTGCTGCATGGCCTACTTGTTGCCTGTGAGATGCAGGCGCTGTTGAGGGTGAAGAAAAAACAACTCAAAAGTGCCACCGTGCATCTTCACGATCACACCTGCCTGTACCTTGCACTGCTGAGATGCAAGCACTGAGCCGTGCTCTTGCTTAGACTGAAGCCCTAACGGATGATTAAATGTTACACCTCCTTCCAGTACACAGCTTGAAGGGCAATTGAGTCCACTGAGCTGCATGTCGTGAGCTTTGCAGATCACCTTCATGCACGAGCAAATACACACTTGCTTTCGCTGAGAGGAACTTGGGTGTGCCCTGTCGCTGCGTGCCATCAGTGGCGCTGTGCGGCAGGACTTTCAGGGGGACAGACGACGTGCAACTTGACCGGTCCGCACAGGCACCAACGCTCTCATGCCGCATCAGCAAAACACAGCTCAGTTCGTCTCAGCACCTTCGATTGCCTGAGATGCCTGCAGGTTGCAGTAACCGATGAGAACGAAGACTGCATGCACTTGCAGTTCTCACCAAGGCGGGAACGCTGGCACTTTACGTTGTGAATCGTGCCTCAAGGCATGCATGCACCTACATAGAGATGCAACACAATGATATTGCATCACGTGAAGGGGAGGGGGGGGGGAGGTACTTGTGTGCCATACCTGCATTAACCTCTGCCCAAAAGGGCTCGGCCGTGTGGGTTGCCGGCGCAGGCGCGATGCCTGTGCAAGCCTTCACAACACGGCAGTGATCAGGTCAGCACCTTACTTCGCTGCAGGCCTTGAGGAGGCGAACACCAGCAGACCAATAGCACACACAAGCGTGGCAAACACACAACCGAGTCCAAGGACACTTCCATTCCTTGCAGCCCTAAATTGCTACGGCGGTCTGACCTGTACATCTGCAAAAATACAATGACCGCGACCGCGCCCCGCCCGCTGCACGCTGGTGCGCCGAAGCTTGCGCCCACAGCTGCCGCAGCCCATGTTACAACGCTCAGGTGACCCCATGGTGCTGTTGGTCCCAATGCTACCGCCAAAGTGTCCGAGCACTGCTGCTATCTCAGCGCTGCAGCATTGACACGGCGCAACCGGCCATGCCATGCGGCAGCTGCGCGGCGCAGCTTGCGCGCGGTGAGACGATGGCTGCGCCCAGAAGAGCCGCCGCTGCCACCGCCGCGCGCTATCATGGCTGAGCGGTGATGACTACTACGCGCCGCCGTTGCTCGTAGCGCGCGCCTTGGCGACGTTGACGCCGTTGGCGGCGAGCAGGTGGTCGAGGAAGTGGCCGCAGTGCTCAGGGGAGTCGTACCAGACGGCGAAGGGCACGCCGCCGAAGGCGATGTCGTACGCGGAGAAGAGGTACTCGCAGTTGAAGTCGAGGTGGGCATGCGCGCGCGCCGTGTGCGGCGGGGGGACGCACAGGAAGTTCCACAGGTAGCTGCGAGTGGTCGAAGGGGGGGAGTGTGGGTGTAGAGGTGAGATTGTGCACGCTGATATTGCTCTCGGGAATGCACAGGAAGTTCCACAGGTAGCTGCGGATGGTCGAAGGGGGGGGGGGGAGGTAGAGGTGAGACAGTGCACGCTGATATTGCTGGGCGATGCAGTCGCGGTGAGAAGCCACTGAAGGACCAGATGGTGGACAGCAATGCAAAGCGGACCAAGCGTGAATGTTTGTGGAATCAAGCGTAGATGGTGTGTTGGAATGACTTGAGACCTTGAATTAATTCATCTGAGGTATGTGGCATGGAAGCACCCCAAATGTATTGAGGCAGCCTTTTGCAGCATCAAGCACTGCAGCGCCAAGTTGAATGAACTCGCAGCGCTCGTCATAATGGGGGCAGAAGTGGTGGAGTTGTTGCATGGCCGGTGTTCGAGCCTTATTAAACGGCCACCTTCAAGTTGAAGTTCTGCAGGCATGTTTACCTGCACACACACGCTGAAGAGCCGCCACCTATTGGCGCCATACATGGGTACAATTTGATGCGCACATTGTTCTAGCGACTGGTTTGCAGAGCACTGCAGCGAGCAGTGTGTTCTCTTTTAAGCACAGTGTGCGCCGTGGCAAACGCATGGAGAGGGGGGACGCCGCCCTGATCTTTCATACTTCGAAGTAAGTTTATGACCCGCATCACAGCTTAGGAGCACTGCTTGAAGCAGTGCCACAGCGAACCTGTGCTGAGCGGTCGCCGCTGCAGTGTGCATCAACACCTCACCGTGAAGCATGCAGCCGGCCCCTGTGGCCCAGTATGACCTGCGCGCACTACTGCAGTTAGGCACCCACGCTAGCAGCTGGCGCCGTGCACACAACTGCTGCGCGCAAAGCTTTGCACGCTGCAGAAGGCACGGCAGCATTACCACAGCATGCGGTGCCAACAGCAGCTGTTATTGCGCACGAAAAACTTGAGGGACGACTGTGATTGCTGTTGTATACATCAACCAGCTCTTGAGGGATCCACTCTATATCACACAAGAGCAACGCGCGATTGTGCGCCTCACCAGAACGCAGGCTCCAGCGGCGGTATGTTGAGCACTGGCGAGAAGATGCCGACGGGGGGTCCTGGCCCGAGGGGCACCCCAAACGGGCCCCCCAAATCCCCCTTCGCTGCCCCCCCGCTGTCACCAGCTGCGGTGGTGTTCGTCAGGCGCCCCGCAGAGAGCGTCGGCCCCTCTGGACGTGGAGTCGCGGGCGTAGCTGGGGGGTCCACAGGGGTTTGTTTGGCGGGGGTAGAGAAGGGGGCGTCGGGGGGGCCGTGCGGGGGGAAGAAGGGGCCGGGGGGGGGACCAGTGGCGGCGGTGGGGGGACGGCGGGCGGCGGCGCGAACGGCATGCCCGGCGGCGGCACTTGCACGCCTGCGTGTCATCAGATGAAGGGGAGATCAGCTGTGAGACACAGGTGTAGAATTCATACTTGACTGGGAAACATGCATGATGGAGGGAAGTATGAGATCATGTTTTGAAAGAGTTGTGTGCGCTGCGCAGTCTGCAGCTGTGGCACCAGCGGCGTGTATGGCGGTGGAACAAAGGAGAATGATGCAAATGTCTAGTCAGCTGAATGTGTGCTAGTCAGGATAACATCTTGGCCCAGCAGCGCCACAGACGGCAGTGGCCATTGTGGCGGCGGCTGAACTGCCTGTGGCATGTCTGGCGGCAGCGTTTCAACACTTGCCTGTGGTGCGTGACAAGTGCGTACCACAAGTGCATGAGCTTGAATGTTCATCATGCCATCAATGAAACAGTACGGCAGGCTGTGTTTCACACAGCGCCGCTGCTATCCCAGCAGCTACTGCTGGTGCGAATGGCAGTGCATTCTTCAGCAGAATGAGTCAGCGAAAGCTTTAATGATCACCACTGCATGACGCCCTGCCCGCTACGGCTGTACCTGTGCTATGTTCTTGACAAAATTTCTGAAATACAGTTTGTTGCATGCTTGGCGCTGCCTACATGGACTCTCTTGCGGAAAGGCTATTCTGTATCACCTGGAGGTGGCGGCGGTGGCACGCCCGGTGGCGGTGGCAGCGGTGGAATGGAGGGTGCGAAGATGCGGCCTGGGAAGTAGAGAGGGTCGATGAAGCCGTTTGGGCCCACCGGAGGGCAGAAGACAGGAGCCATCAGCTTAAAGAAAGGGCAGAAAGGATCCATGGTGGTGATGGGTCGGTGGCGGGCGCCTTGTACCAGCAGGCAGCTGCCGCAAACGACGAACAACAAGCGAGCCACGGCTCGCTGCTGCTTCGCCCCGTGCAAGCGATGCCGCGTCATGGTGATCAGTGGTGTCGATGGCTGACGCACAAGCTGTTACGTCGGCGGCGCGCCGCTACGTGCAGACTTGCTTGCCTTTCATCCCACTTCGAGATCATCGTAAGCAGAACGATGCCGCACAAGGCTCCCAATGCTATTTGTGAAGCACTACGCAGAGCAACTTGACGCCTCTCGGCAACAGAACGCTGCCGCACAGGCTTCATGCAAAGCAACCAATTCTCACTTTAAATCTTTCGCGCTTTCAACGGGAATAAACGGCGGCGTGCTGGGCTGGGGATTTCAAGCAATCTGGTGAGAACTGTGTTCAGCAATCATCTCCGTCGGCATGAAGCCCATGCTTCGTCTTTTGCACGATGAACTAAAAAAATCCCATGAACCAGATAGGTCTCGAATCGTCGGCCCCGCAATTCGCAGACGGCCTAGAGAGCGCACTAACCTAGTCCCTACTGTTTAATACATGAAGCTGGAATGCACATCTCACGTGAAAAAACTACACACTGGCATACTGGACATCAGAAGGTACTGTAGAACAAGAGAATGATGATTTCTGCGGAATATTTTGTGTGTGTACAAGAGAAAAGGGTACACAACCATTTGAGTGACAGGTGCATCAAACAATGGCTACGATGCAGCCACAGGCATTCAAGCTTCAACCGCCCTGGCATCAGAAAGTAGGCTGCACAGTACTGACAAAACAGGGACATGTAAGGAGAACGTGACATGAGAGCGAACCCAGGCACAGACACACTGACTGCAACAGTGGCTGCCTACTGTGCAAGCAAGCGCATCACAACTTGTTGACCAGTCATTCAGATACGCATGTTGAATTTAATTGGAGTGCACAGAATGAATGACAACTCTCCTGCCCTGCCTGTGCGTGTTCTGCCAGTCATGCGGAAGCCCCGCACCTACAGCGGTGCGGTGGCACAAGATTGGCACACATTGCCATGCAACGCATCCATGTGCTGCGCAATTGCCGGGGCGGCAAAGGTATGGAGCAGGCAGCAGCTGCTGGGTCTGCAGCTGGCACCGTGGTGATTGTCAGCAAGTGCGCCCCATATGTGGAAGGAACTGCATTAGCAGGCTTATATGGTGACGGGTGGTGCAGCGGTCACTAACGCGCTGACAGGTGCTGGCGCCAACTCTGCCAGCCAATTGTCATCCTGCACAGACTTTGCAAGTGGATTGGGTGTCAAGAAAAATGCAGTGTACGTTACAGCCATCCTGCACGGAAGCCAATTGTCATCCTGCGCGGACTTTGCAAGTGGATTGGGTGTCAAGGAAAATGCAGTGTACGTTACGGTCATCCTGCACGGACTTTGTAAGTGGATCAGGTGTCATGGAAAATGCAGCGCATGTCAGTGTCAGCGGGACGTAGCATAGCATCACCAAGCGCGCGCAGCAAAGGCATTGAAAAGAGCTGGAGGGCTCAAATTGCCGCAAACACCGGTACCATCAGCACGACCATCAGCATGCCACCACGCGAATGGTGAAAGTGTACGCTGTGAGCTTGGCTCTACATGATGTAATGCTGTAGCCGCGCCATCATAGTCGTGCCATGTACTGCAGCCCACCCCCAACTGCTGAACATATGTGACTTTGTTTACAATTCCCTCATACCCAATCCGTTCGCAAAACCATGCAGGATGGCACCACTGTGGTCAAGTCATCAGCACATGTCAGCGCTTCCAGGACAACTTCAACAGTTGGAAGAGACGCCATTCCTGGCGCCAGCGTGAAGTTATCGCGCATCAGACCTCACCCAGCATGGGATGTGAGCACGGCAACGCGGCATTGGCATGTTGTGTCTCGGGTGCGCGCGCGCTGTGCAAGCAACAGGAGCTGCCGAAGATGTGATGTCAGCGCAGGAGTGGCTTCGGGACTGCGGTGATGCCTGCAACTGCTGCTCCCCCCAGTCCAGTCGCAGCGCGCTGAACTGACGGGGATCATGCAGGTTCTGGCCTGCTTCACGTGGAGCAGAGGTGTACCATCGCAGGTGTTGTGAGGCTGGGCTCTACAACCGCTGCAAGGAGCAATGGGCAAACAAAGAGGACCTGCGAGGGTCAATGCCTCGGGCAGCACGAGCCACTGATGCAAGCACGATTTTGTTGAAAAGCCATCATTTCGTTTCAAGGTTGTCCTCAGAGCCGAAGGCTAGGACAATGTAGATAAGTTTAAAGGTAAATCATTGGCTGTGGACGATGCAACAGGCAGCATCAACAGCACTAGCAGCGGCAGAGGATTTTGTTCTCACGGCAGGCCGCCAACTGACCTTGTGAGCGCCTCTACATCTTCAGCTGGACAGCTGTGATCACCACCTCCAAACAGGTCACCTGCAATGTGACAAAAGGCACAGCGTTTGAAGCTTTGCGTCAGCGTCGCAGGCAGGGCTGCAGATGAATGGTGGCAATCATGTAGCAACCAGCAAGGATCTCTCAGCAGAAAATTGTGTACACCGTCAATAGCAGCATGGACCGCTTTGCAGCGGCTTTTGTTCAGTCCGCCCGACGGAAGTGGTCATCACAGAGACACTGGCCAGCACCTGCATCAGCAGACAATCACAGGATGGATGTCATTTGCAGTGTGCGGCTGTGTGAACTGAGACTCACATGATCTCCATCAGCACACGCGGTGCCGGATTGCCTGCGCCACGTTCGCAGGCAGCTGCGCCACCCTTTACGTTTACATCCTCTGCCGCCGGAGAGCGCCGCGCCGCCGAAGAGAGAGTTTAGTTCGATGAGTGTTTTTTTTTCACTCTCCCGTGGTGATGCTCAGAGCCTTTACTCGTCACGGAGAAGAATCACTTTTCATCGGGGTGGCGCGAGCACCTGGGAGAGAGAGAGCAGCAGCCATGCAGTGCTTCGCGCCTCCTAGGAGTATCTACTCACCGATCCTGCAACCCGGCAATGGGTAAGCAAAGCCCCCTTTCGCATCTCTGTGCGTCGTGCTTGTGTCCAAAAGTTACTGGAGCGAGAAAGGGACAGCATGTTCGCGGCGAGCTCTGCTGTTGGCAGTGTTATTGTGTGTGAACCATGCATGATTATCAATAGCACAGCTTACAGTCAGACGTGCAGGCACGTCGCTCGGCATCAGCACCGCTTGCGACAAAGCGGAGCCCTTGGTGGCTGGGTGGGATTTGAGATGCACAGCTTGTGCACGGATGTCAAGGGTTGAGTTTCACAATTCAGTACAGGCTCAGTAAGGTATTGCTGTGTTGCACATCACCGCCAGCAAGCAGGCGAACATCCTGTCGGGAGGGGCCTCGTCATCTTTTTCATGAAAACAGATTTTGGGACAGTGTGTTTCCGATCTATCACACCAAGTGGCCTCCACTTTATCATCTCCGCATCAGTTCTTGTTGTTACTCATGCACTCAGCATTTTACGTTGCGCAGACGCCACCATGTCTCTCCGCACCATGCAAGAGTCGGTGCCGTTTCTCTGTTGCGGCAGAGAGTCAGAAGGGCCGGTGCGGCGGTGACGACCTAGCTTTACGCGAGCTCTTGGTCAAGTCTTCATGCAGTGCTGCTTCTTCCCTGCTGATGCCCTCCGATTTGCCGCTTGGCTAGGTTCAGGACGCCTCGCTGCTGCCGCAGATGCATTGAAAACTCCTTTGCGCCCAACGACCAGGAGTTGACAGCTATTGCATATTTAAAGACTGCCCATAGCAAACTGCACAATCAGCAAGCTGGACATCTTGTGGTAGTATATCTGTCCAGCCTTGGCACGGCTCATAGCATAAGTCCCAATTTCTTCGTGGGCTGTGCAGGCAGATGTATTTGCACCTTCTCACATATCATGCCTGTCATAAGATCTTGTATCCATCATGCCCCATAATTTTTGCACTTTTTTTGCAAATGTTCTCATATTTCATTCAGCAATCTTCGCGTATATGGCGCTCTGAACCGTGCACATGGATTCTCGCAGTCAGATGGTGCACAACTACGCTGAATCGGCGTCTTTACAAGCCTTTGACTCACAAATACGCTGCCTCAGCCCGGCCCTGCCTTTCTCTTTTTGCGAACCCTGATTCATGGTCGCAACTGCTGCAGGCGGCCGCTGTCACGTCTCAATCTCTTTAGTCGTGGTTAGCCTCAGATTATCAAGGCAGCGAAGTTTAATAAGCGATTGCATCGGGAAATGAGTGCTGTGCTTGAAATAACCAGTGCGGATCTGTTTCTGGCATCATTCAGGATCAGCATGTTGCTGGAGAACGGAGGACGGCCTGTCGCATGCAAGCACATCGTCTGCAGCGCTTCATAGTTTATGAAGCCAACAATTTATAGAACACTGCTGCATTCATGCCACCGCAGCATCACCAACCACAGCGAAAACGACAGCGACGTCAATGTGTCTCACGCACCGCACTTCATCACGTTGCGGCCAAGCGCGTGCGTGCGGCGCGCCATCAGCACACATCTGCCAACTTCACCTTGCCAAACGAATCACTTGAAATGACTCTCCATCCCCCCCCCCCCCCCCAATGCAGGCGCAAGAAGGTGCTCGCCACGTCCGCCGCGGCGGGGGGCGCATGGGACGCGCGCCTGTCGCACACCCCCATCCACGACAACCAGTACTACCTCAAGTGCATGCTGGGCGGCGTGCTGTCGTGCGGCCTCACGCACACGGCGGTGACGCCGCTGGACGTGGCCAAGTGCAACATGCAGGTGCGCATATGTACTGCTGCTGTGCTCTTGATGTATTACCAACGGCCGTGACGCTGCTGGACGTGGCCAAGTGCAACATGCAGGTGCGCATGTGTACTGCTGCTGTTCTCCTGGTGTACTGCTGTGGTCGAGATGGTCCACGTGTTGCGGGCGCGCAGCAGACGTGTTGCAGGCGTGCAGCAAAAGGCATGCTGCTACCGCAGTTGCATGTGTACTGCTGCTGTACTCTTGGTGTACTGCTCTTGTCGAGGGGTTGTGGTCCACGTGTTGCAGGCGCGCAGCAGGAGGCATGCCGCTATTGCGGTCGCCCTGTATGAGATTTGAGTGAGCCGGGCGCGCAGTGGCATGTGTGCACTGGCACATCTGTTGCTCAACACGACAGCCTGCGGCCATTTGTGGGGTACCAAGCAATGCCCCAAATCGTATGGCAATCACATGCCGGGGTGCTCAATGTTAACCACTGATGCTCAAAGGCACCTCACATGCCGTCTCATCCACTTTTTTTCGTGCAGCCGATACATACATTTGAGTGCATGAGCGCTGTGCATCGCCCCGTACACACTGCACTGCGCCACCGCACCCACATGCCCGGCTGCACGCCACCCCCCCCTCCCCCACCCCTTACGCAGGCCAACCCCGGGGAGTACAAGAGCCTGGTGCAGTCCATCAAAAAGATCATGAGCGAGGAGGGGGGTAACGCCATATGGAAGGGGTGGGGGCCCACGGCGATCGGGTACTCGGCGCAGGGCTGCTTCAAGTTCGGCCTGTACGAGTACTTCAAGGACTTCTACTCCAACCTGGCGGGCGAGGTGAGTCACACGCTGAAGTTGGGCAAATCCGCTGCGATAGCAGAACGAGGCGCCTGAGCCTGGCGATTCTTGCTTGGCAGCCTTTCGCACTCTAAAGCCAGTTCTTTTAAACGTCGCTTGCTGTAGGTGATGAAGCTGGAGATGTAGTTGCTGGTGCTTTCCACCTGCTTGTGTATTACATCTTTCTTTTTCTTGTTGGCACCTCGGTACTGGTGTGCATCGGTCACTAAAAGTCTCACTCGCGTGTCGGCCGCGCATGCAAACTACAAAACATGTTTTTGCAAAATAGATTATTGTTGTTGCAAAAGCTTATTATTTCAAAAAGTGCTCGGCCTTTTCAATTCACCATCGTAGCACAGTAATCACACGGCATCGACACGGGAGGGGTATGTGCAGAAAGCTACAAGCTTCAGCATCAGCTTTCAGATCATAATGGGTTATTTACTTGGCGATTTGCAACACCTATAATGGAGGTTACTCGCGTCGGATGATACTCATGGGGCAGAGACAGCATGCACATCGTGTAGGTTGAGTGACTCAAAATGTGTCGTGGTACACCCCAAAGGCGCGAATGGAATGTACAAGAAGTTTGCCAACTTCAAGTCATGACGTGCCAAGACGCGCAGACAGTATGTATGACTCCTGCGGGTCACTCCTGCATGAGCACCTTCTGATTGGCTCCAAAGAGCTCAAAGAGCACCTCTCCCCCGCAGGCAGCAACTGCAGCACCTTTGTGGATTACTCATGTCACCCTGCGAACTTTCGTGTGCCAAGCATGTGACGCTCCTCTGTACCCCCCTGGTGCCCCCCCCTGCGCGCAAGACAACGCGTACAAGTACCGCGGTGTCATCTACCTGTAGTATATTCATGTCACCCTACGACTTTCGTTTGCCAGCATGTGACGCTCCTCTGTACCCCCCTCGCGCCCCCCTGCACAGGAGAACGCGTACAAGTACCGCGGCGTCATCTACCTGGCGGGATCCGCGTCCGCGGAGTTCTTTGCGGACATTGCGCTGTGCCCCATGGAGATGGTCAAGGTCAAGGTGCAGACGTCCCAGCCCGGCACCTTCCCCACCGGTGAGGCGCTGATTGAGCACCCCTCGTTGTAAGTTTTATTGCATTTGAAGTCAGAAATACACCCAAAGTTGTACACCTTCCAGCCTGGCTCCTTCACCACCGCTGAGGCACTGATTGAGCACTCCTCGCCATAGGTTTTTCATTGCATCTGAAATGAGATGCGCATGGCACAGCCCTGTAACTTCCCCACCGGTGAGGCGCTCATCGCTCCTCACACAGTACACATGAATGCATACAGAATTGTGCACTCCTCAAATTGCACACACCGTACACATGATGGCATACAGCGTTGTGCTTTTCTCACATTGTACGTAACATTTCATACAGGATTGTGCACTCCTCGCATTGTACATATGCCGGCGGGCCTACTGCCACAACTGCCTTGCCCCGCTCGGCAGTTGAGCGCTGCTCAAGGGTCTCTTGCAGGTCATGTGGGGCAGGTGACGGAGCGCTTGTTGCAGCTGCAGCGGCTGGCGCGCTGGAAGTGAATGGGGGCTTGTGAGTGGGGGGGCAAGGGGGGCGGGGTCTCGAGGGCTTGCATTGGTTGTTGGCAGTTTGAGCGGCAGGGGGAGAGGGGGGGGGGGGGCGCTCTGATCACGAGGTTCTGAAAGCCTGCCCCCCCCCCCCCCCCCCCCCCCCCCCCCCCCCGTTGCGCTGCCTGCCTCCCCCCCCCCCCCCCCCCCCCCCCCCCCCAGTTGCGCTGTGTGCATTTAGCTGCGTAATCATGAATGCCCGCGGAATGCGACCCCGTCACTTTGCAGAGTTGACATCTGTCTCTCGCTCTGACACAACCGAACACCAGATATCTGTTGCAACCGTAGTTTGCAGCCGTTGTGAAGCCCGCAAACATATGTGAGTGGGGTGTCGCGTTCAGCTTCGGGGACCACTGGGCCTTGCATTCGATGCGCGAAGCTGTTTCGGTGCGACATGCCTGATCACTCCAGTTGCTCAATCGTCAATTCCATCGCGTCACGTGCCGCTCGTGCGCAGGCCTCGGCGCGGCCGTCGCCGAGATGAACGCGCGCAAGGTGGAGCTCAAGTTCCCCTTTGGCTCCGTGGTCCCCCTGTGGTCGCGCCAGATCCCCTACACCATGGCCAAGTTCTACTTCTTTGAGAAGGTGAGGCCGGTGCTTTTGATCATGCGAAAAAGTTTGAAACCGCTTGGTTTTAGCGTAGAGTCTGGCGCGGTGGCATGTGTCCAGGCGCGTGGAGTCGTTTCAGCGCATTGCGGAAGCGGCGTGGTGATCATCAGTGCAGCGCGCATCGTCTTCGGATTTTGATTGCGTGAGCAAGTGCATCATGGCGCAGCAGCTCAACGCCAGTGCGCTGCGCTGTTGAGGCTGACTGTGCGAGTCTACGGTTGCTTGGCAGCTCGACTTGTCGACCGCGCCTACATCGAAAGCATCCGCGCGGAACGCGCCACAGCACTTGCCGCTTGCTTGCATTGACACCTCACCCCCCCCCCCCCCCCTCTCCCCTCCGCGCGCGCGCGCAGGTCGTGGAGTTCTTCTACGCCAACGTCTTCACCAAGCCCAAGAGCGAGTACTCCAAGGCGACGCAGCTCGGCATCACGTTCGCGTCCGGCTACACGGCAGGCATCATCTGCGCCATCGTCTCGCACCCCGCCGACACGGTCGTCTCCAAAATGGGCAAGGGCGGCAAGTCCGCGGGCGAGATCCTGTCGGAGCTCGGGCCCAGGGGCGTCTGGGGCGGCCTCGGCACGCGCGTGCTCATGATCGGCACGCTCACGGGCCTGCAGTGGTGGATCTACGACACGTTCAAAACGGTGCGCGCGCGTGCACTTCGTGTTGGTGGCTCTCAGACGCGCGCCCTCCTTCTCGCGCTGGCAGCGCTGTTGTGGTTGTGTGCGTGAGCGGCGCTGCCTGAGCGAGTGTGCGCCTGAGATCGGCTGGTGGTTATGCGTATGCTTTTTGCGGAGAAGCATGTTGGCCGTCTTCACCGCAGCAGATGTGTGCTGTTGGTGGCTGTCGTCGCACGAGCTGCTGGGCACTTGCAGTGACCCCGAAGCCATTGTCTAGAGCCATGTTTAGCCGGCAGCTTGTTAGCGTCCTGCAATGGGGAATTGCTGCCTGCATGTCGGCTGCATCGCGCGCGCCTACCTGCCCCCCGCACCACAGCTTACCTAACGGCACGTCTGCCTGGCTCAAGACGGGGCTAGTGTAGTGCATCACAATCCTGCACACTCTCTATGCTCATTATGACGGACAGCGCGTGCTGCTGTTCTGCTCGTCAGCCGCACTGCAGTTTCAGTGACCCACAAGCGCCATTTTAGCACGCAGCATGCTAGCGTCCTGCAGTGGGGAATTGCTGCCTGCATGTCAGCCGCATTGCGCGCGCCTACCTGCCCCCCGTGCCACAGCTTGCGCACCGGCACGTCTGCCTGGCTCAAGATGGGGCTCAAACACCACAACTTCCTGCTGCCTTCTATGATTCTGACGGACGGTGCATGCTGCTGTTCTGCTCGTGGGCGCAGGTCATGGGCATGGGCACGACCGGCGGCGGCGCCAAGAAGTAGACGGCTCCATCGGCATTGGCGGCGGTGCAGCGGCGCTAGCAGCAGCAGCGCGCTGCATTGGCGGCGCAGCGGAGCCATGTTTTTGGCTGGAGAGGGGGCTGGGGGGGAGCCATGTCGGAGAGGCACCGCTGCTGTGAGGAGGAATCTGAAGGCGGCAGTCGCTGTCGTTTGCACTGGTGTTGGGACGCGTAGGTTTTGCAGAGGGTGGGGGCAGGGGGCACAAGCTCTTTTTGAGTCAGCGGGCGGCGCCCTGCGGCACCTGCCCCGTGATCGTAGGCGTTGTTATGGCTACGGCAGGCGGGCCGTCGCTCTCCATCATCGAACTTCGGCGCTCTGGAGCAAATTTTTGTGGTGGTACTCAAATGCATCGGTATGCTTTCCTCCCTGTGAGACTTTGAGCGAGCTTTCTGTATGTTATGATTGTCAGGGGCCCAGCATTGGGTTCCAGCTGCTCTTGCATGGTGTACCTCCGCTTGAGAGAGGGTGGCTGCTGCGCACTGCAGCGTTATTCGTTCGTCCCATGCATATTCTACTAGTGAATGTCATCGAAAATATGGTCACATGCTGATGAATTGTTTGTGAGGCAGTTGAAGCAGTTGGTGAAAACAGCTCTGCAGGTAGTTGCGACTTGGGGATAACTGATCCCCAAGGTTTGCGAGGGCACTCGCGACCGCAGCAAGCATCCAGAAGCTGGCAGCTGACGGAAACAACAACGACGAGCTGAAGCCAGTCAGTCCCATCCCAAACTGTCAATCGAGCTGAAGCCAGTCCCAAATTCGGACCGGCTTCAGCTGAAGCCAGTCACAAACTCGGACAGCTCGTCCGTGCTTGGGGCTTCAGCTCGTCCGACAGAAGGTTTTACGCCATGGCCAAGCTTATCGTTCCAGATCAAGGCGGTTTGAAGTTGAGGATATAACTTGACCTTTTGATGTTCTGTTGCTCAATCTCACACTCACACCGAGGATGAAGCATTGGCTACTTGCGATCATTGCTACCACGCTGCTGCTGGCCAATGAGGCCAACGGCTTCATAACGCCGGCTGGTGGCGGTCTCAGCACTAGGCCATCATGTCGCCTCAACGTGGCTTCGCAGTCGGCGGAGAAGTACCAGAGCATGCGAGCAAGTGAAATCAAGGCCGAGCTAGACAGCATGGGCGTGCGGTATGACGATTGCTTTGAAAAGAGCGAGCTGGTTGCGAGACTGGCGGAGGCGAAGGCAAATCCAGCAGCAGCACCTAAGCAATCACAGAAGCAGACCCGGACGGAACCTGCGACGGGAGCCAAGACATCGGCAGCAGCAGGAGGACGGGCTGGCAGTATAGGGGAGATACAGAGTATGCGAATGTCTGAAATCAAGAAGGAGCTTGAGGAGCGGGGGGTCGACTATTCTGGCCTGGTAAGCAAATGAGAACCGCCGAAGATGGTATTCCATCTTCCACAACACCCTGGTGCGCATCCCAGCGTGAGAGGGGCATAGTTGTGCTGCAAGTGTTCCGGTTGACAAGCTGCAACTGCTGCATGTTCTGCACAGTCGCTGACCGTCAAAGTAGCACATGCGAATCTGCACTAGTGATGTGGACGCGTACCCGAGACGTTCTCACTCTGACCTAGAAGCTTCCGATGCGCCATCGGCAATCCTCACTCACACCCGCTCAGTGGACTCTGCCACATCACGAATTCAAGTGCTCATACAATGCCAGCAAGTACGCCACATGTGCATGCACGCAGCCGTTCGACTGATGAAGGCGAGCGAGTGCAGTCACGCTGCACACCAGCTGCTCTCATGATATTCTTCTTAGAAGTATAACCAATTAGTAGGCAATCTCCAACATGTGAGAAGCTCTAGCCTCTATGTGCCCTGAGTTCCGACGCTTCACGCTCTTACCATTGCTCGCAACTCTCGCTCACAGCTGGAGAAATCGGAGTTTGTGGCGAGGCTGGCGGATGCGCGCGCGCGCAACGGCACCAAGCCGCAGCAGCAGCGCAGCACCGCTCAGTCATCTTCAACATCGAGCGGCGCAAAGCCCGGCAGCGGCGGCGGCAGCAGCAGTGGCGGCAGGCCCAAGGACCCTAATGAGTACGATCCCTCGTACAGGGACGTCAAGGTGCAGCGCATGAAGAAGCCGGAGGTGAGCGCGATTTCTGCCTGCGCCCCGCAAACTTCGACACCACCTGCCAAGTGGGGTTCATGTTTTGGAACGCACAGGCATCGATTGGTGTGCTCTCACAGTGAGTTCTTGATGCATGTGCTTCGTCGACAGCAGGCACTGCGGCGCATTGCCGCATTCCGTCATGTGCCCATTGAGGTCCACCATAACCTTCTTCAGTAAATGACTAAGATTGCACATAGACATTCAGTTTACCAGGCTCAAGTAGGGGGCCCAGGGCAAGGGTTTTTGCAAGTTGTTTGAGCATTGGAGGCTGATGGTGCATGTCAAGATGCGGTTGCGCAGATCAGCAGTACAGTACTGTTCCTTTGGCAGCAGTGCTCTTGCAGATTGAAATGGTGGCAGCAGCAACAGCAGCAGCAGCAGCAGAACCTTAATTGCTAAAGCTGTTGGTAGAGATGCTGGTGTTTCTTTTATTAGTAGTTATGGATCAGTGGCAGCAGTGCCGGCTAGCACCCTCATGGCAGCAGAGCCGGCTAGCACCCGCAGCAGCAGCAGCAGCAGCAGAATCGGCCGGCACCTGCAGCAGCGCAACCACGTGCCATTCGCTGCTGCGATGCAGCTGCTGCTGCCAGGTGTGCAGCTGCGCGCGCACATGGCGTCATGTGACAACTCATTGCTCATGTCATCGGTCTGTGCAGACCTCACTCGTAGCGTTCCTGTGCAGAATTGGTTTCAGATGATGGCGGCGGGCCGCCGGATCGTGCTGCGCGTGGCGTCGCCAACCCCCTTTGATGCAGCCCTCATCGACAAGCACCGAAACCGCTCTTTCACCTCTCATAGCGTCAAACGCACACCTCAAGCAACCCTACACGCGCGCCGCTCGCGAATCTCGCGCAGCCCCAGCAACCCAGCGGCGGCGCACCGCAGCAGCCCCCCTTTGGCGGCGCCGCGCCCCAGCAGTCCCCCTTCGGCGGCACCGGCGCTGGCGCCGGCAGCAGTCCTTTTGGGGGCGGCATGGGGGGCGCCAACCCCTTTGGCGGAGCGGGCGGCGCCTCGGGGGGGTTTGACCTCGGGAGCCTGCTGGGGGGTCTCAGCGGCTTGATGGGGGGCGGCGGTCTGGGGGGCATGGGGGGTATGGGGAGTATGGGCGGGCCCGCTCCGGGGAGGCCGGGCCCAACTGCGGGGAGACAGACCCCTAATGCGGGGAGACAGGCCCCCAATGCGGGGAGACAGGCCCCTAATGTTGGCAGGCAGACTCCCAATGCAGGGAGGCAGGCCCCTAATGCGGGGAGACCGGCTTCGGGTGCCGGGAGACCGGCGCAGAGTGCGGGGAGACCGGCCCCGAATTCGGGCGGGGGGGCGGGGGGGGCGCGCAGCGGGGGGATGGGCGGCGTGGGGGACATGCTGTCGAAGGTCATGGGCAACCCCAAGGCGATGGCGGCGCTCCAGAAGGCGCAGAGGTGAGGGTACTTCCGCTAAAATATGTTGATGTAGGGCGCCTCTGCAGGGGGGGATGCGTGTTCGCCTGGTCTGCTACTGTGGAACGTGCGTTGGTCACAGACAGTAATGTAAGTACAGTTCAAGAGTACACTGATGAATGGGTGGACTGCGGCACCACGCCATACTCGCTGTGACCTGACTGTCGCAGACAGCGCCGCCCGATCTGGTGCCACAAGCCCCATGTGCAGGCTGGGAACAGTCGATGCGTGCGTCTGTATCGAACCTGTGCGCCAATGTGTCCCTGTACACGCACATTCAGGCTCAAATGTCAAGTTCAACAGCTGCGAGGATTGTGTGCAGCGATGCGCGCCAACGTCTTCAGGGCAGCCACTGCCTTGCGCCTGTACAGAGCCTGTAGTTCGCCTGTATGCACAGCTTTTGATTATGTGTGCGCTGGTTGCGTCGCGCAGCCTGTGTGCACCGTTCACGTCAAATGCCAGAGGTGCGTGAGCACGGTCGCATGCAGCAGGCCAATGCAGCAACGCAGCCCGGCACCCCCGTCGCATGTGCGTGCGTTGGCGCAACACGCTAATGAGACGGCCACGGCGGCAATGGGTGGAGCGCCGCGCGCTAGGACAGCCGAAAGAGTCCTGATTTGCCCTGCACACGTGCGTGCGCACCCGCGGCGCCATCAACGCCGCGCCTCTCGCTTACTTCAAGTGTTCCCAGCTGAATCCCCCCCCTCCCCCCTCCGCTGCTGTGCACTGCCGCCGCCGCCGCTGCAGCAACCCCAAGGTGATGGCGGCGGTGCGGGACGTCATGGCAAACCCATCGGCGATCGGCAAGTACGCGCGCGATCCCGACATCATGACTGTGATACAGGAGATCCGGAGCATACTGTAGGCCGCTGCGCACTGCACAGCAGATGAGGAGCACGCTGTCGGAAGCTACGCATTGCGGTGGCGCAGGGTGGCAGCGCTGACGTCGTCGGCGCACGCGGCGCGGCGGCAGTGGTGCCGTTGAGTGCCGCTGCATTGGCGGCAGCGGCGCGCGTTGCACTCGCACAACGCGCAGCAACAGTCGTGCAGCCGTCAGTACTTGAAACTGTCGCAGGATGGCAGCTCTCAAATGCAGCCAGAGCCAGTGCCGTTCAGGCACTCATCGCAAGATCCATCATGGGGATGGACTGCGGCGGCGGCAGCAGCTGTGCGGACTGCGCACGTGCTAGTTCGCTGCCGGTGGCGGCTAGAAAGCTGTGCAGACAGTGTACACAAAAGCGCCACAACGTCCATGCAACAGCGCCACAACGGCCATGCAACAGCGCCCGGCATGACGCGCACAGCAACTCGTGCACATGGCCACGCATAGTCGTTAGATCTGTGTCCAATATTAGTATACACTGGCCTGTGCCGCCTTGAGTGGCACCCTGTAGATATGTAGAGCCCATCATCTCATGAATGTACATATGACCCTGCGGTCTGTGCGGCCGTGGCGTTTTTTTGCTGTTGTGTATGTGGGTTTCCTGTCATGTTTCAACTGACCATTGAAGGTGTCTCGTCTCACCTTCACACACCCTAGTAAGACTCATTCTGCATGAAGGTACATGCAGCTGTCGGCTTCTGACCCTTAGCCCTGCCATATGATGCTCATGGCACAATTGCAAAGCAATGTACAGAGAGGACTGCAGAGGGGACTGACAATGCCGTACATGCGCACCTGGAAAGATCAGCACATCACCTGCTGTTGTCACTCTGGCGCGTGCATCACTTCTTACACATTCTTATGTATCTGTGTTTGAGGTTGGCTTTGCCCGACACATGGAGCCACCGTCACAAGGGACTTTTGGAAGAGACTATTGACAGGACACTTGTGTTAAAAATGCACTCTGCAAATATTCTTTGCTGGCATATGATGGTGACCGAACTTATTTTTGCCAACAGCACATAAAGCTTCTGGCCAGCCAGCAGCCTTGGGGATAAGAATTATTATCCCCTATCAGCAGCACATAAAGCAGCCGGTCACTAGTTCGGCCTGGGCTTGATGGCGGTGAAACATCAGAGCACACCTTCGCTGCGAATGAGCTGCTAACTGTGCCGAGGTGCTCACAACTGTCTGCAGCAAGAGTGAGACGTGTACAATCTAATACGTAAATGGTACACAAGACGATGGTCTGTGGTGCATCATCTCTGTGGCTGAAGCATAACATGCTTTGGGGTTAGGTGCTGATGAGCAGCGCCTTATCTGTGTGTATCAGCTGTAGCCGCTGACAATCAAAGCGTGAGCGTGCGAGCACACGATGACTCGCGACGAGTTGAAGTTTTGTGTACGAACTTCAACAAAAATGCAGAGACAAGCAAGCCACGTCTCGCGCCCCTGGGAAACACTTTGAGTCCAACAGCCATGTCCTCCGAAAGCAATGTTGCTGGAACAGCTTCAGAGGAAAGCGTACCGTCGCAGAAACACCTCAAGCACGCACACGGGGATGATAGTGGGAGCCTGGACAAAGTAATCGGAGTGCTGTCAGTGATGGCTCAGACTCGATTATTGCCCAAGGAGGCGTGGGGACTCTGCAGATCGATTCACCGAACAGCGAGACCGGTGGTGCACCTGCGGCCTGAAGGAAATCAGCCAGTGGGTTCGGCGGCTCTGGCGTTTGTCACCAAAACTATTGCTTACCTGACGCTCCATGGCCCTTTCGAGTCAGATCCGATGCTTGCCCTCGCAGCCGGTGCGGGCGCAACGGATAACCTGAGTTTCTTCTTCAGGGACGTCAAGGTCATGAATCCGTACCGGCCTGGCTTTGAACTCCCGCACATTCCGCGGTCGCTGCGGGAGCTGCACCTGCACCTCGGCTACTGCGACTTCAGCCCCGCTCTCTTGTGTGTACTGCTGCCCGCACAAGGTCTTCCCACACACCCGTGGAATCCTCGGACGGATGCGCGAGCGCCAGCGAGCCGCCCTGCTGATCGCGATGCCGCGTCAGCGGCGCGCTTGCCGGAGCAGGTCTGCGGCCCATCGACGCTGACGTCGCTCAGCCTCCAGTACTACCCCACCAGCCTGTCAGACGTCGCCGCCTCACTGCCTGCGCTCACGGCGCTGTCACTGGACGGCCAATACCACCTTGCGCACGTGCCGGACAGTGTCGGCGACCTGACTGGGCTCAAGCGGCTGGCGCTGCACAACTGCCGTCTGCCCGCGGGCCTACCCGAGAGCATCAGCGGCTTGACACAGCTGACCGCGCTGTTGCTGCCGTGCTGCTCGCGTTTGGGACGCCTGCCGGACGGCATTGGCGGCCTGACAGCGCTGGCGCAGCTGGACCTGAAGAGCTGCCGCGAGCTCTCGTCGCTGCCTGACAGCCTCGGCAGCCTTAGCGCGCTGACCACGCTGGACCTGAGCGGCACTTCACTTGTTAGTGTGCCCGAGACCATCGGCGGCTTGTCCGCGCTCACAGCGCTCAACCTGGACAGCTGCAGCGCGCTCGCCCGCCTGCCGGAAAGCCTGGGCAGCCTCGCCGCGCTGAAGACACTCATATTGAGTAAATGCAGCGCGCTCACCCGCCTGCCGGAAAGCCTCTGCAGCCTCGCTGCTCTGGCAACGCTCGACTTGCGCAGATGCAGCAGGCTCCGGCAACTGCCAGACAGCATCGGCGATCTGGCAGCGCTGCTGGCACTCAACCTCACCGGCTGCGGCAGCCTTGAAGCGCTGCCAGACGCCATCGCGCGACTGGCGGCGCTGACGTTGCTCCGCCTGGGCGTCTGCACGTCGCTGGCGCGCGTGCCGGACGGCATCGGCGGTCTGCGCGCGCTGACCGACCTGGCGCTTCCAGGATGCTGCGCGCTCGTAGCCCTGCCGGAGACCATCGGCGACCTGGCGGCGCTGACGTCCCTCAACCTGAGCGGCTGCCGAGTGCTGGCGCGGCTGCCGGAGTCCATCGGAGAGCTGGCGGTGCTGAAGACCCTCCACCTGAGCGGCTGCCGCGCTCTGACGCAGCTGCCGCAGAGCATCGGCGCGCTGGCGGCGCTTACGGCCCTCAACCTCAACGGATGCCGAGCGCTGACGCAGCTGCCGCGAAGCATCGGCGCGCTGGCCAAGCTTCAGCGGCTCGACCTCCGCAACTGCTCGCGGGCGCTGCGGCAGGGCTTGCCAGACGCGATCGTGCGGGTGACGCAGTTTGACATTGAATGAATGGTGTCTCTACTCAGCACAAATGCGCCTGAGCACACAAGTAGAAGCAGGCGGTCGATTTGTGACGAGTAGAGTCTGACTCTCTCAAGTCACTCATTATCAAAGTTTGAGTCACTCGTTCAAGGCACGTGTGGGTGTGACAATACCAACTCAAAAGATCACTTTCCTGTGACGCTTTTTTCAAATAGCCATTGTGTTACTTGGTGTTTCTGGGCCGCTTCCGTTGCGCGTGTGTTGAGGGGTTGCAATAGTTTTGTGAAATGAGTGCGAAACCAATGACTTTGCCAGCCTGGTGCCTGAATAATGTGGTCTTGCGGCTGCTGACCAGCTGCAGTCAAGTAGCGCCCAAGAAGATTTAGCTGTGAACATTGCACGTCATGTGAGCTCTGCCTGCACATGCCAGTATTTGCGGAAAACTCATGTCACGGCTGGGATGTGCCAGCTGAGCGCCAGATATGCACACCACAGGCCAGCGCAACTGGGTCTTGTCACGCATTTGCGTGCTTGCTGTTTTTGGGGTTCGACTGGTTTGCATCCTTCAGAAGCGCACCCTGCACTTGGGGCTTGCGTGTGCCTGGATTGTGCACCGCAACTTCACCAAGATGTATACCAAATCGAATTTGTGCTAAATGCAAGACTCTGGGTGTACACCAGCAAAAACTACTCTGTATTTGTGATGACCTGCTACAAGGTACATTTGGTGTCAATTCTGGCAGCAGGCTAGACATCTACCATCTGGGCTTTTCCGCGACGTAAGCGAGGTTTTCATGAAAAGCTTATTTCATCTACATCTGTCACCCGGCATGGGCAACCACTGCATGCTGAGCAAGGGGCGTGCAATGAGTTGCCCCACAGCAAGCACATGTCAACCCGGAAGCGACAAATACTTTATTGGTACTTGGCACCACAAATGCGCCATTGAGGGTGGCCCCTCAAGGTCCCAGAGAAACATACTTAAGTACTACATGCGGGGGCGAACGACCATGCCCCCCCTCACACACACACACAAGTAGAAGTTCAAAAACCGGCAGCACTCCATTACCTGGCATCTGCACACACGCCTTCAGAAACTCCATCACTAGACAATGGCGACGCGCGCACCCTAGCAGTGGAAGCAGTGTCACAAAGCCTTAGACCATGCGATGCGCCGGAGCTGCGTGTCACAGGCACTGCACAATGCAGCGCCGTGCATGCTGCAGCTGCTGCCATGGCTGCAGTTGTACCGCGGTGGTGCTGGCGGTTCCGATGCTACCGCTGCCGGCATTGCCATTGCCGCCTGCTGCCGCTGCTGCTGGTAGCAGTGCCGCAGATGCCGTCATTACCGTCGCCATTGCTGCTGCTGCTGCTGCTGTCATTTTGCTGCTGCGGTCGATGAGCACCGCTTCATCGGCAATCGACCGAAGAGTGGTTCTGAGCTTTGTGGCAGGTGACAGCGCCCACGTGCTAGACGTTGAAGGTGCGAACCACCTGCTGCACCACCACTTTGCAGATGAGGTATTCCTAGAACTGCCAAAGAGAGCAGCTTGGCACAAAAGTGAGGTGACAGATGTGAGCACCGGTGAGCGTGCGTTTACGGTGGGTCAGTGGTGATGCGAGCGGGTGCATCGAGCGCTCTCATTGGTATTCATTATATTTTGAGTAACGCAGACTAATCAAACCAATGCATTGTTGTATAATTCGTTACCGCACTCTACACTCAAGTTGATAGTTATCTGGACTGCTTGTTGGTGACTGTGTGCTGAAGATTCATACATAGAAGTGGTGTGCATCGCAGCAGCATTGGCTTTGCCCCGCTTGGCACTTGCATTTCACTGCTGAAACCTGCCACTGTCATTGTTTGCGCCATTTTCAGGCACAACGGCAGCTGCTTGATGAGTCCGCAAGCGGAATGTCATCACAGCAACCGCGCAAATTCCTCCTCGAGGGCCCTGTCGCGTTACCTGGCCATTCCATTGTTGTGCGCCTCTGACGAATATCAACATGGCATTCGCAAATGATGGAAAAATGTATGATGTAGTCATCGCTGCTGTCGGAAGTAGTCGTGGCAATTGCAGTTGGGGGTCGAGCTGGATCGGATCGCTTCTCCATTTCCTTTGTACCAGGGCTTGCGACGTTACGCTTGGCTTTGATGGCGCTGCAGAGATATCATACGGAGCATGGCATTATACACAACCTCGGATCGCTGCTCAACGCTGCTCGACTATAATATGCTGCCCACAAAGCTTCTTTCGTCGCGTCACACGCATTTTTTCCGTTACGTGCCGGTTTCATCAGAAGTTGAAGCAAAAACCCCCGCCCGTTATTCTTTTGGGGGTAGTGCCCCTTCGCTGCACTGAGTTATAGCGTTGAATTTGGCATTCTGGAGTAGCGCGGCAACGACAGCGCGGCGGTGAGGGGAGGTGGGGTCTCTTCGGGGAACGGGATACCTGCTGCGTTGCCCGCCCCACTGACCAGCTGTTAGCTGGTGTGCGCTGTTGCCGCCATGCCCGACAGAGGTTCAACCACCAGGCAGCAGCACCGCAGAGCCTTCGGCGGCAACGGAGGGCCTACGCCAGGAAAGCGGCTGGAGCACGCATGTCCAGGCAGCGAGGCCTCGGTGACTACTTCTGAGGAGACCCTCAGCCCCATGACTGCAGCCACCATGGAAGCAGAGGCAGCAGCTTACGCTTTGAAGAATCGTACCGATGTCCACACTGGCTACGGCAACCCCTTATATCTTGGGCGCAGCGGGGCTGGCGAAGGTTTCTGCCGTCGTCAAGCATGGTTCCCCGGATCCGCATCGGCCGCGGCTGCAGCGCAGCGCAGGGCAGATCCTACCGAATGTAACTCCTCTCTAACGAGCACGGATTCCACGGCTTCCGAGGCAGGCTTGCGCTCCTTCAGTCCCTTTACCACACGCAGCCCCGTCGGGCCTGCATCTAGGGGAGTTCAGGGACAGCAAGAGTTCTTGCCTCCCCCAAAACCGCGCAGCCTGGCTGCCTCGGCGTCTGGCAGGTTCGCCTCTCTGACAATCGACCACTCCACGGCATTACCGTACGCACCTGCGTCTACAGCAACCTCAGCGTTTCAGGCGGGAGTGCCGACGCATGTGTTGGATAGGAAGGGAGACGTGGCGCTGCTGCAGGAGGGAGAGCTATTGCCGACGGTGGATGTCACAAAGGCGAGGGCCCGGCTGTTCAACGTCCGCAAGGTACGTGCCGGCATGGCTCCATTTCAATGTTCGCCGCTGGAGTCCATGTTGTGATGTCATGTCGTGCAACAGGCAACAACATGCAGACGTGTGAATGGCGTGCCCTCAGCAGATCCGGCACGGCGCCATGACCCGACATAACCTCGCGTCATTTGAGTACGTACACACACAGGCGAGCGGTGTTCGGCAACCTGAGGCTCAGCGGATGCGTGCACGCAGTTTCGCGTGCTTTCGCCAGGGCAGTACATAGTGCCAATGCAACTCATTCGTTCGTGAAGCGCTGTACCGTCCAGTCGACTTGAGTATCTGCTGCAGCTGGGTGCCACAACCAACTTCTGGAAAACCTCCGCGCTGGTACTTTCGAACCAACTTCGCTCTAGATCGCTGAATCGACTCTTTGACAACACTTTAGGGGTTTGCAAATGCATCTCTAGTTCTGCACGTGCATAGCAAACTAAGGTGTCTTGTTTGTCTCGTGAAGCAAGTACTCGTGCGCTGATAGTCGGACCAGGCTTGTGCGACAGTTTGACTGTTTTGGTGCCCTCTTTTGACTGACTTACAGATTCCAGGCACAATGACAGTACCAGCATCAGTTCAGATGCATCATGCCATACCGTCAGCGCTGTCTTGAGGGTCCATCATATCAGTTTGACCAAGGAACCAGAAAGCTTCATGCCTGTCATCGCCAAAGATGCAGCAAGTAGAGCACCGCTGGGCGCTGGCTTCGTTGCTCGCCGCAGCAGCACGCTGCATAATCACAGCATATGCGCATGCACCCACGCAGAGCCCATAGCGGAAGCAGTCGTGCTCGCCATCTGATCTTGCTATGGCGCCGCGAGAGAGCAACGCAGCCTCGCCACTTGTGTTCGGTAGCGTTCATCAGTTGATGTGGGTGCGCTTGCGTGGCGCACTCCGCGTCCTTTGTCTGCACGCCGTGCGCGGACAAGCGTGCATGCAGGGAAAGGCATGGCACCACACCACGCACGGCGCGCGGCGCAGCCGCACTGCTGCCAATGATTCTACCCATCATGACGCCGACACTGGGGCTTGTGTGACAGCACGCCGTCACGCTCAGCCCGTACACGCAGCCGCACACGCCGCGGCACACGCCTTGAGGCATGTCGGCGCTTGCACGCCCCTTTTCAATTGCCGCGCGCCGCCCGCCCGCTGCTGACGCCCCCCCATCACGCGTGCGCAGCAGCACGCTACCGACATGGCTCAGCTGCAGCGCCGGCCCTCTGAACGACAGCGATGCTCATTGAAGCAAGCTCGTGAAGTACAGCAATTACGTGCTGAGCGCTGCTACTCTGCGCGCGGCTCAGCCGCAGCACAGGCCCTCTGGCCTCCAACGATGCTCGTTGAAGCAAGCTCGTGAAGTGGCGCAGCTGCACGCTGAGCGCTGCTGCTCCGCCCTCTCCTTGCGCGCAGGCCGCCAAGCAGGGCCACACGGCGGCGACCAAGCTGGACCGCAAGCCATGTAAGGGCGCCGTCACGGGGCTCGGCGCGCTCAACATGGAGATGCTCAACAAGCACCGGCCGGACTTCTCGGACCTGGTGACGTTCCAGGAAATGCAGGCGCACACGGTGAGTTTGAGGGCGCGCCTCCTGAGTAGCCGCAGCTGTATCCGCCGCTGTCGCGGTGCGGGTGCGCTTCGCTTCGGCTGCTAGCACTTTTGCCCTCAGCAAATTGTGCCTGGAGAGGTGTCGCCTGCTGGTGAGCTCTGCTTCTGCGCAGCAGGCCTGCAATGCGCGATGCGGTGTGCTGCGCTGCTGCGATGCCGCCAGCGCCGCACAAGTTCACGCGCCGCTTCACATGACGCAGCTGCTGCGCGGCAGCACCGCCGCCGCTGCGGTGCTCCGGCAGCCAGCCGGCCCGCAGCTGCCGCCGCGCCACACGCGTCGCCTGAGTGCCCTGTTGTCTGGCATCACACCAAACGGCGACACTCCCCGAACAGCAAACGGTAACACACTACCCCGGCGTGCCGCAAGACATGACGCTCATGACCCCCCCCCCCCCCCCTCCCTGCAGGGCCCCATCTGGTGCGTCGAGTTCTCGCACAGCGGCATGACACTCCCCAAATAGCAAGCGCTGACACAGTTGGCGTGCCGCTCACAACGCTCCCCCCGCCCCCCCCGCAGGGCCCCATCTGGTGCCTCGAGTTCTCGCACAGCGGCATGCTCTTTGCGACGGGCGGCGCGGACGGCGCCGTGCGCGTGTGGCGCGTCACCGCCGCCGTCGAGCACCGCGCGGCGCCGCCGCCGCCCATCAACTGGGCGTCCACGCCCAAGTACTCGCAGGTGGCGCAGTACAAGGCGCAGTGCTTCTCCGCGACGGTGAGAGTGGGGCGTCGCCGCCGTCGGTTGCAGTTGCGGTTGGGCCGCATGGCTGCCGCTGTTTGCGTCTCATGCGGGTGCGGCGGTTTTGCGGGGTGTGTCGTCTCTGCGTTGCGCACTGCGGCTAGTCTCGTGGACGAGCTGACGAGCTCAGTAGCCTCCTTGAGCTATGCGTCTTGCGAGCAGCGTCTCGGCGACAGTGTTTGAGGTTCACCCCCTGCCGTATCCCCCCCCCCCAAACACTCGAAATCTGCATGCGCTAGACTCGCTCTGCACATTGCGTCAGCTTCGCATTGCCCGAGATGCCATCATAGCCGTGCACCCCACCCAAACCTGCCACAGCCCCTCCTCCATCCGTCACACTCAAATCCCCCCCCCCCCCCCCCCCTTGTCCCCCCCCTCACACACACGCACAGAACGCCGGCAGGCCGCAGAGCGCGCCCATGTGGCGCTCTGTCACGCCGTCCGCCGCGCTCACGCGCTCGCCGGAGCCGTGGGCGCGCAGCCCGGCGCCGCGCGGCTCGTTCTCCGCGGCGTCGTCGCCGGCGCACGGCGGCGGCGGCAGCGCACACGGGGGGTTTCCCGCACTGCAAGTGACGGACCAGCTGTTCCGGTCGCGCCCGGCGGCGGAGCTCACCGGTGAGCGCCGCTTGGTTGACGGTCGGAAAGAGTGCTCGCAGTATCTGTAGTTTAGCTTGAGCTCGGTGCATGGGGGGGCGACGTGCCACCGGCGGTGGCGGCGGCGGCGAGGTCCGGTGGCCCTCTGAGCCGGGTCCGCGTTGTTGTGCTGCACTTATTTGCGCAGTATGTGTGCACATGTTGTCGCATGTCTTGAATCGCCGCGCAGCCTCTGACCCCCAGCGCCTCCCCCCCGCCCCCCCTTCTACCCCCTCTGCACTTGCGCAGTATGTATGCGCACATTGTCACATGGTGCAAGTGACCGCGCAGCCTCTGACCTCCAGCGCCTCCCCCCCCCCCCCCTCCCCGTACAACCCCCCGTTAGGCCACACCGCGGACGTCACGTCGGTCGCGTGGACCGCCGACGGCCGCATCCTCACGGCGTCGCTCGACGGCACGGTGCGCGTCTGGCGCCTCGCCGCCGCCGTCGCAGCGCTCAGCACGGCCGCCGCGACGCCCGGCGCGGCGACGCCGCTTGCCGCGGCGACGCCCGCGACAGGCGGCGGCAGCAGCGGCGGCGGGGGCAGCGCAGCGGCGGTATGCGAGCGCGTCTTCGCGTCGCACGAGGCGGTGGCGTGCGTCGCGGCGCACCCGCTCAAGCCCGCGTACTGCGTGTGCGGGCACCTCGACGGGCGCGTGAGCGTGTGGGACATTGACGCGGGCGCGCTGACGTACGTGCGGCGCGTGACGCCGAGCGCCGCCGTCGCCGTCTCGGCGGCGGCGTTCACGCACGACGGCAGCACCGTCACGCTCGGCTTTGGCAACGGGACCGTGCAGGTGGGGGGTGGATGCGGGGCGTTGTGTTTTGCGCGCTGTCTTGCGCTCGGCGTGCATGTGTGCGTGACCTGTGCGCTGCCATGCGGGGTGAAGATGATGAGTGGGCAGGGGCAGCTGCAGGACTGACGGAACGCTTGCCACGCACTGCGCGCGACTGCACGAGAGCGTGCATGCACATCAGCGGGCAGAGGTGGAAGGAGGGAAGGCCCAAAATTACCACCACAGACATGACCGGTCAGCCCCATTCTCACGGCTGCAAAAGCGCACTCGAGCGTTGCACTCACCACGCCCCCCCATCCCCCCCCCCCGGTCTCAGGTGCGTGAGAGCCGCACCATGCAGCTGCGCCAGACGGCGGACGTGCGCACGAGCCGCGCGGAGACGCACACGGCCGTCACCGGCTTCGCCTTCCGCCGCCTCTGCCGCGCGGTCGTCGTGGGCGCGCGCGGCTCCAAGGCGCGCGTTCTCGAGGCGTCCGACTACCGCGGCAGCGCTCAGGGCGCGGCGCTGTGCGAGGCGCGCACGCTCGCGCGCGCCGCCAAGCTCAAGGGCGCCACCGTCACCGGCCTCACCATCAAGCCGTCGCTCAGCGACGACGACCGATATGTCATTGGCGGCTCCGAGGACGGGCGCATCGTCATCTGGGACGCCGGCTGCGCGGGCGGCGGCGGCGGCGGCGGCGACGCGGAGCCCGGGTTCGAGCGCTGGCGCCTCGACCCCGCGCGCGCCGACGGCGACATCACCGTCCCCACGTGCGCGCTCTTCGTGCCGTCGCCCGCCGTGCACCACTGCGTCGAGCAGGTGATCGCCGCCAAGGCGGGCGCCGCGGACTTCGAGGCGGTCGCGGCGGCGGCGGCGGAGGCCGCGGCGGAGGCGGCGGCGGAGGGCGCCGCGGCGGCGGCCGCGCGCGCGCGCGTCCCGCGCCCGCACCGCCGCACCAGCTTGAGCGCGCTGCGCAGCAACGGCGTGTCCGGCGCGGCGAAGCGCAGCCTCAGCTGCGACAGGGCGCCCGTGGCCTCGGCGCCGCCGGCGGAGGTCGACGGCCTGGCGGCGGTGGCGGCGGCGGCGGCGGTGCGCAGCGCCGCCGGCGTCGCGGCGCGCGGCGCGGGCGGCGTCAGCAGCAGCCAGCACCGCGCTGTTGTGCACGGCCGCGTCAGCGCGGAAGCGCAGCGGCTGCGCTCGCTGAGCAACGCGAGCGCGACGACAGTGGTGGGCGGCGGCGGCGCGTGTGGCGGCGGCGGAGGAGGCGGCGGCAGCGTCGCCGGCACGCCGCAGCGCGGCGCGGGGGGCGCGGTGGTGGTGATGATGACGCCGCGCGTGCTCGGCACGCCTCGCGCGGACGCGTCGCCCGCGCACCGGCGCGGCGCCGCCAACGTCGTGGAGGCGCTGCACCTGGGGCAGGTGCGTGATGATGCTCAGGGGGTTAGGGTTGGGATTAGGGTTAGATAGTGCCGCGCAGTGCAAATGTCGGGTGATGATGCTCAGGGATAGGTTAGGGCTAGATGGTGCCGCGGTGCCAACTGTTGGGTGATGATGCTCAGGGCTAGGGTTAGGGTTAGGGATAGGGGTAGGGTCAGGGTTACATGGTGCCGCGCAGTGCCACCCTTTGGGTGATGATGCTCAGGGTTAGGGCTAGGGTTGGGGTTAGGGTTAGGGCAAGGTGGTGCCGCGGCGCACCTGCAGTCTGTCTGCACAGCGGGTTGTGTGGGCGCTGCTGCGTGCAGCGGCTCAGCGCAGCCCGGACAGGTCTCTTACAGCATGCGCTTGACACTGCACCTGCCGCGTGCTGCGCATCTTAGATGATGACGATGATGCTCATGCCCCCCCCTCAAATGTGTTTTTTTTCCCCTTGTGCAGGGCGCGCGCTCGTCCGCGGGGCGCCTGCAGAGCTACCGCAAGTGCACGGCGGCGGGCGGCTCGGACGTGCCGCGCAACTCCATGGTCATCGCCGCAGACACCACGGGCCGCGTCCACGTCTTCTGCCGCGCCGCCGTCGCGGAGGAGTGGTCCACGGCCGGCAAGGCGGTACGCCGCCGCTGAGCGTGCGGCGCTGCGCGCTGCCGCCGCCGCTGCCGCAGTTGCCCAGCGCTGCTCCACAGCTGCTGAGCCGCGGCAACAGAGCGGGGTCTTCCCCCCTTCCCTGGGTTTTGGGGGCAGTCCCCCGCATCGCCCGAGCCCCCCCCCCTCCCGTGGGGGGCTTACACGCTGCAGCCCTCCCGCTCGCAGCGTGAATCAACACACCACATCTCTCTCCAGGTACTTAAGTAGCGGTCGCAGGGGGGGAGCGGGGGAAGGGGGGGACTACCCCTCCTGCCCCCTAGCCGCGTGCCCACAGCACTGCGCGACCGAGGGCTCTGCCCCACTCTCCCTGTTCGCCCCGCCTGTGCTTAGAGAGCAGCTGCACACCATGGGCAGGGATGGGGGCGGCAGGGGGGCAGAGCCGATTATTCCCGAAGGTCAGTTAAGGGGGGGGGGGGGGGGGCGCTTTCCAACGAATTGATACAGCAAAGGGGGTGGGTTGGAGGGGACTGGGGGGGCTTTCGACTTGCGCATCCGCCCGGATGCGAGCGGGAGAGCGGCGCGCGCGCGCGCGCACCCAATCATTTCCGTCCGATTTCTGTGGATTTTGTCGCGGGCCGCCCCCGCCGCGGTGCCGCTGCACCCCCTCCCGGGGGCAGCGCACACGCCCGAGAGTCGCGAGAGCAAACGTAAACTTGATGTCACAGTGCAGTGCTGCCCATGTTTTGATCACGATGGCCGAGCCCCGCTACAACGGGGCGGAGGACCGGCGCGCCGACTAGCGGTGTGTGTACTCGTTGTGCCGTTTGGAGGGAGGGCGGGAGGGGGGTCCCGAATGTCCTTGGTGTAAGTGGGGGTGGGGGGGGGGGGGGGGGGGGGGGGTCGTGGTCAGAATTCACAGGAGAGGATATCATTTGCGCCCCGGGGCAGGGGCGTTTTGCTGTGGCGCGCATGCGTGATTGAGTATTGGGCAGGGCTGCACCCCTTTTGGTGCTTGCTTCTTCCACCAGATAGCGCCGTTTGCCTCTGTTTATTATACACTACTATTTCGTTTGTGACTAAAAACCTGTCCCCCGCCTTTGATTTGGGTGTATTTTGATGTGCTTCTGCGTGGCATGCCAATTGCCCAGTGGCCATAGCTGCTTGTAAGCTCAGTTGGCCATGTTGTTTTAGAACAATGCTTACCTGAAAATACGCAAAGCATGCGAGCCTTGAACACAGTAGCCTAAAGTATACCATCTCACTCTTGGGTAGTAAGATGCAAACGCTCATGCATGGCAACGACAAACGCTCATGCATGGCAACGACAGGTGATGCGTTGGGCTATCCAGGTGATCACAATTGGCTGTCCTGCTCATATGGCGCTCCCCATGTGACAGTGCCAGTGCGCAATACATACCTCGCAGCCATATTGGAGCAGACCTCACAGGATGCACAACAGTCTACAGCCAGTTCACATAAGCACCAGCTGCGGGGGTCAGCAGCTGGTGACCTGTACTCTAGGTGCCACACAGGGACAGTCAACATGCTACGGCGCTGCACAACGCCAGCATGAGGCAACAAACATCCAGTCCAATGAAGCAACAAGATGTCACAATGCAGAACATCATGTTCACGGTGTTTGTTTCTGTCCTTGCAACTGGTATTGCGAGCGCACACGTCATCGGATCAGACGCGCAGTTTGCGAAGCTCAACTAAGCCAGACTCACCCCATCACACTGTGCCAAGGCAAGCGCAAGACAACTCCCTGCGCGTGCGCTGTCCGCTCTCAATCTGTAGAGGCTACGGCATAAACGTCCCAGCTCCCGGGCACACAAACGAGCGTGTCTGGCACACATTGCAGTCCGCTGCAGTCGAAAAGGTCAATGCGCTGAAGCGCCGCCAGCTCGAATGTCCTTGGTGTAAGTGGGGGTGGGGGGGGGGGGGGGGGGGGGGTCGTGGTCAGAATTCACAGGAGAGGATATCATTTGCGCCCCGGGGGCAGGGGCGTTTTGCTGTGGCGCGCATGCGTGATTGAGTATTGGGCAGGGCTGCACCCCTTTTGGTGCTTGCTTCTTCCACCAGATAGCGCCGTTTGCCTCTGTTTATTGTACACTACTATTTCGTTTGTGACTAAAAACCTGTCCCCCGCCTTTGATTTGGGTGTATTTTGATGTGCTTCTGCGTGGCATACCAATTGCCCAGTGGCCATAGCTGCTTGTAAGCTCAGTTGGCCATGTTGTTTTAGAACAATGCTTACCTGAAAATACGCAAAGCATGCGAGCCTTGAACACAGTAGCCTAAAGCATACCATCTCACTCTTGAGTAGTAAGATGCAAACGCTCATGCATGGCAACGACAGGTGATGCGTTGGGCTATCCAGGTGATCACAATTGGCTGTCCTGCTCATATGGCGCTCCCCATGTGACAGTGCCAGTGCGCAATACATACCTCGCAGCCATATTGGAGCAGACCTCACAGGATGCACAACAGTCTACAGCCAGTTCACATAAGCACCAGCTGCGGGGGTCAGCAGCTGGTGACCTGTACTCTAGGTGCCACACAGGGACAGTCAACATGCTACGGCGCTGCACAACGCCAGCATGAGGCAACAAACATCCAGTCCAATGAAGCAACAAGATGTCACAATGCAGAACATCACGTTCACGGTGTTTGTTTCTGTCCTTGCAACTGGTATTGCGAGCGCACACGTCATCGGATCAGACGCGCAGTTTGCGAAGCTCAACTAAGCCAGACTCACCCCATCACACTGTGCCAAGGCAAGCGCAAGACAACTCCCTGCGCGTGCGCTGTCCGCTCTCAATCTGTAGAGGCTACGGCATAAACGTCCCAGCTCCCGGGCACACAAACGAGCGTGTCTGGCACACATTGCAGTCCGCTGCAGTCGAAAAGGTCAATGCGCTGAAGCGCCGCCAGCTCGCCAATGCGCTCCGGTAGCCACATCAGCGCTCGGC
Source organism: Tribonema minus (assembly GCA_017506865.1). NCBI lineage: Eukaryota > Xanthophyceae > Tribonematales > Tribonemataceae > Tribonema > Tribonema minus. The sequence continues at coordinate 863,106 of JAFCMP010000412.1, forward strand.
AACTGCGCAGGTTGAGGTCCGTCAGCGCTGCCAGGCCGCCGATGGACTCCAGCAGTTCCTCAAGCGCGGAGCACCGCCGCAGCGTCAGCCGCGTGAGCGCGCGCAGACGGCAGATGCCGTCGGGCAGGCGCGTCAGCGCTCTGCACTTGGTCAGGTCGAGCGCTGTCAGCGCGCGCAGCTCGCCTATGGCGTCCGGCAGGCATGTGAGCTGAGAATCGTCCATGTTGAGGTGCGTCAGCGTCGCGAGCGCGCAGACGCGCCACGGCAGCGTCGTGAGCTGCGCAGCGCTCAGGTGGAGCGTCCGCAGCGCCGTCAGGTCGCCGATGCACTGCGCCGGGAAGCGCGCGAGGTCGGTGTTGTGCAGGCCGAGAGACGTCAGCGCCGCGAGGCAATGGAAACTGGACAGCAGCCGTTGAGCGTCCAAGGAAGCCAGACCGAGCGACTTCAACTGCGTCAGGGCCCGGACGCCGTCCGGCAAGCTCTGCAGAGCGCTGCAATCGTCCAGGTCGAGCTCCGTCAGCGCCGCCAGATCGCCGATGCTGTCTGGCAGGCGCCGAAGCCTGTCGCAGCCGCGCAACGTGAGCGCCGTCAGCGTCGCCAGACCGCCAATGCTGTCTAGCAGGCGCTGCAGCACGCTGCACAAAGACAAGTCGAGCGTGGCCAGCGCGGCGAGGCTGCCGAGGCGGTTCGGCAGGCGGGGCAGCGCGCGGCAGTCGGTCAGGTTGAGCGCTGTCAGCGCGGACACGCCGCCGAAGCTCTCAGGCACACCGACGAGTGCGGTGCAGAAGGCCAGGTCCAGCGTCGCCAGCGCCGTGAGGCCGCCCACGCTCTCGGGCAGGCGCCTGAGCTTGTGGCAGTGGCGCAGCGAAAGCGCGGTGAGCTGCGTCAGGCCGCCGATGCTCTCCGGGAGGCCCGCGAGCCGGCGGCAGTCGCGCAGCGTCAGCGCCGTCAGCGTCGTCACTTCGCCTATGCTGTCCGGCAGGCTGAAGATGTCGCAATCCGAGATGCTGAGCGATGTCATCGCTGAAAGGCAGCCGCAGCGCCCCGGTGCATCAAGCAGCGGCGGGCGCCGCGCCGGCGCTGGCGCATCGCACTGAAAGTCGGGATGCGCGGCGCCGTTTAGCGCGCGCAGCAGCGCCAACACAAGATCGGGCTCGCAGTCCTCCAGGCGCAGCTCCTGCAGCGATCGCGGAATGCGCGCAGGCCCCACACCAGGCCGGCACAAGGCGAGGACCTTGACGTCCTTGTAGAAGGCATCGAAGTTTCCCCCGCGCCGAATGCGGCAGGGCTTTCGGCGAAGGCGAGGAGCAGATCCGCGTCGAAGTACTTGGACAGCGCCAGGTTGACGACGGTTTTGCTGGCGAACGCTTGAGCCGCTGCAGTCAGGGGCACCTTCTTGGCGTTGACTAGCAGGCGCACCCTGGGTCTCACGGATCGGTGCACAAATCTGCACAGACTCCAGGCGGGTTTGGGCAGCAGTTGGGTCTGCGCCAGCACCCAGAGCACGCGGACGAATTTATCCATGCTCACCACCTCATGCCCGTCCGCAATCGCATGGTCTTTCTGCGAGGGAAACCCCTGTGCTGTGCGAGCACCATAGCTTTCGCCGCTCCGAGTCATCGTGTGTTGTCGGTGTCGGATTCGGCGATCGCTTTCAAACAGGCTAGCTTGTTGATGCTTGAACAACGCCAGCCTACTGCGCTGATCGCTCCGGAGCCAACACGCACGCTGTCTCGCTTTGCTTTCAAAAAAAAGCGCGAAAGCGAAAGCCCAAACTTCACTTCAAAGGATTTATTCTCGCCCAATGCCAAGCAGTAGTAACCCATCTGTGTTTTTTTTCAAAAAAAGACGTTTTTTCCTTGTGTCGCGAGTTGGACGTGAAGCATCCAGACAGTTGCCTCACACAACAGGTTACGCACTAGTTTTCCCGGCCAAAAACTCGCATCGTCCTGCCACGGGGTGTACGGGCAATTAATTGTGGTACAGTTGGGAGTGCCCCTGTCTTAACAGTTGGAGGAGTCGGGTTCGATACCCACCAAAGTCTCAGCGCAGACTAGGCTGCTGCGTTGACGCAAGCTTTTCGATTGCATAGGCAACCCGGCCTCCCTTGGGCCTTTATAAATACAAGTCCATACGTACGGGCAATTATTAAAATCTCTGGCTCTAACCTTTCTGCCTGCAAAGTGCTTGTGACATTATCAGTAAGCTCAATGGGGCCACGTTGTGAAAATGCTGACCTGCTGATTCCACGCAATCTATGCAAGCTTGGAACACAGTAGTCTCAAATATAACATCCACTGTTGAGCAAGCGTCAACGAGTAGGTGATGTGTTGGCAAATCCAGGTGCTCATATTTGCCTCTCCCGCTCATACTTGGCGCTCTCGATGTGACAATGCAAGTGCGCAATACATACCCCGCCACCATATGCGAGCACAGAATGCACAATAATTCACAGCCAGTTCACATGAGCTCCAGCGGGCCAGCAGCACGTGACGTGTACTCTAAGTGCCACGCAGGGACAGCCAAGATGCTACACTGCTGCACAGCGCCACTTTGACGGGCAACGAGCATTTAGTCCAATATTGCAGCAAGATGTCACAATGCAGAACATCACATTGTTCGTCTTCCTGTGCTTGCAACTGGTGTTGCAGCACAAATGTATCATACGCCTAACTTGCAAAGCTCAAGCAAGCCAGACTCACCCCATCCCATCATGTCAACGCCAATGCAGGACACCTACAGCGTTTCATTCTGAGCACTCTGGCGCGCTTCTGCCTGGTTAGTAATGGCGACGGCATAGGTTGCCCAGCTCCCGGGCACACGAACGAGTGTGTCTGGCACGCTCCGCAGCATGCAGTTAGAAAGGTCGATGTGCTGAAGCGCCGTCAACTCGCCAAAGCGCTCCGGCAGCTGCATCAGCGCTTGGCAACTGCGCAGGGTGAGGTCCGTCAGCGCTGTCAGGCCGCCGATGGACTCCGGCAGCCGCGTCAGCGCTCTGCAGTCTTGCAGGTTGAGGGACGTCAGCGCCGCCAGCTCGCCGATGCTCTCCGGCAGGGCTGTGAGCGCGTAGCAGTCCGCCAGTAGCAGCTGCGTCAGCGCGCGAAGACCGCCGATGCCATCTGGCAGGCGCGCCAGCGCGCGGCAATCGGCCAGGTTGAGCGCTGTCAGCGCGCGCAGCTCGCCGATGGCGTCCGGCAGGTGCACGAGCCCGGTGCAGCCATACAAGCTGAGGCGCGTCAGCTCTGCAAGCGCGCAGACGCCCGGCGGCAGCGTCATGAGCTGCGAGGCGCCCAGGTCGAGCGTCCGCAGCGCCGTCAGGTCGCGTATGCACGCCGCGGGGAAGCGCGTGAAGTCAGTGCCGCGCAGATCCAGCGACGTCAGCACCGCGAAGCAGCGGAAACTGGGCAGCAGCCTTCTAGCGTCCAAGGAAGCCAGACCGAGCGACTTCAACTGCGTCAGGGCCTGGACGCTGACAGGCAGGCTCTGCAGAGCGCTGCACCCACCCAAGTTGAGCGCCGACAGCGTCACGAGGTCGCCAACGCCTTCCCGCAGCCTTTGAAGCCTCTCACAGGCATACAGCTTGAGCATCGCCAGTGAGGCGAGGCTGCCAAGGGACTCCGGCAGGCGGGTGAGCGCGTGGCAGTTGGTCAGGATGCGCGTTGTCAGCGCGGCGAGGCTCTCCGGCAGGCACGCAAGCGCGCGGCAGTCGCTCAAATCGAGCACCGCCAGCGCGGATAAGCCGCCGATGCTCTCAGGAACGCTAACGAGTGAGGCGCAGTAGGCCAGGTCGAGCCAGCATTGTGAGGTCACCCACGCTGATGGGCAGGCGCGAGAGCTGGTGGCAGTGGCGCAGCGACAGCGCGGTCAGCCGCGTCAGGCCGCCAATGCTTTCCGGAAGGCCCCTGAGCCAGCGGCAGTTGTGCAGCGCCAGCGCCGTCAGCGTCATCAGCTCGCCGATGCTGTCCGGCAGGCTGGAGACGGTGCAGTCCAGGAGGCTGAGCGATGTCATCGCTGAGAGGCCGCCAGAGCGCGTGCGCATACATGTGTCGGTGCGCCATGTAGAGCAGGGGGCCTCGCTTCAAGTTGAAGTGGCGTGTCGGACTGAAGGTCCGGGAGCGTGGGGCTGACCAGCATGCGCAGCAGCGCACACACAAGAACGGAGCTGCAGGCCTCCAGGCGCAGATCCTGCAGCGATCGCGGCAGGCGCGCAGGCTGCAGCACAGGCCGGCACAAGGTCAGCACCTTGACGTCTTCGTAGAAGGCATCGAAGGTGCCACCACCCGCGCCGGATGATGCAGCAGCGCTCTCGACGAGGGCGAGCAGCGGATCCGCATCAAACTGTCCGGACAGCGCCAGGTGGACTACGCTCTTGCTGACGAAGGCCTGTGCCGCTGCAGCCAGTGGCACGTCCTTGTTCAAACGCAGGCGCACCATTGGTCGCACGGATCTGCAAAGACTCCAAGCGGCCTTGGGCAGCAATCGATTCTGCGCCATCACGAGGAGCACGCGGATGGAGTTGTCGGTGCTCGCCATCTCATAACAGTCCGCACACTTGTGATGTTTCTGCGACTCCTCTGCCGCTGTGCCACCAAAGCTTTCGCAGCTCATTGTACTTCCAAATCTCGAGTTCGGCTATCTGTTTCAAAACAACTATATTATTGAAACTTTCAGGAACCCAGCCTGATGCTTTGTTTAAAGTTCAGCTAACTTCAAACCCACCCAACTTCAAGGATTTATTCTCGAGGAGCTGGGCGCAGCGTGGCAACGCAGTAAATCGAGCCGCGAGTTGTCAGCTATGAATTAGCACAGTTCTACTGGTTGTCCCACACGACAGGCGGTCACGAGTCAAAGCGCGCGACAAAAATTCGTATACTTTCCTGCCACCAAGCTCTCTGCCAGAGTCTCTGGCTTTTACCTTTCTGTGAAGTCACACGCAGTAGACAGCGACTGGGCGGGACGGGGCGTGGAGCCCTGAGAAAATTCCGGTGTGGCGGTGGTGTCAAGGTGTTCTGCCCAGCCACTCAGAAGATCCATCGTCAAGAGCTGCCCATCGACGCAGATGAAGCTGCTGCTGCCTGCTTTCGTGAGGCGAATGCGCGAAAGGAGTCAGCAGCATTCAGCGGCGGCTGTCGCCGCCCCGCCGCCGCCGGCTGCCGCCCCACCGCCGCCGGCTGACGCCCCCCCGCCGCCGGCTGACGCCCCACCGCCGCCGCTGGCTGCCGCCCCACTTTCTGGTGAGTGTTGTGGTATCATCCCGAGCATGGTGTCGCTTGCTGATATAGCTACGAAAGTAATCTGGCCACTGGACTCCGCACTCTGTCGGCAGCGCAGGTGACATAGACAGCTGCCACTGCCAGTTGTTTACAGGGCTGCTCCGCCACTAGTTCAACCTGTTACTACGGGGCACAGAAATCAAGGGCTGCAGACCTTCACAACCTACTGCTTGTGTCACAAAGCCTGTTCCCTAGTTCTGCTTGTATTCTGATTTGTCATGCATGCTACGTACAAAGAAGTGCACCACCACTGTGTAAATTTTGTTTCATATGCCTGCTCGATTGCCTGACCTGTTTTAATGCTGCACTACTCTGCAGCAGGCATCATGATGAAAACGGTGGCTGTGTGGATAGCACCAAACAAGGCGTTTCTTGTGAGTGCCGCGGCTGACTACCGCGTGGAGGACGCCATCATCAAAGCCCTCGCATCTGCAGGGTTCGGCCTGAACGAGATAGCGCAGGTGACGCTCGATGGCGAAGTTCTGGATCCCAGCAATGAGAGAGCGCTAGACACACAGCTCGGCGATCGTCGTCTTGACATCATGGTGAAGGACTTGGAGTTCGTGGAAGCAGAGGGCCGAGGTGGTGATGCGGAGGTTGACAAATGCATCGACGCCCTTTTCAGGTTCACTGCGGGAGGCGAGCTCTCTAGGCTTAGCGCCAGTGCGCTGTTGCTATTTGCGTCCAGAGCTCATGATGTGCCGCAGGACAAGACTGAATCTGGGGAAGTGGTCAACCGCTACTCGCAGCTGCCATCCGTAGCTCACCTCTTTTCGGGGGGCGGCGTCAGCGCAGCCGAGTTTGACAAGACAGTGCAGCAGCTTCTTCGGGAGCAACATGGGTTCCTCATGAGCGAGAAGCAACTGCGCCATGACGTGCGCAGGGTACAGGAGCTCCTCATCACGCACATGCGTTTTGCAGAGTTCTTTCAGAGTCCGACTCGTGCTTACCCTACATCTTAGGTGATCAATGCAAATGGCATGATCGGCAACAGCAAAAGATCCACCAACCCTGCATGGCGCGCCGAATGGCATCTTCAGGAGAATGCATTCATTGCGCGCTGACCTACCTCGAAGTATCATTCAAATCCTGCTCAACAAGTTGGGCTGGGCTGATTGGGCTAACTCGCAATTCGGGCATGACGTGCACACAAGCCATACCAAACATGAAAGGAACACCACAAACAGTAATGTGAAGCGAATGGATTCTGGTCGACACAGGGCTCCTGTGCTGATGCAAGTCCCTCTGCAGCGTACGCAATTCCCACAGCACCATGGCGGATGCTGATGTATTTGAAAGGTCGCATCGGTTTCGCTCCTAGTAATAGAGACTTTCGTCCACACCAACTCAATTCACGCAATGGCAATTCACGATCGTGGCACTTGCTCCCTGTTGTCAGAAGCTGCCGTGTTGTGCCGCTGCCACGCAGCAAGCCAACTTGAACGTCCGTGCTGCAAGCGTACTTGCTGATGACAAACGCGCAGCGGTGCGCCGCAGGCCGCGTCGCCGCAGCAGCGCGCTGCATCGCGCAATGCGGGGGCGCGCCACCCGGCGCGCAAAGACGAGCGCAGTCGCATTCGCTCGCTGGTGCGCACGCGTGCCTGCTTGACGGGGACTGTTGCATACGCCTCGAGCACAGCCGCAGCGGCAGCAGCAGCCCGACCAGCGGTCTGAGACCCTGTGTTCCTTCACGCCTGCTGCTGTCGTGCGAGATTTGGTCTGGAGGCGCAGCGGGAAGCGCCTGAAGGCAGTACATCTGCCTGCCGCGCGGCGCGGCGGCTGCTGCTGATGTGCAGCGTCGGGCGCCGCGCTCTGTCGTCCCAACCCTGCGCGCTCCTTGGCGCGACATGCATCATGCGAGCTGCTGGGTGATGATGCTGCGGCCACGCCTTACGGAGGCTCCGTGCCGTGCCCGCATGGCTCTTGCGAGTCGCACCCCCGCAAGTTGCAAGAAACCCCACGCACACCGCACGCTGCGGGCCGCCGCCGCCGCCCTCTTCTGCAAACAGCAGTTGGCAGTACCTGCCGAGAGCTGCGCGCTGCATAATACGGCACGCGCTCTGGGCTTCTGGGCAGGTGCTTCTCAACCTGGGCCACGACATTAACGCGCGCGACGCGCCACTTGCTTCAAACTTGACGTTTGAGTTGACAGGATTGCCGATTTCGCGGTGTGCTCGTGCGCTACCCCTAGCTCTAGTCTCAACCCCATTTTGCTCTCCAGGCCTTAAGAGGGGCGCGCACAGCCGTGATGGTGATGCTCATCATGCCGCGCCGCGCCGCGCGAACGCGCTGAACTCGGCCTGCATCGCCGCGTCCACGCCGGGGCGCACGGCGCAGAGCGCTGCCTCCAGGTGCCTGTGTTGCAACAGCGGACGGATGGGGGGCACGGGCGATGTTAGCGTCAGGAGCGGCGACGCCGGGCGCAAACTCTACTAGCTTGGACGGATTTGGCTACAGTAGTTCAGCGCGTTGTGAACGGTGCGGGCGGGGGGGAGGGGACGGAAAAGAGGCGATGCACATAACTCGTGAGGGAGTGAGCAAGCAGGACTCGGTCGGCGCGGACGCGAGCTGGGCTTGACGCTGGCGCGTGGGTCGAAAGCTGCTGGCACAGGTCGGCGACGCTGCTGTGCATCCCTGCGCTGTGAGCATCCGTATCTTCGGCGTGAGCGGTGCCAGCAATGTTTGGGCGAGGCACTGGGTGCTGTGGGTGCTGCCTAATAGTGTCCGCTACAGCAGCAGCATGAGAGTGTGCTTGTATGACCATCGTGTGCGGGAACTTCTGTCAGCGGATTTCGAGTGTGGGTGCAGCGACGGCAAACGAGCGAATGGGCACGTAAGATGCGCTGCGCTGCTGCCACCTGCCCTGGCCAGCCCTGATTGGGGGCCACAAGGCTCTGAGCGCTGCTGCAAACGCATAGAGAGTGCTCCAACCAATGTACTGTAGGGATCTGGTGACGTGTCGGCGGTATCTGTCCACAGGTTGCCCCCGCTTGACGCATTAGAGCAGATGGGTGATCAGGGCAAGCGACGATGCGAGCGCCGTACGGCGCGGACCGCTGCCTACAGTCGGCCAAGTACAAGCGCAGCACTGGCAGGCACACGGCGATAGCCTATAGCACTATGTTATTATAATCTGGTACACTTCATGAATATAATCTCGTACACTTCAGAAGGACTTCAAAAGTACAAAATGTGATGCGTTCTAATTCAGAAGATTTTCTGAAGTATCATGATATGATAGAAGTACGATGAATCAAACATGAGTACTGAAGTGTATATGATGGAATTGCACTGACCGCATGGCCACCGCGGCGCGCTCGACGCCGCCATTGCGCAGCCTCCTTGAACACGCCGTCTTCAAACATGATGTGGTTTATGATGATATGATACTTTGAAGTACGGCTCAGCATATTAAGAATATACTTCGAAGTACATTGTTGCACTAACCGCATGGCCACCGCGGCGCAGTCGACGCCGCCCTCGCGCAGCGCGCGCATGGCGCCCTCCCTGCACACGCTCTCTATCTCCGCGCCCGTCAGCCCTGCCGCCTGCGGGCGTGGACGAGGTGCGCACGCAAGATCAGGACTTGAGACTCTAGAGTCACATGTACTAAGCAGCTGGGTCCGAGAGCACACTTGGCTCTGAGTAGGTCCGTCAGGTCTGAGGGTGGCAATGTGAGTGGCAAGTGCCTGTTGCTGTTGGCGTGCCTCGCAGCCGGCACCGGGTTGAGAGTAGGGTTAGGTCTTGCAGATACGCTCGAGGCAGAATCAAGAGTCACAAGTATCTCTGCAGCGTGCACTGTCGTGTACAGGCGCTGAAGCTAGTGGCCCTCCGTTGCTACACGGAGTACCTTCTCTATCACAGTGACACCGTTTCACTGAACGCAAAGCGTCCCGATCCTTATCATTGTAGTGCAAGAGCCTTTGCGGCCTCCGTTGCTACACGGAGTACCTTTTCTGTCACAGTGATACCGTTTCACTGAACGCAAAGCGTCCCGATCCTTATCATTGTAGTGCAAGAGCCTTTGCGGCGCAACAGGCACCTAAGCGCGCTGATGCGATATACGTGTACCTTCCCGCATTGCCAGTGAAATTCAACAACAATGACGTTAAGTTCACATCAGTAGCTCAAGCAGAGCAGCGAGCAGCAGCAGTCCCGAGCTGTCAAGCGCCGCAGCGCATTCCGTCCCCCCTGCAGCACTCGCTAGCATATGATTCGACGCTGACTCAAGGTCGTTGATGCATGCGCGCCTGCTGCCACCGTGTACATTTCTGCATGCATCACAATTGACTTCATCAAGTCATACCACATAAAAAGCTCCTTTGAATGGACCAAGCTCAGTTATACCTACGGTATCTGCTGCGTCCTGCATCATCATTAATTTTCACTTTCAAACCCTCTTCCACACTAGAGCACATTTGCTGCTCAGCAGCGAGGTGTTGTAAACATTGGCTGTGGGACTGATTGCAGCAATACCGGAGATACCTTCGTACCTCATGCGCGAGCGCGTCCAGGTCAACGTCAGGCTGCAGGGGCGTTCGCCGCGTATGTATGGCAAATATCTGGCAGGGGGCAACAATGCACAGATGCGGTAAGACAGGATGCGTGCTGGGGTGCTTCACCCTAATTTCAACCCTAGCTGTGACCGTGACCATAAAGCGTGGACTGCCGTGTAGCGGTAGCCATGCAATCGCAGAGTCGTCCGCAAAAGCTCACCGCTGCCAGCAGTGAGACCCTTCCATATTGTGGAATTCAACAACAGCAGTGAACATGTACTCATTGCAGCGATGACAAACGCAACAAGCTTGCGGAGTTATGATTGAGGGGAACGATGAGCATCATGTGCGCACAAGCCTGCCAGACTGATGGTACTTGATGCTGTGGGCGCTCTGCCTAGCTGAGAAGACTGATGCTCTGAAGTTGACATCATCAAGTTTCTTTCACTTAGCTTCAGGTCAACACGTACTGCATGTTCTGCAGCCCGGTTACGATCAAGTGTAGCGCAGCATGCGACAAGGTTAGTCCGTGGTGAGCGCTGCCACATGGATGAGGGTCAAGCAACTGCAATCTCAGGCGGGCACGCGCGTGCTCGCCCACGCAATTTGTTCTTCTGGCAACGCGCACGTCAGGCGTGCATCTTGCATCCGTCTGTGCACGGCACAGAAGGCTGCGCACACTCAATAACATTAGACACATGTTCAACAGCCCAACATGTCCAGGACTGAAGGCACTATGAGATGCAGGGCGTGCAGCGCAACCGCCGTCCGGCCTGGCCTGCTGGGGTATGTACAGTGCAGCACAGGTAGGTAGGTATAGGTAGGGTTAGGGGTAAGGTTAGGATTACGGTTACGTTAGCTACCACTAACTCTAATTCTAAGCACGCGCGCCGGCCTCTAGCAGCGCTTTCCCAGGTGTTTTCGGAAGCGCAAGCGCAGCACAATGAACGTTCTGCTCGTGGCCTCAATACTGCCGCGCTCGCGTCTGTGTTGATGAGGTACGACGCGTGTCATAATCGCCGCCGAGGGCTTAGCCGGTGGCACTGGCATATGACGCCCCGCGCCCCGCCCCCGCCGCGGCTGCCACCGCTGCTGCAACTCCATTCGTGGCCGACCGCGCTGTTGCGGTGACGATTGGCTGCAGCAGTAAGGCAGTCAGGTCTGGGCTCGGTGCCCCGGCACTGATGGAAAGCACCGTCACAAAATATCTGGGGGTAGGGTGAGCAGCAGAATGACAGCTAGGGTCTGGTGTAGCGTCGCTGCCTACGGCCCTCCTCCAAGGGCCGAGTTGGTGCTGGTGGCGCTGGCATTTGCCGCCGTGTGGCGCTCCGCCTGTCCCCCGCCGCCGCTGCTGCCACTACCGCCATCCCACGCATGGCCAGCCACATGATTGCGGTAACGGTTAATGATACAATAGCTAGGGTTTACTGGAGCGTCACCTGTCTGCGACCCGCCTCGTCCGGAAGCGGCACGTGGATGAGCCGGTCGAACCGGCCGGGGCGGAGCAGTGCCGCGTCGATGGCGCCAGGCCTGCGTGAATCACAATCATGAATGAATTAATTCAGGGATGCATTATCGATGGCGCCCAGCCTGCACAAACCAGAGCCATGTGTACAATCACACGTGCATGGTGTTGGGTTGTACTTCTGAAGTATGCAACACAGAGCATGAGGTCAGTTGTATGCACCTCTTAGCTTCAACCAGAACGCGGCTGTCTCTGCAGCACTGCTCGTCTTTTGAGGGGGCTCGCTCATCGACGACGCCAGGCACTGCTGCAAAACTGCGTACTCTAAGTACATGAAGCATGAATGCATGAAAGCGGCACAGTGATTGCTGCAGATGCAGGGCTAGGGTTAGCTTATGGCTAGATTTAGGGGCAGAGTAGAGGTAGCCGCACGAGCGCACCTGATGGTGGCGCCCACCACAATCATGCCGGCATGCCGCGGAGCATCCACGTCGTCCATCTCGTTGTACAGTGCAGGGCTAGAGTTAGGGTCCACCTCATTGTACAGTGCAGAGCTAGGGTTAGGGTTAGGGCTAGGTCTCGGGGCAGAGTAGAGTTAGCCGCAATGAGCGCACCTATTGGTGGCGCCCACCACGATCACGCCGTCGTGGCGCGATGCATCGACGCCGTCCATCTTGTTTCAAAGTGCAGGGCTAGGAGGATTAGAGATAGGAGTAGGGTTGGGGTTAGGCTTAGGGGCAGAGTAGGTTGACCCTGCAAGCGCACCTGTTGGTGGCGCCCACCACGATCACGCCATCGTGGCGCGATGCGTCGACGCCGTCCATCTCGTTGAGGAACGTCGCCAGCACGCGCCCCTCCGCGCCGCCGCTGCCGCCGCCGCCGCCGCCGTCTCTGGAGCGCGCATCCGACCGAGAAGTGGTCAGACTTCTTGACGCGACTGCGACTCGTGGTGCACGTTCAAGGTTTGTGCGGCTTGGCCTGTGCGCGCTGCATACACGCTCTCATGTACAGTAGGCACCTCTACGGGTCACAGGTCTGTATGAAATACCGCATGATTCGCTTTACATCAATGCCATGGCGTTGTTCACAGACCAGCGCACCCCCGATGTGCAGAGGTGACCCTAAGGTTAGGGGTAGGTTAGGTTGGGTTTAGCGTTAGGATTAGGGTTAGGGCTGGTGTCCGTCCCTGTCACAAGAACCCCGTTCATGCAGTGCGCTCGAGTACAGATTGATCTACGCTAGGGGTAATGCTCAGCTGAGGTGAAAGCCTCTTCCACAACAACACAATTTACTGCCAGCGCGCCCACGCGAACCATACCTGTTGGCCACGATGGCGTCGATCTCGTCAAAGAAGAGGATCGCCGGCGCCGCGCCGCGCGCAATGCCGAACGCGCGCCGCACCGCCGCCTCCGCGTCCCCCAGGTAGGGCGAGTACCTGCAGCGATGCTCAACACAGTACCGGGCACGCCGTAACAGCGCTCAACATGGTCAGTCCATTGTTCTGCAGCAAATGCTTGCGAGTAGCGTTACAACTACTGTGATTTGCTCTGACGCGCCTGTGCAGGTAACACTGTCCAGGCCAGGCGGAGCGGGAGTAGGCCATGGTGCGCTTGATAGCAAGCAAGCGTGAGGTTATGGCACCCAACCAGACAGAGAAAGTGCGCACTGCACGGAGTTGCCAATTAGCGAAGCATTGGCAGATAAATGTTGTGAGGGCTCCGCTGCGGTATCCTTGACCGCCACATCAACTCGTGGCCCCTCCGCTCTCATCCCGAACCTCAACCTAACCCTACTCCTGCCTGTCCCAGTATTCACGCGTCGGCGCTGGAGCGGGGCGGCTGCCGTCGCCGCCGCCCGCACGACCGTTGTCTTTGCTGCATGAAACCCTAACCCTAGCCCTTGCCCTCGCCATGACCCTAACCCTGGCACTAACCCCCAAATTCCACTGCACTCACACATCGGCACCGGAGAGCGCGACAAACGTCGCGCGCGCCGCCGCTGCCGCCGCCGCCGCCGCCGCCGCCGCCACCACCGCCGCGCGCACGAGCGTCCTCTTGCTTCCTGAACCGATTATGTTATACCCTAGCGCTTACCGTCACCCTAACCCTAACCCTAGCCCCATTTCTGTGACACTCACACAGCGGCGCCGGAGAGGGCGACAAAAGTCGCGCACGCCGCCGTCGCCACTGCGCGCACGAGCGTTGTCTTGCTGCACGAACCCTAGCCCTGGCTCTAACCCTCATCATAGCCTTAACCCTGGCACTAACCCCCAATTCCACTGCACTCACACGTCGGCGCCGGAGAGGGCGACGAACGTCGCGCGCGCCGCCGTCGCCGCCGCGCGCACGAGCGTCGTCTTGCTGCACCCCGGCGGCCCGAAGAGCAGTATGCCGCGCGGCGCCGCGAGGCCAAAGCGCCGCAGCGCCGCCGCATGCTGCGCGGGCCACTCCACGGCGCGCCGCAGCTGCGCCTTGGCCTGCGCAGCGCGCGGCGGCGCGGAAAAGGGCGCAGCAACGCTCAGCAGACAGGAGGGTGACCGCGGGGCGGCGTGCCCGCGCGCAAGGGGACGGCAGCGGTGCGCAGCAGGCAGGAGAAAGGAGTGAGGCCGCGAGGCCGCATCGCAGGAGCGCCGCCGCGTGCTGCGCGGGCCACTCCACGGCGCGCCGCAGCTGCGCCTTGGCCTGCGCAGCGCGCGGCGGCGCGGAAAGGGGCGCAGCAATGCTCAGCAGACAGGAGGGAAAATCGGAGGAAGAGGCTGAAAGTGCCGTGCTGCGGCGCGGGGCGGCGCAGCAGCAGCGCTCAGCGCCAGCAGCGCTCCGCAGGCAGGACAAGGAAGCTGTGCGCGTGCAGTTTGAAGTGAGCGTCGCGTTGCGCAGCGTGACAAGTGAACAACGCGTTCCCATCTCTACGTAGGCGTCACGCTCTCCCTCGTGTCTCTGGCGCGCCGCGCTGTGAGGCGCGCGCGTTTACATCTCTTACGAGCCCACTTGAAGCGCTACCGTATGTGTGTATGTATGGCTTATGCGTGGCCACACACGGTTTGCAAGCTTGAGCCCTTGACGCCAGCTGCCCGCGCAGCGCGGTGCTCGCCAAACCCGTCCCTCTCGCTGACCCTACTACCTCGGTCTAGTGCTCAGCAGCAGCAGCAGCAGCAGCAGCAGCAGCAGCAGCAGCAGCGGTGGCGGCAGCAGCAGCACCTCCACCACCACTTCCAGCAGCAGCGCTACCACTGCCACCACCTGCAGCTGCAGCGGCAATGCCGCCACCACCAGCAGCAGCAGCAGCAGCAGCAGCACCATCACCACCACAATCACCACCATCACCACCAGCATCAGCAGCGGCGATGCACCCACCTCTTCCAGCCCGCCGACGTCCTCCCAGCGCGTGGCGGGCACGTCCACGCGGTGCCCACGCAGGCTCGACGCGCCGACGCGCTCCATGGCGCCCTCAAAGTCCTCCGCGCGTACGTGCAGCAGCGCTCGCCGTGCCCCACCTCCCCCCTCGCCTTCCCCCTCCCCTCCCCCCTCCCCCTCCCCCCCCTTCCCCCGCGCCCATGTCCTCCCCCCCTCGCTGAGCGATGCTGATGCCACGTCGCCGTCATCAGAGGCAGTGCCCGCGGGCTGCGCGTGTGCATGCTCCTCCCGGGGGGCCGGCGGCAGGGGGGGTGCGGAATGGTCCGCGGAACGCGCCGCGTCATCGCCGCCTGCGGAGCGCTGCTGCCGCCGAAGCGCGGACAGCGCGGCCTCGCGCGCTAGCGCAGCCAGGTCCGCGCCCACGTAGCCCACCGCCTGCGCGGGCACCATGTATGTCGATGGCGCACGCCGCGTAATTCATGAGTTCGGGGTGAATGAATGCCGCATGAGCCATGAACTAGGGTTGGGTGCTGACTGCGTATGGTGCATGTTGAGTCTACGATTGAATGAAATATCTGTACTTCGGCGAAGCGCGGCGTGCGTGTGCGCCGCTTCGTCGCTCGTGCGCGTGAGGATGAGACACTGCGCCCGGTGCCCGCTCTCGTTCTCTGCAAAGCATTTTCATTCACAGGAAACACGCTGTGAAGGCGTGTGCAGGCAGACACGCGGCCCACAAGGCAACCCGGCACAAATCGAATGGCAGTGAGTGACTTGAGAACCCCCCATGCGCCCTGCCCGCGATGGCGTCAAGCGCCGCCTCGCCACCGCATCTGAGTAACTGAGTGAGTGAGTGAGTGAGTGACTCGGAGCTCAGCAAAACAAAAACCCACAGACCCTGTCCGCGATGGCGTCCAGCGCCGCCGCCCCGCTGCATCTGCACAACGAGTAATTGAGTGAGTGAGTGAGTGACTCGGAGCTCAGCAACAAAACACAAACACCACGCACCCTGTCTGCGATGGCGTCCAACGCCGCCGCGCCGCCCTCCACGTCAATCGCGGAGCAGTGCTGCCGCAGCACGCGCGCGCGCTCCGCCGCGGACGGCGCCGCCAGCGCAATTTCGCGGTCGAAGCGGCCGGGGCGGCGCAGCGCGGCGTCGAGCGCGTGCGGCCGGTTCGTGGCGCCGACCACGAGCACATGGCCTGGGCGGCGGCGGCAGCACAACGAGGGAGAGAGAGCGTGAGAGAGAGGCGACGGCAGCGCGCCGCACCAACAGTACGTAAGCATTCATTGCCTTTCGTACTTCGATGCACGTGCACGCGGTACCCTGCATGACTGGCGCAGAGCGGCGTCGAGCGCGTGTGGCCGGTGCGTGGCGCCGACCACGGGCACGTGGCCTGGCGGCGGCGGCGGCGGCGGGGGCGGCGGCGGCGGGGGCGGCGGCGGCGGCGGCGGCGGCGGCGGCGGGCGGCGGCAGCGGCGGCGGCGGCCCGGCAGGCAAGAGGGAGAGAGGGAGGGAGAGCGCGGCGACGTCAGCAGCAGCGCGCCGCACGGGGGTGAGCGTAAGGCTTTCATCGGTTTTTGCATTTCGATGCCCGTGCACGTGGGGCCCTGCGCGGCTGGGGCAGCGCGGCGTCGAGCGCATGCGGACGGTTCGTGGCGCCGACCACGAGCACGTGGCCTGGCGGCGGCAGCAGCGGCGGCGGCGCGGCGGGCGAGAGGGGGAGAGAGAGAGAGAGCGTGGCAACGGCAGCAGCAGCGCGCCGCACGGTGTGCGCGTGAGCATTCATCGCTTTCGCCACTCGATGCCCGTACACGTGGAGCCATGCACGGGCGGCGTTGAGCGCATGCAGCCCGCTGGTGGTGCCTACTTTTTGCATGTGCGCTGGCGGCGGCGGCGGCGCGGCGCGAGAGAGCGTGCGCGGCGGCGGCAGCGGCGCACTGACGCGTTTCGAGAGCGCTCGTGACAGACATCGCCTGCGTTTGATGCCCACACATGTGATGTCATGCAGCAGTGGTGCAGCGCGGCGGCGCAGCGTGTGCGACCAAATCACGGTGTCAACAACGGCCACGCCGCAGCGCTGTGAGCTCGATCCATTTGCGGCGGCAGCGAAAAGCGCTGCCAGCCAGTGGCATGGCCACCATGACTAGTGAGGTATACATACTTTAAAGTATGATCATTCGATGGCACGCCGCTGGCCGCTGCTGCCGCTGCTGCCGTCGCCGCCGCCGCCGCTGCCGCTGCCACCACCTACGAGACGCCCACCTTCATGGTGCTCTCTGTACTGTGCTTTCACAGAAGAAGGCACAGGCAAGCTCACAGAGACACTGACCCCTGAGTAGCTCCGCATTGTCAGCTGCGCACCTTCATCGCTGGCGGCGCCGCCGCCGTCGCCGAAACCGTCCATGAGCGTGAGCAGCTGCGTGACCATGCGCGTCTGGCTCGCGCCTCCGCCGCCGCCGCCGCCGCCATCGCCGCCGCGCTTGGAGAAGAGCGCGTCCATCTCGTCGATGAGGATGACGGCGCAGCGGCGCTGGCGCTGGCGCAGGGGGCGAGGTGCGGCGGGCGGGCGAGTACAGTTACAAAACGGTTGCGGAGCGGTTTGTCGGACAATTTGTCATGATGGTCATATGTGCGCCTGCTTGTCATCTTGAACTTTGTACTTCTATTGCAAAGCCGTGCAGCGCTGCGGCGTTGGCAGGGGGGGGGGGGGGGTGAGGGGGGCACGGGGGGGGGGGGGGGTGAGGGGGGCACGGGGGGGGGGGGGGGGGGGCAGACTCACTGCCTCTAGGGTGATGTGGACACAAGTTAGAGTGCACGCGGCGCACCTTGTCCACCCACTCTTCGTTGTCAAGTCTCCACACAGGCGGCGCAGCGTTGCGCAACTTGCGCTCATGCGGCAATGGCTCCCGTGGCAATGAGCGGCGTGAGCGCGGTGAGCCGCCTCTGCCGCCTGCACCTTCCTGCCGTGCTTAGGGTTAACCCTAACCCTAACCCTAACCCTAACCCTAACCCTTTCACTGCGCCCGGGAAAGATGCTCCATCGTGAGCGGTCCGTGCACACAGTTAGGCGAGCACTGTATATACGTCATACGGTATATACGGCGCATATCATATGACGCAGGCCGGATCGCCCAATCCTGCTGACCGCGCACGCGTGCCCGCCGCATCTCTGTCGGCACTTTGTCATCAGCAATACCAGACAAGTGACACGTCGAGGTGGCCCCGGAAAATAATTGTCATGTTCATTTGTCCTGCAAAGCAGCGGCTCAAAAGGACGCAAAACCGCCCCGCCATTGTCAAGACAGTCAGCGTGCGCGCGTCAGAACTTGAGCTGGCGCGTGGTCAGTGATGAGGATATTCGTCAATTTGCGCTGCACCAGTGATCACGTCAAATGCACAGTCTGCGCGACCGCGACTGTGAGCATGTGCATAGTGGCACAAGTCAGTTCGTATTCCGCATGAGCTGCACTGATGATAATGCCACATGCACAGTCTAGCAAAGCAGCATCCCGCCACATCCATTTGTGATGCACACGTAATGGTCCGTGTGATCAGATGTGCATACACGCATATACTGACAATCTTCAGTTTCATATCATCATATAAATTGTGAATATGTGAGATGCACCAATAGCAACACCATGGGTTAGGGTTAGGGTTTACCTGTGCCTGCACCTTGCCCCCCCCTCGCCTCCGCACGGCGCTGGTGGCAGCCTTCGCCTCAGCAAACACCCTAGGGGGCAGCAGCATGCAACCAGCAGCGGCAGCAGACATAGCGAGCACTTTGCACTGAGTACCTCCATTGGATGCATGCAAGCCGTGTATGCATGTCGGATGGAGCAATACAACTGTATTGGTGCTTGCTCGTATGGTCAGCATGATTCGCTGACTGTGGCCATGCTGGCGTGTCGCAGGTGATCTTCTCAAATGAGGCAATTGCCACGGCGCGGGAAGGTCACAGGCTACAGCCGCATTGAACATCAGAGGTGGCATTAACCCTAACCCTAAAACCCTGGTTAGTGGCAGCAGAGGGCGTCAAACTGGTTGCACGCCCCAATACTCATTATACGCCCATTACTACTTTGCTGCTCTACAGGAGACAGGCGGCTGTCAGCCCTATGGCCGCGGTCACCCAGAGCCACTTCCGATCACAACATAATACGAGCGTGCATGTAATCTCCTGAAGGCATACAATGTGAAGTGTCATATAGTCCCTCAGTTGAATGATCCACGGCAACGCACATGCACTGACTCACACCCCTGCCATCTGCAAGTCCTGTCCATAGGGCGCTTTGCAAGCACGCAGCCAAGCGCCCCAATGCTTGTTGTAACCCCTTGCCGCAATGCAAATGCATGACTCAAGCTCTGCCATTGGCGAGTTCTGCCCGCAGGGCGCGTATCAAACACTCGGCCAAGCACTTAGGGTTCGCATTACAGTTAGGTTAGCATGGTCAGTGCACCGCGGCCAAGTGGGGCCTGCTGACACGGTGCGTGCCCCCCCCAGCAAGCGCCCCCCCCCCGCCGCCCCGCCCCCCACCCCCCCACCTGCGCTGAGCGCTGACTGACAACAGCGCTTGGCTAGCGTCACCTCTGTCAACTCTGAAATGACGTGCAGCCGGCACGTCATGGGCACTGCAGCACAGCGCGCGCTGCCTGACAAGCCCTCGCTGCCGCCCTGTCCGCACCGCGCAGGGCTGCTCGCTGAGGCGCGGCGGCGAGCGCGCTAGGGTCAGGGTTAGGGCCAGGGACGGCGACGCCCCGACACGCGCCTTCAAAAAGCGGAAGCTGCGCCGCGCTGCAGGGTTTGGGCTAGAGAGCGTAGTAGAGACGCGGCACCTGACACGCGCTTGCCTTGGAGCGCGAGCTGAGCCGCATCGCGCCGCGAGTCGCCGCGGCAGGGGCAGGCGCCCCCTCAGCTCAGAGCGGAGGCGGGTCCTCGGCGGTTGATCGTCACCACGCCGCGCGGTGCGGTTGAACGACACGATCGTGCCCTGTTTTTCGGCAGCACAGCAAACCTACCTTACATGCCTGCTGAGCTGTGTGCGGTGTCCAGAGGCTACTGCAGTCGTCACTGCGGCACATGTGGTCACCTGCGCACTGATGTGGAGCTCTGACAAAATCTATGCGCGCATGAAGTAAACCTGTCATCGACTGCTTCTCTGCTGCGCCCTTTGCTCTGTCGTACCCACCGAGTTCTTGATTCGTACGGCACTACACGTACTGGTGGCCATCAGCATCGGACGCTGGCGAAGGTGTGAAGTTGACCAGGAATGGAGAGTTACCTCCTGAGCTGGAAATGTGAAGTTGAGCAAGAATGGGGAGAGTCACCTCCTGAGCTCCGCTTCGCCCTCCCCAAAGGCCAGCCCCAGCAGCTCCGACCCGTTAATCACTGACACGGAGCAGTGCACGCCGCCCTCCGGCTGTGCGCGCTTTGCTGCCTGACGGTGGTGCACACAGAGACGAAAGCATCAGTCCCCCCAGACTAAAAACTTCAAGTTGAACCTCAGCATGAGTTGATGTTCGAACTTTGCTGTTTCTATTCGCATGGCGTGACTGGCTGCTGATTGCGTTTGTGCAGTATGAGTGGTTGGAGTACATTGGAGTACACTGCTCGCAACGATGTAGGTTATGTCCTGTTCAACTAGTGCACACAGGCTGTGTCCTGTTCAGTGTCTGAAGCCGTCATGTACAGCACTTGCATATAGCCACGTACAAGTAGACATACACGTCACCAGTTTGAACCCTAGCAACGCGCGGTGCTACGCTGAAGTTCAAATGCACAGGAAGAGGCAGCATGGCATGCTTGCATCAGAAAACCCATTGCATCGCAGCCGTGTGCCAGCTGTGTGCCACCAGTGTAGCTAGTACCAAAGCCCTCTCTGGCAGCATCATTACTGCAGCAGCGCTCGACCGGCACGGCCACAGGTGATCTGGCATCCGCAACAGCGTGCCCAATGCGTCACATTGCCCGGACAGGACGCAGGCAGTTGTTTTATTTGTTCATACTGCTTACAGCAGCAGCACGCAGCATCACATTGCCATGGTCAAGCGGCCAATAGCTCAAGCTCATGCCGCGGTGAGCCGCACGTTTCCTCCAATTCTACATGGCAAGTAGTTCATCGCCTGTACATACTGTACTGTATACAGTACAGGTGCAGCGCTCCGCATCATCCAAAGCCAGCATGCTGACCTGTGTCACGGCGTACGTCTTGCCCACTCCTGGCGGCCCAGACAGCAACACGCCTCTGCAAAGGCAAATTCAGGCAGAAGCCGCGTGTCAGCTGGTCTTGCAAAACACCGTTGCATGCCAGCCCAGTGCTCAGTGCATACCATTTGGCTGTCCCAAAGGAAGATACCGAAGGGTGGCACCGCACGCATAGAGCCACCTCGCTTCTGAAGTCGTGTGCACACACAGACCATGTGTTCAAAGTCAGTGAGCATCACTACAGCCTTCGTCTTCAAAGCACTGTGCGCACGCATCACAGATTCAGCCGCAGCCAGTGCGAGCCCGTCAATTCCCCTACGAACCCACACCCTGTTGGTGACCCAAAGCGGGAGCATAGGGCCGCAAGGATGCTCAACCCGCCTCAAGCCGCGACCCTCACAGCATTAAGCTTTGCAAAAGCATCCATTGCCACCACGCGAGTGCCTTCATGCCGTCAGACAACAACCTCCACCAACGCGCGCACATGCCTGGGGATGAACGCCGTCGCGATGGGCGCCACCACCGGCAGCAGAATCAGCTCCAGCAGCGCGTCCGCGACGCCGCTGCTGGATGCCCGCGGCGCGCGCTGCTGCTGCTGAGGCAGCACTGCCGCCGCGGCGCCCTGTTCCTCTTCCCGCGGCTGCTCCAGAACCTCCAGCGCGCTCACGCCATCGCATGCATCATCGTCATCCTCTGTGTCAGCCAGTATCACAGTGCTCAGCCCGATCCACCAGGCGTCGCTGCCGCGCGCCGCGCCGCCGCCGCCGCCGCCGGTCACCGTCGCCGTGATGCAGCAGTCGGCGGTGCAGGGCACTGCGACGGCGGCGCCGCTGCAGACGCACAGCTGCCGCAGGCTGCGCTTGACCATGGCTGTAAGGCTGGGGCACGTGAGATCTACAGGCGTCGGTGGTGTGGCGCTTGGCTGTAGTGGCTGCTGGCGCAGCGTCAGCTGGAGGCTGGAAGCCACCGGCAGCGTGTGCGGCAGGGGCAGCAGCAGTGCTACCCGAGGGCCTGAGTGAGTTCCTGCATTGCGGCCCCGAGCGGCCAGGTCCGGGAATGCCAGCTCTGGCACGAGGGCTGCGTAAGCTTTGCGGCGGTGCAGCACAGTCCTTGCGTCTACTAGGGCGTGCTGCTCGTGCTGCGAGGAGGATGGCCAGACTGTGCACAGGCAGATGGTCTCCGCCTCGTCCTGGTGCTTTTGCCTCGTTGCTGATGAGTGCTGCTGTGGCCGCAGCAGCTGCAGAGCGGCAGCGGCTCCAGGGTCCATGCGGGTGGCCGCAAACGTGGAGGCAGGCAGGATGCAGCGGCCGCAGTACAGTGGCAGCCGGTCATCGTGGCTGAAATCCTGCAGTGACTTGGTGTTGGGGCTGCTTTGGCTTGAATCATAGTAGTCCCGCCACAGAGCCACGCTCACCAACATCCGCTCTTGCTTGCTCCACTGCAACAGCAACAGGCTCCGCCTGCGGTGTGATGTCTAATTTTTGAAGTTCAAGCTGGCGAGTCCCAACTTCTAGTGGAAGTGGTCGAGGCGGGGTCTGGCAGGTGAAGAGGAGCACAAGCACGAGACGGAGCGTGTGGAGAGCAGCTTCAAATTGCAAGGCCTTCGGTTTTTGGCGGTGCAGCGTGGCTCGCATCATACAAGGCGTCAGCACAGGCAGATAGGGACGAGGCCAAGCAATTGGTGACCAAACGAGCCGGACAGCGGGGACAAAGGAGGCGTTGTGGCCGGCTGGCTTAGCACCTTGGTCCGGCCATGAGCCAGCAGCAGCAGTACGAAGTACAACAGCAACAGCAGCAGCACTCGGATAGCGGAGATGGTCAGAGGCGGGACCTGAACCTGGTGAAGTGGGATGACATCAAGATGGTGCAGACGCTGATAGAACGGTACGAACTGACACCAAACTCCCTTTGTGATGCCCATACGTCATCTGCTCCAATAAAACCTGAAGTTGCAGAGCGCACACGAGTAACTGTTGGGCTTGTGCCCTTCAAGACGGGCCGTGTGTTGTGCTGACAAATGAAGTCAACGTTTCTTCTTAGCCTTTGGTGTGGAGCGTATGTGGAAGCACAGCAGGACGTTGGTCACCGTCAAGTCCGTTTACTTGCTTCACCAAAGTGAAATCAGACCTTTTGCTGGTATCTGGCACTTCAGTCTTTCGCTGTGCTGGATTGTGCTCAGCAGTCGGTTTGCTGGCTTCTGGCAGTTTTTGCGCGATGCAGATGCGGTGTTATTGGCAGTAAAATCAGTTCATTATTGCTCGTTAAAACGCTTTCGCACCAGCAGCTCATCTCAGCCACGTAAAGAGCATGTCTGAAGGCCAGGTTCTGCCCGTTGCATGCTGGCAGACTGCATTTGCCAGCTAGCTCACGATCAACAAAACGCTACACTACTTGCGTTTAAGGATGAGCAGCACTGGCCCCAGGAATGTTGCAGCACCACTGCTGTTGCAGCATAACACAGTGTCTCATCTCCTGTAGCCAACACTGCGCAGCCCGCTCGAGGCCAATGGGACCCTCTCACGCAAATCGTACGACGAACGTCAGTAAAGTGTATTTACTAAAGGCGCAAGCAGTCCACGTCGGCGGGCTATGCTAACAGCACAGGCCGCGGTGCCTTCGGAGACTCGGCGGACAGACGCGCTGCGCGCGCCGCGGCGGCAGTCAACAGCTGCATACACGGCGTTCGTACCTCTGCCTGCTGCTGCTGCATGCCGTCTGGCGCGCTTCAAACATCTGCAGTGGGCAGAACTTAGCACATGTGGCCAGGTTCGGCCTTGAGATTCGGAACTGAAAATCTTAGGCTGCGTGTCTACTTCTATAATGCGGCAGCACTTGAGGGGCGGAACCACGTCGGTGGCGCCGCCCCTGCCCGAATGGCAAAGTCAACCTGAGCAACTGCCGCTTGCGTTATCCTATTACGGCCCCGCAGCTGCATGACATTGCTAGATGCCAAGCGAGATGGTCGATACAGCATGCATGCCGCCAGCGCCTCCTGCTGCGCTGCAGCTGCTGACCTTGCTTTCCTGCGCATACGTCGCCTTTGTATTGGTTGTTGTACGTACGCATGGCACTGAGGCTGCGCCAAATGGCGTTGGTCCTCATTGCCAGTGAGATCGCTAAGTTCTGCACACTCTGCTTACGCCGACCCTGCACCAAACCTCTAGTCCACATGTAGCCTCTCTGTTCTGCGGCGGGCCATTGGCCACCTGCCATTCGTGGCGAGATGCGGCCTACGGCTTGCACGCACACGCTCACCCACCGGATCTGACATCAATCATCAGGAGCCCGACGTACTTCACAGTACCACGTCGTGATGTCTATGTCAACCTCACGTGTATACTTCAGCAAATCCACTTGGTTACGGTGCGCGCGCCCTGTCAATCCTGCAAAACCCGGCCGCTCGCGACGTGCCAGGCGTGGTGCCACAAGCACACCGCACCAATGCGTGCGTGTCAAGTGCATTGACGAATGCCATTCGCTGAAAGCTTGAAAGCGCGTGCGTGTGGCGCTGAGCCGTGACGCCGTGCGCGCTCGCAGTCGCAGCATCTGCCGATCAGCGATGCTCAGATGCGTCACATCCCCCGCCCCTCCCCCCGGCGTTTCCTCCTCGGCGCTGGCCGTTCGCGCGCGCCCCTCGCAGGTGCCTGAACCAGCTCATAACGCAGGTGCATGTCGTCACCACGCTCGCGCACACATAAACCCAACCAACGTTCACAGTTACAGTGTCCGCCAATCGGCAATGTGCTCAAACAGTCCCCCTTCCCCCCCCCCTTTGCGTGTCAACCGTGCCCCCCCCCGCCCCCACCCCCCCCCCGCAGGTGCCTGAACCAGTTCATGACGCAGTCGCAGGTGGTCGCGACGCTGGTGCAGCAGGCCAACATCGACCCCTCCTTCACGTGCCTCGTCTGGCAGAAGCTGGAGGAGCAAAACCCCGAGTTCTTCTACACGTACGGCGTGCGCGTGACCATGCGCGACCAGATCCTGTCCTTCAACTACCTGGTGGAGCGGCAGCTGGTGAGCGCTGCCTTGCGCGCAGTACGTAGGTAGCCGTGTGTACCTTAGGATACCTACCTGTACCTCAGGATACCTACCTACAGTTTGGTGAGCTCCGCCTTGCACGTAGTGCACGTGTAGGTAGCCATGTACCTCAGTGTACCTACCTCAGTTTACCTACCTGAGCGCTGCCTCACACGCAGTATGTAGGTACCTGTGTGTACCCTAGGATACCTACCTACACCTGGTGAGCGCTGCCTCATGCGCAGTATGGGTACCTACCCAACACACATACTGCTGGTGGAAGCTGGTGAGCGCTGTCACATGCATATGCGGTATGTAGGTAGCTGTGTACACTAGGATACCTACCTACCCATATCGCCAGCGGCGTGTTGTCACGCGCAGTACGTGGCTGCTCACTGTAGGATACCTACGCGTACTGCTGGTGCAACTGGTGAGCGCTGCCTCATGCGCGGTAACAGGTAGGTAGGTAGCTGTGTACCCTAGGATACCTATCATGTACCGCTGGCGGAGCGGCAACTGGCGAGCGCTACCCCACGGGCGGCACGTAGGTAGGTAGCCGTGTATGTGTATACCGGTTTACCTCATCATATATGAGAGAACTGCTGGCAGCAGCTGCTGAGCGTCGTACGAGGGGAGGTCGGCTCGTCATGCGCAGCAGGTTGCTGTATGTGTACTTGCCATGATGCCTTCAGATACTTCTATTAGAGCGTAATGCGGTGAGCATTGTGCATGGCAAGCGCTCTTGTCATGCGCATTATGTTGTACATAGCTATTTACATCAGATTACCAACCAGTACAGTTGCTGGGAAGCTTGTCACCTAATGCGCTGCATAGGGTTGAAGGCTCCGCTCAGCTGACCCCGGACCCAACGTGATCTTGCGGCAGATGGCCGCTCGCGTTTGTAGCGCAAGCAGCGCGCCTGACTAATTTGCGCTTCACCCCGTGGCATACTATTGAAGTGCGCCTGCTGCGCATGGTTGACACTGCATGGCCGTGCACGGCTCTCGTGCCTGATGACCACTGGCACAGGCGTGGTCGCGCTGGTTCCTCGACTGTCACGTGTTGCGACGCGTACTTCTGTTGCAGTACACTGTACCTGGGACGATGTACAGCTGGACCCTGCTCTCGCGCCCGGTGCACGCATGGGCGCGCCTAGTTGGCGTTCCTTCAATAGTGGCTACTGTGACGTGTATAGTACCTGTCGTACCTGGTGCGTGCTGCATGAGTGTAGATGTACCGCCTCAGCAAAGCACGTAGTACAACTTCAGCCTGACATCGACCTTGTTGCGCTCGATGTCCACCGGCGCACGCATGGGCGCGCGCGCGCTACGTGGCGCCTCTGTACATTTCGGCGTGTACTACTGTGCAGTGCACGTGACGTGATGCACTGCTTTATTAGTGTACTGGAAATTGGGACTGCAGATGCCGCGATCACAGCGGGCTCGAATCCATCCATACCCCCCCTCCCTTCGTGGCCAACGTTGCCCTCTTTCCCATGACGCCTTGACGCACCTGGGTAGCCCACGCCGCTGAGTCAGCAGACCCGACGCAACCGATTATGGACAAGAGTATTGTTGATGATGCGCTGTGAGTGCACATGAAGCCCTTGCAGGTCAAGTTCAATGACTCCAGAGCGCCAGAGTTGTGGAACTACACCATCACCATGGGCGTTGTCACAAACATAAGGAAAAACCTTGCAGCTGTGCCCTCTGGAGCCACACCCTTCGCCGCGCCTCGCATCACCACTCGCCTCTTACACTCACGTCCCACGCCCCTGCCCCCCCCCCCAACCCCCCCCCCCCTTCTGCCTCACCAGGAGCTGATGCAGCAGCTGAATGCAGCGCGCGGCGGCGCGCACCCCGGCGTCCCCCTGTCGCTGCACCCGCCGCAGCCGCTCGCGCTGCCGCAGCAGCACATGCTGGGCCTGCACGGCGACAGCAGCGGCGGCGGCGGCGGCGGCAGTGCCATCGGCGATAGCGCTCAGCCTCCACCCTCAACTGACCCCCAGCCACACAACGGCAACAGTGGCAGCGGCGGCGGCGGCGGCGGTGCGGGCGGACCCGCTGGCGGCAGCCCTGCGCAAGCGCCAGCGGCGGAGCAGCTGATGACGTCGGCAGCAGCGGCGCCGCCGGCAGCAGCGGCGCCGCCGGCAGCAGCGGTGGCGGCGCCGGCCAGCGGCGACGCTGCGCAGGTGCGGCCGGGCGGCGGCGGCGGCGCGCCGCTCGGCGGCGGCATCGCGGCGGAGGACCTCATGAAGGCGCCGCTCATGTCGCCGACAGTGCAGTCGGCGCGCGCGGCGGCAGCGGCGCGCGCGGACGGCACCGCATTCTAGCGCCGCCTTCTAGCGGTGCCGGTGCCGGAGTGTGGAGGGTGAGGGGGGCGGCGCTGGCGGCGGCGGCGGCGGCGGCAGCGGCGGCAGCGGCGGCGACTGTGGTGGCGGCAGCGTCCGTGGCGGCGGCGGCGGCGGCAGTGGCGGCGGCATTGGCGGCGGCAGCGGTGGCAGCAACAGCACCAGCGACTGTGTGGCGGCGCCTCGCCGGCGCATCGTTCCAGCTTGCTGAGATGTGTGGATAGAGTCTTGTGGTGGTTAGCAGTGGCGGCAGCGTTACGCGCCGCGTAGGCGATGGCTTGGCCCTGCGCCATAACTTGCTGTGGCGTGCGGCTGAAGATCTTGTGGTGCGGCGCCGCTAGCAGCAGCTGCTGCGGTGGTGGCAGCAGAGGTCGCCAGCGGCAGCATCAGCGGCAGCATCAGCGGCAGCATCAGCGGCAGCGCGGTATGGCGCGCCTTTGTTTGTAGCGCTGCGCAGCAGCCCGCAGCGCGTGCAGCTGCGGCACATGTGATCGCTCATTGCACATCCAATCAATGTGTAGCGGTTGGCACGTCACACAGGCGATGGCAGCGGCTGCCGCTGCTGCGACGCGTGGTTCGCTTGTCAAGGGCTCGACAGAGGTGACGGCGCGCCTTGCAGTGGCCCATGTACATGATACGTTCGATTCAGTGAACACAGTGGTGTCTGTCGCCTTGTCCACGCTTGTGCTGTATCACTGCGTATGCGTGCGGAGATGATGCGCTCGTCCTTTTGCGCATGTGTGTTGTATGCTGCCGACGATGCTATGCTGCTGCATGCATGGCGTGACACGCGCCAGAAGTGAAGAGCATTTTGACCGCATTGGCTATAATAGTTGTCGCCTGAATGAGATTGCCAGCCAGTGAGATGCTTCAAAGCATCTGCATGTTTTGTTGTAGGGTGCAGAAAACCCTCTGTTGCCTTGTCGTACTGTACGGCATCACTGTATCCAAACTCCTAGGGCACAGCGCAGACTAGGCTGCTGCGTTGACGCAAGCTTTTCGATTGCATAGGCAACCCGGCCTCCCTTGGGCCTTTATAAATACAAGTCCATACGTACGGCATCACCACGATTGTATGCAATATTGAAGTCCCTCTCTGTTCACAGTGTACTTTTATTATATTCCACTTGTGGCTGTGGAAATGCCATGTTGTAGGTGTGTCGCCTTGTTCTCACTCTTGGATGTAGCATGCAAAGCTTGCACGCCACACCCCGCCCCCCACATCACCCCCAACAAAGCACCCGCAAGCGACTGTCCCCCACATACTAGCAGGGATACCAAACAAAGCTGCAAGACTCTCCCCCCACAGACAGACCCGTCTTAGGGCCACCCAGCTCCACGCAGACTCCATCTCAAAGTTTTCATGCAGGCCAAGGTCACCATAATGGGCCCTGAACTGGAGATTGTGGCTATCTACGTGAACCCCGATATCATAAAGATAAGCAGAGGGAGTCACTGGGCGCCAGGCGCTGACGCTAGAAAGAAAGGCTATATAACTAAGCAAAGCATCGCCTCCTTGATGAGCGGGACGGTGGTTCACCGGGCCTCCCATATCACCCCCAACAAAGCATCCGCAAGCGACTGTCCCCCACACACTAGCAGGGATACCAAACAAAGCTGCAAGACTCTCCCCCCACAGACAGACCCTTCTAAGGGCCACCCAGCTCCACGCAGACTCCATCTCAAAGTTTTCATGCAGGCCAAGGTCACCATGATGGGCCCTGAACTGGAGATTGTGGCTATCTACGTGAACCCCGATATCATAGAGATAAGCAGAGGGAGTCACTGGGCGCCAGGCGCTGACGCTAGAGAGAAAGGCTATATAACTAAGTAAAGCATCGCCTCCTTGATGAGCGAGGTCACGGCTCACCGCAGGCTGCAAGCCTGACAAGATATTGCCATTTACCGCTGCTAGTAACTTGTGGTTGGTGCCGTGGCGTGCAGCCGACTCCGCTTGCTCTCCAAGCACGCCAAGCCGCTCCCTGTCCCTCCTCCGCACGCCAGCCAGGGCTTCCGAGACACCACCACACGTTTGAAGTTCTCTCGAAGGGGCTACGCACGCTGGCATCACCTGGGGGCCGCTGGTGCTAGCTCCTGCAAGCCCTGCAGCCCAGCCCACCCACCAAACCAGCCGCATTCGCTGCCACGCCTTTCGGCGTTAACGAGCTTGGGTACCACTTCACAGTGTACTTCTGTTGTCATGCGGTCGCAATTGCAGACTGGGCTGAGTGTATGCCAATACTATGGAATAATCAGGAATCTCCACATTGCCCCAGCCTAAACAAAGCAAGTGTCCAGAGCAACCAGTATCTGTAGGGACTCAGTAACTGCCGTATTTCAGGTCAGATTTTTCAGTTGACTTCAACGCAAAAATGCCGATCTCTCTTTTGAATCCAAAAGGCCGAACATAGAATGTGGCAGGACCCTGGCTCTTCAGCAGTATGAGCCGCTGTCCGTACGTTGGTGTGGTTGCGCTGCATGCAGGATCGTCACTCACACCTGCTGCATACACCGGCCCTGCCTTCGCTTACCAGTCGTAGAGCCTCCCTACACGGCGCTACAAGCTGTCAGGCTCCCAGCAGCATGTGCAAGTGTGGAGACATCGAGCAGGGGACGACGAGGGACCAGGTGGCTCCCATCAACAGCGTGGCTGGCGGCCTCCGCTCTGGCTACCTCTGCAGCAAGACACCCATCGCCAACAACAGCAAGGCTCGGAGGTGGTGGGGTACAGGCATGACCGTATCGCTGGCGCTGATGGCGTGTTGTGCCATCTACCGCGCCCAGGCTATGACCAGCAGCAGCAGCACGAGCGGCGGCCCTCCTCTGCAGCTACTAGAACTACAGCAGCAGCTGGAGCTGGAGTCTGCAGTCGACGGTCGGAGGCAGCTGCGTGCAGCCCTGAAGATCGGCATAGCGGACGACGCCAGCATCTCTCCTGGCTATCGGGAGCAGCTGATAGGTGAGCTGTCGGCTGTCACTACACTGTAGAGCGCTACCTCCTGCGCGCGGCACTTGCGCACCAGTTTCAGCGATACATTGCGTACTCACTTTGAAAGCTTGGCTTGCCGGACCATGTACCGCATCTTATCGCACTTCGTCGAGCCACTGCGTACAGCTGACAGTCTTTCAAATGCCTGTTGACTTGTGTAGCATTGTCTCTGCACCTCAACCTGCTGCTTCAGCACAGCAAATCACCAAGGCTTGGGTTATTCAGGGATGTTTTATGTTGTTAGCCACATGGATACATCAATCAGAAGCTTAGGGCTCTTGACAGATTGAAGCTTAGGGCTTGACAGATTGCAACTTTTGTCAGTCACCTCAGTGCGAGCCATGTTGGATATACACAATCATCCGGTGAGCGAGCAGCTGACACCTGCCAACGGCACGAAGTGGCCGCAGCACATGTCGTTCTTGGCACCATGCACTTGAATGTCCCTTGAATGTCTGTCTCAGTTGTGGCACTGCTGCGCACTCGCAACAGCACCACCCCTTGCAGGAGCACCGCTTTGCCACCTCTGCTGACAAGCACTGATGCATAACCTTAAACTTCTCTCTGCTACTCAATTTGCAACTCCATGCGCTGGTCTAGTCGTCATTGCAGCAGCGAGGCGCCCGCCGTGCCCCCCCCTCCCCCCCCCCAATCCACATCATGCACACCGTGCGACACAGATCATTGGCACACTCGTAACCGCACGCTGCGCATTGCTGCTGCCCGCTGTCACGCAGGCGCCAAGTTCCAGACGGTCGTAAAGTACCAGTCGGTGACGGGCCTGCCGGGCCAGTACAAGTACCTCGTCAAGCCGTACCTCGACGCGGGCAAGAGCGTCGTGCTCGTGACGGAGTTCATCGACGGCAGCTACGCGAACCTGCAGGCGATCGGCGACGGCAAGTTCGACTGGGCGCTCAACAAATTCATCGACGACTGGAAGGCCGACGGCAACCGCCAAGTGTGGATTCGCCCCATGCACGAGTTCAACGGTGAGAGCGTCAGCTCTTGAACTTCATCATCAACTTGAACTTTAGCAGCGCCTTCAGCGTAGGGCGACCGCGTCGCGCGCAGGTGCTCTGCGTACACGTTCAACGGTACCGCAGCAGTGCTCGCCCATCATCATTCCACTCGCCAGCTTCCTCGGAGGCGCAGCTCCGTACAGACACCGCAATTCACTCGCGCGCACTCATGCCCCCCTCCCCCCCCCCCTTCCCCCCCCTTCCGCCCTCGCAACAGGCGACTGGTACAGCTGGGGTACGTACCGCAACGGCAACTCGCAGGCCCTGTTCAAGCGCGCCTTCCAGCACGTCGCGTACGTCTTCAAGAACCGCGGCGCCAACGCCAAGTTCCAGCTGGGCTACAACTGTGTGAACCCGCGCAACGACGGCACGTCCTTCAGCAACTGGTGGCCGGGAGGTGACGTCGTCGACATGATCCTGTGCAGCGGGTGAGTACAGCTGAACTCGTTTGGGGCGCGTCTGCACTGCTGGTGCACTCGTGGTGTGCCTCATAGAGTGTGTGGTGTCCGGTTGAGAGCGCGCGTGTGCCCATGTCCTGTATCTGCACTGTTGTTGTAGTTGTGGTGATTTACATGCCGTATGTTCATTGATGAATATACATGTGGTACAGGCAATGTGACATCACCTCACCACCACCCTCTTCTACACCCCCTGAGACGCAAGCACCGCCGCAGCCGCCACCGTCTCAGCCACTCTGACCTCCCCTCGCGCTGCCCCCCCCCCCCCCCCCCCCCCCCCCCGCGCTGATCGCTGCCCCCGACGCAGCTACAACCGCGCTGGCCTCGACTCGAACCACCAGTCGTGGCAGAGCTTCAGCGACGTGTACAGCAGCGGCTACTACAAAATGGCAGCGCTCGACGGCGGCAAGCCCCTGGGCGTCGCCGAGACAAGCTCCACGACGTGGCAGTCGTACAGCAAGCCGCAGTGGATCAAGGACGCGTTCAACGCCCTCGTCAACAAGTTCACGCGCGTTGAGCAGTGGTGAGTCTGAGTCGCATTTATGAGTTTTCAGTCGCAGCTCACGAGTCGTTTGCACTTGTTGTGAGTGTAGTCGCAGCTCAGCTCATGCACTTGTGGCGCGTTCAACGCCCTCGTCAACAAGTTTACGCGCGTCGAGCAGTGGTGAGTCGAAGTCGCATTCCTGAGTACCAGTCGCAGCCCACAAGTCACTTGCACTTGGGAGGTGTTCAACGCCTCGTCAACAAGTTCACGCGCGTCGAGCGGTGGTGAGTCACGCAGCGGCGCACATCACAGAACTGTAACCCGTGCGCCTTCGCGGGGCATGTATGCATCATGCCACATGTGCCAGTGCAACGATGTTCAATCGGGCCCATGCACATTGCCCCAGTCGACAATGACTGTGCTCACCATCTCTCCACCGCGTTTGCAACACCGCCAGCACCCACTGAGCATCCCGCTGTCGCGTGATTATCAGATGAAAGCTCACATCCCCCCCCCCCCCCCCCCCCCCCCTTCTCCCCCCTCTCGCCCGCCGCAGCAACTGGTTCCTCATCAACAAGGACGGCAACTGGGGGCTCAACAGCGACGACGAGCGCCACGCCTTTGGCGACTCCATCAACCAGTACAGCTGGGCCGTCCACAACCGCGACCTCGAGGGCGGCGCCGCACCCGCTGAAACCGCCGTAACCGCTGAAACCGCCGTAACTGCCGCCACCGCCGCGCCGACCGCCGCGCCCCTCACCAAGATCGTCCCCTTCGCCGCCCCCTGAGGTTCCCGGCCCGACCGTTTAGTCCAGGTTTACGTGAGCCTTCGTAATGCGTTTTGTGCGAGCCGGCGTCGCGCGTGCGCGGCGCCCGCGCGATCGATACCTACCCCCGGCGGCGTCGGCAGGGCGTGTAACTGCCACCATCTCCCATTTTCTCGAGGGGGGGGGCTGTGTATGCAACGCGTGCTGGCGCGATCTTACGCCTCACCGCCGCCACACAGCCCCCCCCCGCCCCCCTTCCCCGCTTGCGCGCTCTATTCACCCTTAGGACGGGGTGGCAGGCTCTTGCAGCCTGACACCCCCCCCCCCCCCAGGGTTCCGTTGAGTGTCTGTCGTCGCGACTTGCTCTAGGGTTTGGGGCTGGTCCCACCCCCCTGTGGAGCGTCACCACAGCCTCTCTATGTTGTCGGCACGTAACCGTCTGCCTGCCGCCAGGGCGTCGTTACCAAAGCCCGCGTGCTGCACGGCAGTTTCAGCGCCTCAGGCACCCACTCCCCCCCCCAACACACACACAGTCAGTTAGGCGTACCGTCCGCGTTCCAGCACCGTCCAGCTCTGAGCCGTTGCCACAAGTGTCACAGCGCCAGAGCCCGCTCATTTACTCTGTCGATTTAGTAGGTGCCCCCCCCCCCCCTTCCCCCCGCGATCCGCGCATCGTGCACGCCGCTGCAGCGGTGCTCAGCGTGCGGCACACACGCACCGTGAACACGCGTCAGCGCTCCGCCGAGGTGAAGTCGTGTGCGCCACGCAAGGCGAGCTTGCCCCTGTAGCGTAGCGTCTGCATAGCTCCGTGCTGCAGTACTTCCATGTTATCTGTTGGTCCGTAAGGGCTCCGCCCGCATTCGGGGCGGAGGCCGTCCGTATGCCTCCATGTCAGGTGGCGGCGTCGTCCGAGGTGTGTCCGCGTAAGCAGCGCAGCGCGCCGTCCTGCACACCGTGCACGCGCTCTGGTCGCCGTGCGCTGGCCATAATGCACTGCGCTTCGAGGTCAGGCCTCCTTCTCCTGTGCACGCTCTACTATCTCTCTCTCTCTCTCTCTTTGCGTGTGTGTGCGTGTGTGTGTGTCTCCCTCTCACTCTTCTGCTTGTCTGGTCGAGCAGCGGCGTGCGTCAATACACAGGTTCTGGTTGCACTCGCTTGCACTTGCACGCGCCACCGCGTGCACGCGACGCCGGCGCCTTGCACGCCCCTTACGCTGCGTATCAACGATGGCCGCTCGAAAGCCGAGGCAGACGGTTGCGTGCGGCAACGGCTGCCACGTGGCAATGGTCAACGCTTTTGCTGCTCATGGCTGCTTTTAGAGTGCGTGCCACCTGGTGTCTGCTCTGTGTTGCCGCCCCCTGCATTGCGCTTGGTGAGTGCGGCTGCAACAGCACTTGAACTACAACCTTAAAAGGATGCCTGGCACGTTTTCTGGGCATTCACATGCACCTTTCAAGCCATACTGTTGTGATCAACTGTAGATGGCCTTGCATGTACGTGTGAAGACCTGCAAGTGCGGCATGCGCACCTAGCGCGCAACACTTATAGCGTGGCAGCTGCAAGACTTTGAGTACATTGAAGTGTATGGCGCCGCGCAGCATGTTGGCTCGTAAGTCATGACGTTAGCCTGTGAGCAATAAGCGGGTCGTGCTGATGCCAGCTACTCGGGGGGCTGCGTCAATGCGGCAGCCTGAACCTGAAGGTATGCGCATGCTAACCGTACTTCGCGTTGATCTTCGCTGATCACACAGGAAGCTCAAATCATCAACATACATGGGCGGCAATGAATGCCATGTCAAGATAACTGCAGGTTGAAGGTGCACAATGCTGAACTACACTTGTGAACTCAGACCGCATTGTACGTTGCAGCTGGCTCCTGTGGTGACTTTAAAATGAATTACTTCAAAACACGTTAGCATGGGTATGATGATGACATCAGCTGCACCGGCAGCCGTCCCACATTCTGACTGCAGAATAGCACTGCTTGAATCATACATTGAAGCATATGATTGATGGGAATTGGCTGCGGTGAGCTTTCATTGGAATTAACTTTGAAATTTCAAGTTAAACTGCCTCAGCAAGCATTGAAACCGACTTTATCAGTTGCGACAACGAGAACTGCACCGTGCCGTACAGGGGGGGCATCGTTTCTGACAAAACATTGGCAGTCCTACTCGCGTTGCGCGGTGCCTGTTCTGATGTGTTTTAACGGCTTTGCACCTGTTGCACCCTAACAAGTACGCTCTTCAAGTATTTTGGGCCGTTGTTGGACCATCATACCAGGATAATGGTGCTGTAGTGCACCGAGAATCTGCACTCCCTCCAGTAGCTGGCTGCAATCAAAGGGTGTTGCGGTTTTCACACTGCTTTCCTCTGCTCCGGACATGGATCTGTTGGCTGCAGACGTTGATCTGTGGGCTGACTTGGATGGATCTATCTGCTGATTCCTGCCTGGGTCCAGAGAGCGAAACCACAAGCCATCACTGCACCTATTGGTCGCAACAGCTAATCCAAGCTTGGGGACAAGTACCAAGGGGAGTGATTTCTTTTTCATCGGCCAGGGCTGTGACGCGCTGCACCCAGTTGCGGAAGGTGCGTGCGGTCCTCGAATTGGCATGAGATCCACATGTGTGTGTACTTTTTATTAATTCTCGCTCAGGGCGCGAAAAAGCCCAGTGTGTGTACATTGCCACGTCACGAAAACGGATTTTGGATTTGCCGCCCTGCCCGCCCAGTGCACGGATACTAGTGGCGCTCGACTGGTGGCAGCGCGCGACCGCTGCATCGATGCTGCGACAGCTTCCGTTCACACGCCAACTCCCCCCCAGGAGGTTTGCGCGCGTTCCCGGGACAGTTTCTGAACGGAAAAGTGAAAGTGAAAATTTGATGTGATCGCACTACACAATGCGTGATGGTGCAATAGTACAGGCTTCAACTTGCAAAGCTGCAAAAGCTATTTATAAATACAAGCCTCGCGCAAAAACTCGCTGCTGCGCTGCATGGCTCGCAATGAACACCCAATTCGGCGCATCATTTTCCAGCGCAGACAGAAAGTCAGAGCAGCCTCACAAAAAGCCCGTCTATGATGGCCCAGGGCCCAGGGTACGTGCCTCGCACTCTTCACGCACATCCAAAAGCTGCAACGCTGCGCCAACAGCATCATCACCTGAGCCCCGGTCATGCTCAAGTGTGCCTGCGCCAGCTTGGAGGCAGCTGCCGATGGATCCACAACTGGCTTGCCGGCCGGCTGTGAGCGTGCTATGGAAGAAGGCAAGCACTTCCTACGGCAAGAGAATGATGAACGCCAAGAGAGCGGTGCTGGTAGATCCTTCTCGATCCGGGGCGTCGTTTTGTAGCGGCGGCTTGCGTGTTGACGGCGTTGACGATGCTGCTGAATCAATCGGATCGCCTTGGTAACAAGATCGGACGCGGTTCGGTCAGCAACGAGGAACCTCCCGCCCCTCTGCTGGAGCTTCAAGACTTTCTGAACGTCCCTCAGCGGCGACGCGTCACCGATGAATCCCACAGGAGCCTTCGTGGCCAACTCTTGATCGGCATCGCCGACGATTCAAGCATATCTCCTACCGACCGAGAGAAATTGATCGGTGAGCACAGCAAGTTCAAGACAGCAACGATCTGCTGCAGCTTCTCGTCATCAACTGTTGTGCCTCATTCATCACCTAGCATGCTGCTGGAAATTGCACGATTCTGGAGAAAGTGTTGTCCTGCCACATGCAAAAAACTGGTTGCAACGGCTACAACTGAGTGCGACTGTGTGTACCCATCGACTGCGTCTCATGCACCACGCCGCAGCAAGCTGTTGTTGAGTTGCATTCAGACTTCAACAGTTGCTACATATACCCTTGAGCCGGCCGCGTTGCATCTTTGCAACGACCTCTCATCAATACCATGTTGCCCCCTTGCGCGCCTCGCGTGCCGCAGGCGCCAAGTTCCAGACGGTCCAGAAGTACCAGAAGGTGAGCGACCTCCCCGGCAAGTACCAGTACCTCGTCGAGCCGCACCTCAACGCGGGCAGGACCGTCGTGCTCATGACCGAGTTCGACGACGGCAGCTACGTGGACCTGCAGGCGATCGGCGACGGCGCGTTCGACTCGTACCTCAACAAGTTCATCGACGAGTGGCAGGCCGACGGCAACCGCACCGTGTGGATCCGCCCCATGCACGAGTTCAACGGTGAGAGATGAATTCATGAATGTGAGGCGTGCGTCGCTCGCGCCAGTTGCAGCCACGGAGCTGGCGAGCGTCAGTGCGGCCGCAGGCAGCGCAGGCAGGCCCGAGTTGTAGGTGGTGGTGACCTCAGTTGATGACCACAGCAGACAGGAGACGGAGCTTGCCCTGTTGCTGCGCTGATTGTCAAAACGCCTGCATACTAGCCTTCCGCAGGCTCTGAGCCAGTTGGCCGACGAGTGGATGGGCAATGCTCGCCATACACATTGCCGCCTTTGGGCAAGCTACAACAGTGATGACGGTTGTGTTTTACAGTACTTATTTCAAGTACATCACGTCTGGACAGTTGAGATTTTCAAAAGATCCCTGCAGCCTCATAGCATCGCCATGGCTTGCTCACATGCCTGGGCCGGCCCATCAATGAGCTGCATATGGCAGTGGTATAATGGCGTGTGGCAACTACATGTCGCATTACACCTCACTTTTGCGTCCACTGCGGCAGTAATACGCCAGTGAGAAACCAACCGTACACAGTGACCACAATGCATTGATGACGTCTCCCGAATAAGCCATTGCAGAGTAGCACTGCATGCACATTCTGCCCGCAATCATGCCCGCAATTCTACTATATCATCTGAAGTGTGTGGCATCATGACTCACCAATGTGCCATTTCACATCACCGGCGCAGAAAGCATCAGACAAGCTCGCCGTTGCATCTCCAGGCAGTCAGGAAAGCGAGTCATGGCATCAGGCGCACACACATGTTCAGGAGTGGCAGCCATTGTACATTTGAACAATCATCGCTTAGGGCGCGGAAAGGCCCAGAAGGTTGATGTCAAGCTTGCTAGTCTGCATGTAAGTTTTGTAACTTGAAGTTGAACTTGAAGTGTCTAATCTGCGCATCGACGATCACCTCAGCCGTTGTACTTCTCACAGCGCCCAACCAGCGCCAACACAAGGTTGTACTACGAGGTGCGTGCTCACGTGACTCTAGCACATGGGGCGACAGGGGGAGGGGCGCCATGTCCCCTAGGTCACTCAATTCTGAACATCAACTTCAATGTGCTGTCGCCGTCCGCTACAGGCAACTGGTGCTCACCACAGCATTGTCCCGCACCATCGCACGCTGCTCAGCGCTGCAGTCGTTGTACTACTCACAGCGCCCCAACGCCGCCAGCGCGAGCTTGCACTGCCAGTGGCAGCGCACATGTGACGCCAGGGGCAGCGCTCATCTTACTGGTGACGTCCCTTCGGTCCACTCAGCTTCTAAACTTGAACTTCAATCTGGTGCCGCTGCAGGCGACTGGTACCCGTGCGGTACGTACCGCACCGGCAACAGCAGCGACAAGTTCAAGCGCGCGTACCGCCACGTGGTGAGCGTCTTCCGCAACCGCGGCGCCAAC
This sequence comes from Tribonema minus, assembly GCA_017506865.1. Classification (NCBI taxonomy): domain Eukaryota; class Xanthophyceae; order Tribonematales; family Tribonemataceae; genus Tribonema; species Tribonema minus. The sequence goes on from JAFCMP010000412.1 coordinate 901,575, forward strand.
GCCAAGTTCCAGCTCGCGTACAACTGCGACAACGCGCGCAATGACAGCAAGAGCTTCGGCGTCTGGTGGCCGGGGAAATACGCGGTGGACATGGTCGTGTGCAGCGGGTGAGTGCACCTGAACTCTGCCTGTACTGTTGGTGTACCCAGGGGTTGCCTGTGCTGCTGCCGGTACTGCGGTCTGTGAGCGGAAGCGCTGCTCGCTGGAATGCTGCTGTCCAGGAGCGTGTGGTGTTTGCATCACGGTATGCATATACGCACAAGCGTCACCTGAAGCCACTACCTCATGGAGTATGAAGCATGCTCTTGTAGTACTACCATTGGAGTACGCTGCCGTAATTTGTTACAGCCGCTGCGCTCGTTGCGCTGATGCCTGTACTGCCATACCTCACTGAACCTGTTCAGCCCTGGCGCCAAAAACTGACACCACAAGCGGCTCAAATCTGCTGCTTGAACAGAATCACCTGCAGCGCTCCCTGCCCAAAGCAGCAGCAGTATGGGACGTTTCTTGCGATGTCCCCGATCTGATCTCGCGTGACGTTGTGAAGCATTGTTCCATCACTTTCATGTGAATCCAATCTAGACCAGTGCCCTACAGCACCCACCTCATCGTCTCTACGCAGCGTCTTGTCAAAGCACAAGCCCAATCACCCTTACGCTCCGTATCACTGACGCCGACCCCTACGTTCCTGCTTCTCCCCCCCCCCCTCCGCCAGTTACAACCGCGCCGGCCTTGACGCAGACCACCAAAAGTGGCAGAGCTTCAGCGACGTCTACAGCAGCGGCTACAACAAGATGGCAGCGCTCCCCGGACTCAAGCCGCTGGGCATCGCCGAGATGAGCTCCACGACGTGGCAGTCGTACAGCAAGCCGCAGTGGATTCGCGACGCGTTCGACGCCGTCGTCACCAAGTTCACGCGCGTCCGGCAACTGTGAGTGTCACTCACCGTCTTTTGTTCACATCGTCTTCAAGCCTTACTTCAAGTACTTCAAACGTTTGGTGTTGAGTTTACGGGCGCCCACCAACTGTGAGTGTTTCTTGCGATTGGTGGTCGCGTTGCCGTCTTGATCATCTCTTCGAGGTTTAAGTTCAAGTGCTTCAAAGTGTAGTGTTGAGTTTGTGCACGCCCAACAACTGTGAGCCTTTGTTGCGAGCGCTGGTGGCGCTGGGCAAAGTGAAGAACTTCACCGCTGCGCTCGGGCTGATGTTCACCGTATGTTCTTCCAAGTGCTTGTTCGTATTGAACAAACCGATGAGGCTAAGCAGCAGTGCTCAGCGGCAGGCAGACGTATTGCACATGTCTCAAAGCTAGTGTTGCCGTGTTGCAAGCGCCACTGGATTTGCATTGTCTTCAGGAGCGTCAAGCATTCGCAGCAGTTGTGGGCCAGCTTGATGGGCGTGCCTGCGGGAATGCACCGGGGTCTCACCGGGATGCGTGAGCACTCACCGGCAGATTTTGCCGTAATCATTTTGATTCCACGGTGGTCACTGCACTTTTAAACTAGACGGATCACATTCACTACATCGCGGAAGTGTGACACATGGAAGATGCTGAGCACTGCATCAGTGCATGCGCAGCTGAGTAAGTGCAGAAATGCGATGTCATTGGAAAACATGACCCAAAGCCCCCCCCTTCCTACGCGTTGCATGTTGAGGCCGTAATGCTGAGGCAGTCGATCCCTCTGCTCAACAGTTTGTGTGCACTGCTGACCCAACGCTGCTTTACAGTGCTCGAGAATGTGACGACGCACACGCACACCTGGATTCACATCACCCTCAGGCAGGCGGTTGCGTTGTGCCGCGTCAGTAACCACGAGTGCTGCAGCAGCGCAAAGTGCGCAAGCTCAATGGTCACTCATACTCACACTTGACATTGAAGTTTATCGTCAGCAGTGCTCATCGCTGCCGTTCTGCCCCCGTCCCCCCTCCCCCCCCCCTCTCCCCCACCTGCAGCAACTGGTTCCTCATCAACAAGGAGGGCGACTGGGGGCTCAACAGCGACGCGGAGCGCCAGGCATTCGGGGACTCCGTCAACAAGTACAGTAACGTCATCCCCCAAAGGCGCTCGTTGGACGATGCCGCCTCTGCCGGCGCTGTAACTGCCGACAATGTAAATGCCGACGATGTAACTGCCGACAATGTAACTGCTGGCGATGTAACTGCCGTCGACGCTGATGTAACTGGCAGCGCCGTGCCCGCCGTAACCGTCAGCACCGTACCTGCTGCTGGTGGCGCTGCTGCGGCTGCGTCCGCCGCAGCCGTGCTGGATGATGCCGCCGCGAATGAAGACGCGCTGACAGCGTCTACGCCGTAAAGCCACGCCGCACGGCATGAATTTAATTTTTTTTAGAGGGGCTGCGAGACCTCCAGTCTTGAAGCTCAGGGGGTCCTCCTTGACCCTTGCGCCCCTCAGGCGCTCGCCGCAAGTGCGCTCGGTGACGCACGCAGCTGCACTGAGCGTCACTCTGTATTCTGTATCTTAAGCACGGCGTTTTTGAGGGGCGGTGCACCCCCCCCCCGTGAGCCTCACGGGGGCTGCAGCCCTCACTTTTTGAAGTGTGAACTTGAAGTTTCCGTACTCTTGAAGTATATCAGTTCTCACAAGTAGTCGGGTTCAGAGTGTGCACAGCCGGCGGGTGCCACTGATTCAGCTCTTTGAAGTGAAAGCGCGGTGCCTCGGTGCATTTCTTGGTCGCGCCTGGAGCCGCCAGCCATTTTTTTACGCAGCAGCAGACGCACACATTTTGAAAGCTTTTGGACACTTGACAAGACGATTGAGAGTTGCGGTTTCAGCCTTTTGGACTTGCCAAGCGGTGCGAGTAGCAGTTGCCGCTTGGTGCGTCACACGAGCGTGCACTTCATGTTTGCGCGAGTACAGTTGAAGTTGACGCAGCCCGTCGCCGTCTTGACGCGCATGCGCGTCATGCCTGGCCCCATGGCCAGGTATACGGTGCGGACTCCGTTGACTTTGCAGTTTATCAAGGGCAGCCCCCGTTTATGGTTGCAGAGCCTACTACATGTCACGAAGATTTTCTACTTCTTGTGCCGCCGGACCAGCTTTTGTTGTGTTCTGCACGACCGTTGCTTTGTGCTATGTTAATTGCAGCACCAGATGTGGGGGCCATCAGATGTGATGGGCGTAACGCCCATCAGGACACACTGGAGATCTGTGCACAGACCCAGTGCTCATGGCTGCATGCGCGGTCAACGGTCATTGACGTAACTGCATGATGAACTGCTAGATGTGCCAGTGCTGAACAGCCTACCACGAGCAGGATTCTCACATCAGCACCAGCTCATCTGCGCAAGGAACGGGGGCAGCGCACAAACCCTACGTACTGCACCCTAAGCCTAGCCCTGCGGCCACGCAGCGCGACGCCGTGCTGCCATTCAGAGCGCGAGCGCGCAGCCGCAGCGAGCGTCTGCCGCGGCATAATCACACGACCAACTCGCACAACTTCATTTCAGCGCGACCGCGTCCATCGGCGTCGTCCACAAGGGCCACATGGCCGCGTCCACGGCACTGCTGCAGCCGTACCTACTCCAGTGCGGCGTATTGGTGAGCCCGTACAGCGAGGGCGATGTTGCAACGGCAGCGCTCTGTGGCCCCAATGACGCGCGCGTCGCAGCAGCGCTCAGACTGGTGGCACGGCGTACACGCGCAAAGCAATTTAGCTCGAGAGCTGCACTTAGCTGTCATACTGCAGCGGCAAAGCGTATGCAGCGAGCGCACGGCGGCAATGTGCAGCGCCGCTCAACACAAAATGGCCACATCACAGTGGGCGCAGGGTGGCCATCAAGCCGTAAGGAAAATGTGCATTAACGATATCCCCTCCCAATTCCCCCCCCCAAAACCCCTGGTCTCGTGCACTACAGTACAGTACACCAGTCTGGTGCGGAGCGCTGCTGCGCCACTGAGCAGTGCTCGGCGCCGAACCCCAAACTAAAGCGCACACGCCTGCAATGATTCCCTTCAAGAACACACACACGCACACACGTAAAAATGCACGGTCGCACAGCGAGAGGGATGCGACCACTGTACACATACCCTCGGCTGCCGCTGCCACCCAAAAGAGGACGGTGAGCGCTGGCCCCGAGCGCTACAGAAGTTGAGCAACCGCTGTGCTGCTCCCCCCTCCTGAGGCTGGGTTGATGTATCACGCGTTCCGCAAGTGTGGAAGGGTGCACAGCGCAGAACTTGGAGATGGCGCGGGCGCATGTCACGGGCGCATGCGGGCTGTGCAGGGGGGGGGGGGGGGGGGGGGGCAATGCGCGCTTGGTACTGCACAATACAATGAGCTTGCCCAGACTCAACGTTGCAGTACTGGCACACGCTTCCACGAGAGACGCTGAGCGCAGGGCATGCGCGCTCGCGGCGCGTTGCGATCTGTATTTACAGGGACATGCGCGCTGTGGGAAGTGACGACGGCGATGGTTACGCTCAGCTACGCTAAGCTAGAACATGATACTTGAAGTACCCCCTTCCGCCCCCCACAAACCCCCTCCCCTCAATCGTCCACACCCCTTACCACACTACATCATTATAATCCAATCAAAACCTGATCACGCAGGCCCGCGGGGCGGCGACGCTCAGCACCGGAGCACTGCACTGCGGCCGGGCGCGCAAATGCCTGTGCGCTGCTGCTATAAAACTCGAGATGTTAGTCCCATGCCGCGAGTCGCACGGTCGCAGAGACGTCGCCGCATGTGGCACGCGGCGCGCGTGCAGCCATGTGGCACGTCACCTGTTGCAACTTCAAAGCGCGTCACTGCTTCTTGCGGTTGTGCGCGCGCACGAGCTGAATGGACGCAAGTGCGGCCATGAGTGAGAGCTCGCCGGCAAGCACCGCTGCCGCAATGACCTGCACAAGGCAAAATTGCATGCTGAATTAAACTGTGATGACATTTTGAAAGGGAGAAAAGTGGTCGCATACTCAAATTACACAGACCCCAGTATTAACGGGGGCAACGGCGTGGTACAGACGACCGGCGGGGACACCACAACAACAAGTACATTCACCCCGAGATGCCATTTGGCGGCGGCGGCGTTTGAGTGGTTGTCGTTGCGACACTTTCAGACTGTCATACGACATGTAGATTCCTTACAGCTAGATGCCAATCATCTGGGCTTTTTCGCGCCCTGAGCGAGAATTAATAAAAAGTACATTCACAAAAGCAGGAGTTGACACTTCAAGTCAGAATGGAGCACACCGGCGCCCTTGCCGCCTCTGCGCAGTCTGCGGCAGCGGCTGCGGCTTGCTCACTACTGTAGTGTGAACTGCTGCAAGATCGTCATTGGTGCCCATTCATCCAACATTGCATCCAGTGGACGCAAAATGCATGTGAACGTATATGCATCAGCAGCAGCAGAAACGTGTACTGCAATACCAGCAGAGGCAGCAGCAGCCAAGGCACTGCCCGTTCAAATTGGCACCCTGCGGTGGAGCCGCATGTGAACGTGTGAAGCATTGACAGCAGCACCAGCAGCGGCGGCTGCAGCAGCGGCAACGTCGCAGTCATCCCGATCTGCTGCGTGTTGGCGGCAGGTCCTTGTCTCAGCAGAACTGAACGATGAGTGTGAGCCAAACGTATCATAATGTTCGGCAGCAGCCGTCGATCCTCACGTTGATGCAAATTTATGTACATGCCAACAATCAGATGATCCATCACACTTGCTGCGCACGGTGAAAAGATCTAGGTGGAGCGCTGGTTGATGTTGATGTTCGGATGCCCGCGCAACGGTTTTTTTCTGCCGCATCCCACCTTGGGCTGCGGGCCGGGCAACTCCGAGGAAGGCCGCGCGCCGGTGCAGGAGAGTTCTTTGTCTGAGAGCTCATACTTTTCTCTTGCTCACACTGCAGCTCTCTCTGCACATACACACTGCCTCTCCTTCCGTGGTAGCTCGCACAGACTGGAATACAGCAGCAGCAGCATCAGCATTAGCAGCAGCATCAAGCAGCAGCGGCTCGTCCCTGGGATAGCATTCATCATGGCGTCCGAGAGCGATGGCGCTGGCGCAGCTTCAGAGGCGGCAGCAAGCAGCAGCAAGCAGCAGCGGCTCGTCCCTGGGATAGCATTCATCATGGCGTCCGAAGCGATGGCGCTGGCGCAGCTTCAGAGGAGTGCATGTCGCAGAAGCATCACAAGGGGGCAGCTCTGCACGAGGTTGCTAGCCTGGACAAGGTGACGCAAGTGCTGTCAATCATGGCCCAGAATCGATTGTTGCCCAAGGACGCGTGGGGACTGTCCAGATCCGTTCAGCAAACAGTGACGCCGGTAGTGCACCTGCGTCTCGACAGGCATCACTCGCTGGCTACAGCAGCCCCGTTATTCGGCAGGAAGCACATCGCCTACCTGACGCTCAATGGCCCTTTTGAGTCGGATCCAATGCTGGCCCTCGCCGGTGCGGGCACCACGGAGAAACTGGCTGTCTTCTTCAGAGATGTCAAGGTCTTGAATTTGAACTGGCCTGGTGCAGGGCTCCTGCACATTCCGAGCTCTCTGCGAGAGCTGCACCTTCACCTGGGCGACACCACCTTGAGCCCTGATACGTTGTGTGAACTGCTGCGCGCACAAGATTGTCCCACAGAGCCGCCGTGTCTTCGGAATGATGCACATACACCAGCGAGCGCCCCCCCTCCTGATGACGATGCAGCGGCGCGTCTGCCGGAGCAGGTCTGCGGCCCGTCGACACTGACTTCACTCACGATCAAGGCTGGCATCACCCGCCTGCCAGAGAGCATTGGCACACTGTCCGCTCTCAAGGTGCTGACGCTGGACAATTGCAGTCGACTCACCAGCCTGCCGGACAGCCTTGGCGAACTCACTGCGCTCACCACGCTGAAGCTGCGCGGCTGCAGTCGCCTCCCGTGCCTGCCCGAGAGCATCGGCGGCCTGAAGCAGCTGACCGCACTGTCGCTGCGGCACTGTGCGGGCCTGTATTGCCTGCCGGACAGCATCAGCGGCCTCACAGCTCTGACAACGCTGGACCTGCACGGTTGCACTTCACTCGTTTGCGTGCCCGAGACCATCGGCGGCTTGTCCGCACTGACGACACTCAATCTGGACAGCTGCCGCGCCCTCACCGACCTGCCCGAAAGCCTGGGCAACCTCGGCGCGCTGACGACACTCAAGTTGGGTCATTGCAGCGCCTTAACCCGCCTGCCAGAAAGCCTCGGCAGCCTTGCTGCTCTGGCAACACTCAACTTGTACGGGTGCAACAGGCTTCGGCAACTGCCAAACAGCATCGGCGATCTGGCGGCGCTGCCGGCGCTGAATCTCACCAGATGCGGCAGCCTTCAAGTACTGCCAGACACCATCGGTCGGCTGGCGACGCTGACGTCGCTCCGCCTGAACTACTGCAGCTCGCTGGTGCGACTGCCGGAGAGCATTGGTGGTCTGCGCGCCCTGACAAAGCTGGAACTGTTGGAGTGCTTTGCGCTCAGAGCCCTGCCGGACACCATCGGTGACCTGGCGGCGCTGACGGCTCTCGACCTGAGTGGGTGCGCAGCGCTGACGCGGCTGCCGGAGCGCATTGGCGAGCTGGCGGCGTTGAGGGTTCTGGACCTGGGCGGGTGCCGAGCGCTGGCGCGGCTGCCACGGAGCTTCAGCGCGTTGGCCGCGCCTGAGTGGCTCGACGTTCGCGACTGCCAGTCGGCAGTCCGGCAGCAGTCGCGTGTGCGACGCAGCGCAGTGCTGCTCAAGCGGCTGTCTCTCTCGAGCGGGAGCGCGTGAGCATGTAAGCAGGGGGGGGAAGGGAAGCGCTTGTTTTGTCATTAGTATGGACCGACTCTTCGCAGTGCAGTCACTCGTCTAAGCACAGACTCTAGTCTAACTTGAAGGCATAAGCGACACCAAGTGCAAGGAGCAGTAGATGAGGTATTGCAGCATGCTGTTTCAAGATGGCTCTTGTGACACCTTCTCACATTCCTGGACTATACACATGTATATAAAGTATTGAACTTTGAAGCACTTGTGCAAGATGTATATCAGGAACTGTTCTTGAGTTTGTAAAAACTCTGAATGAATTGTCTGCAATCAAGCCCCAGCAGGCGAGCTTTTCATGAGTGAGCCCTCACAATGAGATGCGCATCAATCTTTCTTCTGCTCATGACGATGCCCCCCCCCCCCTCTCCCTGTAACATGTAGGCTTACGGCTCAAACCTCAATGCACCCCACCCCTCGGTTGCACAGAGGTGTAACGACAGATGTGAGCATCAGTAAGTGTGTGCTTACAAACATGTCGACGTTGATGCTGAGCAATTGCAGTATGGCAAGTACATATGTTGCGTCGTCATTGTCTGCATACTTCTGCTATTGGCTTGCGCCGGTCGAGCATGCGACATTACACCTGTCACACCGCAGCATATGACTCCATGATGTGGTCTCTATCAGTGCGGAGCCACCACCACATGCTGAGATCTGCGTGCATGCAAAACACTGTACACACATGGTCATGCAACCGCGTACCAAAAGAAGCATACACAGCGGCCCAGCAGGGGGAGGCGGGGGGCAGCGCCGTCGGCTTGAGTGCATGGCGGGGGTGGCACCGGCCGAATACATCAGGTCGTGCGGTGCGCAGAGAGCATGACTGGCAGAGGCAGCTGCTTCGTGCTGCGCTGTACTCCAATGGTGCACTCCGTCCTCTTACCCTGTGGAGAGGGCTTGCCAAGTGACTGGCAGAAGTAGCAGCTACGACGGAACACGCGCAGCGGACGTGAGCGCGAGACAAGTTGCTGCACCGCTTGCACGGCGCCGCTACCTCGCTCGCGCGTCGCTGCCTGTGCCGAGCGTTCTAGAGACACTTTCTGAGCATCTGCCAACAGACCATTCGGCTGGCCATGAGGGTGAAACCACATTTCACCTGATGCGCATAAAACTGAGCTGCAGTGCGTGCGCGCCTGATAGCGGCATGCGCGACACGCGAGCCTCAGGCACGATGCAGCTCACAACGCCACTGCCGCTGCCCCGCAAATGAGTCTACCCCGCCCTGCTGCGGTGTTGAGCACGCTTCTCAGCGCAGGTGCTCAAAGCTCAACAACACGCACGTCAGCGCTCATCAACGCAGGTGGCAGTGCTCGGCAATGTGGGGGTCAGTGCTCAACGCTACGTAGTCAGTGCCCAGTGCTCCACAAGCAAAGCCGGCTTCGATGCGGGCGCTCGTGCGCTCAGTGAACCAAAGCTCTCTGGGTCCTGACCTCCGTGTTGCCGGTCACGCTGGGCATGCGCAGGCACAAAAAATGTTCAACACTCACTTGACTTGCATCATATCACTGTAGTGCACACCCAAGATCAGCATGTTGACGTTTTGGCCTTGCATGCGGTGTACTTTCAAGTGCGAGCAAGTGCTGGCAGAGCGTAGATAATCAGTGACGGCCGCGTCCGCGTTTCTACTGCATGCCTGCAGGTGCCACGCATCGCCGCGCTACATACATTCGATCAATGCCCCAAGTACATCATGCGGACAACGACGAATGACGTTCAGAACAGTGCCAAGAAAGAAAACACCATCTGCGCCATTGCTGACGCTAACAAGCTCGTTCTGCCATTACTGTGATGGACCGCCGCAATGGCAGTCAAACGCGCGCGCGGGGCGCACACACCGCCCAGGCACCCACCAAACCGCATCATGTACAGTCAACGATCGATGGCGTCTCGCAACATCTACATATGGACATGCGCGGGGGAGCCCCCCCCCCCCCCCCCCCCCCCCGCAAACACTACGCGCAAAAGATCGCCCGCTGTGCCCGCTGCAATGACGCATCGCACAAGGGCACTCTCTCTGTTGCACAAGGCACTCTCTCCCTCTCTCTCTTACAACTTGCCCCCCCCCCGCCCCGCCGGCGGTGGCGGTGTGACATGGCCGAGCGCTGTCGCAGCACGACCGCGCCCCTGCTTTTGAGAGCGCCATCGCGGACGGCGACGCTCATGCTGGCGCGTCACCTCAACTTCAAGTGCACCTCAGCTGCAAGCGCAACGCGACAGCGGCGGAGCCTTGGACAGCCAGGCGGGGGCCCCTGCGGCATCGCGCAGCGGAGCAGTCGGACCCACTGCCTGAGCACTGCAGACTGTGCCAGGGGGGGGTGGGGGGGGGGGTGAGGGCAGGGGAGGTGCAGTTGGGGCTGGCAGGGGATCTGAGATCTCATGGGCGTGCCCGAGTGACTCCTCTCGCCAACACCTGAAGGCGCGGCTTGCTGCGGCGGTGAACGCGGTGCAGCAGCTGAAGCTGCGGACTTCAGCGCAACCTTTGCTGAGATACAGAGAAGAACGTAACAAACCCCCCTAAGCTGCAGAGCGCTCAGCACCTGCTGATGCTGGTGAGCGCGGACATGAATCAGGGACACCGCTAGTTGCTGGCCACGCCCCCCCCCCCCCCCCCCCACCAGCCCCCCTCTCGTCGCTGAAACAGCCACGCACCGAGCCCGCCTGCAGACACAAGGAACCTCCCGCACGCTGCCCCATGACTCGCGCACACCGCCGCCGCCACACGCTCGCGTGCCGCACTGGCTACAGCAGCGCGCCGCCGTCATCCGCAACGGCGCCGCCGCCGCCGCCCGCGGCCACCGCCGCGCGCGTAAGCCCCGCGCGGCACTCCGGGCACGACGCGTTGATGGCGAGCCACTTGTCCAGGCACGCGACGTGGCCGGCGTGGCCGCACGGCAGGCAGCGCAGCGCGTCGGCGCCGCGGTACTCGGCGAGGCAGATGGCGCACTCGCTCGCGGCAGCGGCGGCGGCGGCACTGCTGCCACTGTTGCCGCCGCCGTCGCAGGCGCCGCCTGCGAGCCCGCGTTCCGACGCGAGCGCGACCGGCAGCGCGGCAATCTGCGCGCACGTGGCGCCGGCGGGGCGCGTCGCGAAGCTGCGCGTGCGCGCACGTGAGCGAGGGGGGGGGGGCAGGGGGGGGGGGCGATGAGCGCGATGGCGCTTGGAGGTCAGCGGCGACGGCCGGGTGATGAGACAGGGAGCGCCGCAGCTGATGAACCTGCGGTGCTGGTCGCGGCTCTGACAGGGACCCCCGAGAGATGGGGCTCGCGAGCGGCGGTGAGAGCGGGGCCCGCGCGGCGTGGTGCGAGTCGTCGCGCGCAGATAGTGCGTAATGTGCGGCACTGTCGCCATTGATGGTGGCAATCTGCACTGCCACCGCGCTCATGATGCCGTACCGATGATCTCGGTGCGCGGCCTACAGATGTGCTAAAGGCTGCGCTGCGCTGCGAGCACGGTGCATCATACCTGCTTTAAGTGCACTACCCGAAGGACAAGCAAGTTTGAGCCCAAGCCCGCCGCGGCTGGAAGTGCAGCCGCGTGCATTCACATGGTCTGAAGCATAAGTCGAAGTACCGCTTGAAGCAGCGGTGTCTGCAAATGCGCAGCGATGCCGCGGCGTACGCGGCGCAGCAACGCGTAGCCTGGTCGTGCAGCACACACGAAGCGATAATGCAAGTACTGCTTGCTTGCTGAAGTGACACAACAGCCCATTGCAGTGTACCCACCTGCGCGCGCTGTTGTAACCCTCCGCGCGCTGTGGTACACCTCAGCGGCCGCCGCGGCCTACGCGGCGCAGCAACGCGTGCACTGGTCGAGCAGCACACGTGAAGTGCAAGTTGAAGTACTGCTGGCCTCAGTCCAGCGCAGTGACCCACCTGCGCGCGCTGTTGTACACATCGTTTGCAGCGGCGCTCGCGCCGTCGGAGAACTCCAGCAGGCACCGCAGCACACACATGAAGCAATAATTGAAGTACAGCACAATTGAAGTACAGTACTGCTCGCCAGAGTGACGCAACGGCCAATCACAGCGGCGACCCACCTGCGCGCGCTGTTGTAGACCTCGTTCGCCGCGGCGCTCGCGCCGTCAGAGAACTCTAGCAGGCGGCGCAGCGTCGCGAGCACGTCGCGGCTGATGCGGTGCAGCGACGCGCGCACGTCGCGTGGCATGGCGTCGCCACCGAGTGTGCTGTAAGTTTCTCCAAGATCTTCGACTATGCCCATGAGCGTCGTCATCTGCTGGTGGCGCATCTGCGCAACGAGCAGGGGGAGTGCGGCGTGGCGTACGTGGGCGTTAATGTGTGCTTGACGCGTGGCGTGGGTAGGTTAGGGTTACGGTAAGGGTTAGAAACTGGGTTAGGGTTTGACCGAGGTCCTCCACGATGCACATCAGCGTTGTCATCTGCTGGTGGCGCATCTGCGCAGCGAGCAGGGGGTGGGGGTGGGGCGGGGGCAACGCGGCGGTGCGGGTAGGGTCAGGTTGGGGTCAGGGCGAGGTCCTCCAAGGTGCTCCATCTGCTGGTGGCACATCTGCACGAGCAGGGGTTGAATGAATGCGTGCCGCGTGGCGTAGGTAGGGTTAGGGTTAGGGGCAGGCGGAGCGCATCGTGGTGTAGATATGTGGGTATGCATGCCTGCTTGAAGCGTGGCATACGTGCTTTGAACTGCTGGTGTTGATCTGCTGGTGCGGCGCGGGGATGAGATGGGCGCGGCGTGGCGCAGGTAGGTAAACGTATACTTCTATATAGCGTACATGCTGGACGCGTGGCTCCATCGCCGGCGGTACTGGCGCGCCGCACTCCTCTGCGCATCAAACAAGTGGCTGAAGACATCTGCCACCTGCGTCGAATGTGCTGTGTGCGTTTACGAGCGGGCGGCGCAGCCGATGCGCACCTGTGATGACCGCAGCCAGAGACGTAGTGGCGGCGGCGGTGCTTTTCTGTTCGACCCTGCGAACAGATTCTGCGAGCCTGTCGCCGCCATGCCCGTCCACCGCCGCCGCCGCGCCGCAGCACCTGCACGCTTTGCCCCGCAGACTACACAACGCTAGCAGTTGGAAATGTATCCGCTTACGGCGCAGCCGCTGCGAGCGCAACAGGTTGCGCGCAGCAGCGGCGCGCGCTGCGTGCGCGGCAGCAAACTGCTGCTGAGCAGCGCTGCACGCGTGGACGTGCTAGCGCGCCAGCGCATGCGCCCGCCGCCGCCACACTGAGCCCCTGTTGTACTGCGCAACGCTCACGCGGCATATGCAACTATGCACAAAGCAGCTGCATACGCAACGATGCACAAAGCGCCACTTGCGCGGCGGCGGCGGCGCGCGCCTCCCAGCGCAGCGCGGCAGGCCACGGGCTGCTGCCTCAGCCCCCTCTCCCCGCGCAGAGCGTGCGCAGTCCACCCCACTCACCATGTACTGCTCGAGGCGCAGCAGCAGCAGCGCGCGCATCCCCGCACTCTGCTGGCTGTGCAGCGCGGCGATCTCGCGCAGGATGCGCGCGCGCTCCGCGTCGATGCCGTCGATCTCCGCGTCCAGCTGCTGCGCCGTGTCGATGATGACGCCGAGGTCCGCGATGCTGCCGGCGACGCCGCCGTCGCCGTCGCCGCTGCCGTTTGCCGCCGTGCTCATGCCGCCGTCCAGCGCCGCCAGCGCCGCCGCCGTCAGCGCCGACCTTTCCGCTCGGGATGGCAGCACCTGCGCTGCAGCCGCGAGCACGCTGCCGCTGCTACCACCGGCGCTGCTGCCGTCCGCCGCCGTGCTCATGCCGTTCAGCGCCGCCACCGCCGCCGCAGTCAGCGCCCTCATTTGCGCTCGGGATTGCACTTCCTGCGCTGCCGCAAGTGCGCCGTCGCGGCTGCCGGCGCCGCTGGCGCCGTCCGCCCCTGCACTGCCGCCGCCCTCCAGCGTCGCCTGCGCCGCCGCCGTCAGCGCCGCCGCGTCCGCTCGGGATGGCACCTCCCGTGCTGCCGCCGCGAGCGCGCCGCCGCTGCTGCCGCCGGCACCGCTGCCGTTCGCCGCCGTGCTCATGCCGCCGTCTAGCGCCGCCGCCGCCGCCGCCGTCAGTGCCCTCATTTGCGCTCGGGATTGCACTTCCTGCGCTGCCGCGAGTGCGCCGCCGCGGCTGCCGGCGCCGGCGCCGCTGCCGTTCGCCGCCGTGCTCATGCCACCATCCAGCGCCGCCACCGCCGCCGCCGTCAGCGCCGCCATTTGCGCTCGGGATTGCACCTCCTGCGCTGCCGCCGCGAGCGCGCCGCTGCTGCTGCCGGCGCCGCTGGCGCCGTCCGCTCCCGCGCTGTCGCCGCCCTCCAGCGCCGCCAGCGCCGCCGCCGTCAGCGCCGCCGCCGCCGCTGGGGAGTACGGCGCCCGCTGCGCTGCCGCCGCGGGCGCGCTGGCACGCACCGCCGCCAGCCGCGACCGCAGCAGCAGCTCCTGCGCCGCCGCCGCCGCCGCGGGCGCCTCCGCGGCGGCGGCGGCGGTCACGGCGCGCGCCGCCGCGCGCAGCCGCGCGGACGCCGCCGCCGCGCTGTCCGTCGCGGCGGGGCCGTCAAACAGCGCCCGCAGCGGCGGCATCACGTTGTAGCTGATGCGATCGAGGCGTCGTGAACGCGCGCGGGCGGCGGCGTGCTCCTCGGCGCGCTGCGCGGCGAGCTGCGCGGACGCGGCGCGCGCCATGCGCAGCGTGCGCAGCGCCGCCGCCAGCGCTGCGTCGGGCGGGCCCGCGGCGCCATCGTCATCATCCTCCTCCTCGGCCGGCGGCGCGGGCGTGGCAGCGGCGCCTTCGGCGGCGGCGGCGTGCGTGCGCGGCACGTGCAGCACCGACGCCGACGCCGCGGCGCGGTCGGGCGGGCGCGGCGACGCAACCGCGGCAGCGCCGTCAGCGGCGCCTGCGCCCGCAGCTGCGGCGGCGGCGGCGTCATCGGCGGCGGCGGTGCGCGCCGCCGCGCCGGCGGCGCGCCGCGCGCTGAGGAGCGCGCGGAGCTCTGACACGCGGCGGCGCGCTTCAGCACCGTTTGCAACAATGTCTGCGCTGTACCTCTCCAGCGACTCATGGTCCTGTGCCTCGGCCGCAGCCGCAGCAGCAGCGCGCCGCGCGCGGTGCCTCTCCAGCAGCGCCTGCGCGTCCATGCGGCGCGGCGACGGCGCGGCGGCGGCGGCAGCGGCGGCGGCGGCGGCCGCGCCCCCTCCCTCCTCCTCCGCCGACACCGCCCTCACCCACTGCCGCACGGACGCATTCAGGTCCGGCGCCGTCAGCAGCGCGCGCCGGTACGCCGGCGACAGGTCCGTCGCCGCCGGGGCGGGCTCCGTGACGGGCCACTGGCGCAGCAGCACGGACGCGGCGCGCGAGCGCGTGCGCGGGCTGCTGAGCGCTGGCGCAGCTTCATCATCAGTGCCGGCGATGGCCTGCATGTAGTCGCGGTAGCTGTCCCACCTTGCCGCCGGCTGCGCTGCCGCTGCGGGCGGCGCGGCGAGCGCAGCCGGGCCGCCGCCGCCGCCGCCGTCGCCATTTGCAGCATCGGCGGCGGCGGCAGAGGCGGGGGCATCATCGGCGGCTGCGGCAGCGGCAGTCGTCGTTGATCTCGGCCGCAGCACAGCCATGGCGGCAGCGGTGAGGGCACCGGGCACAGGCTGCCGCGCCGCGCGCAGGCGCAGGACCTGGTCTCTCCTCGCGGCCATGAGCGCGTCCACGTCCACGCTGCTGCCGTCGCCGTCAGCCGCATCGGCGGCGGCGGCAGAGGCGGAGGCGTCATCGGCGCCGGCAGCAGCGGCAGCAGCGATAGGGGCACCGGGCACAGGCCGCCGCGCCGCGCGCAGGCGCAGGAGCCGGTCTCTCTCAGCGGCCATGTAAGCGTCCACATCCAGCGGCACCGCCGCCTCCGCCGGCGGCGGCGCTCTGTCACGCTGGTAGCGCATGGCCGCGGTGAGCGGAGACGACGCGCGCGGCACGGCGTACGTGCTGCCGGCGGACGTGCGGTCGTTCAGCTCGGGATCGAAGTCGGGAGTGTGGGGGAGGCGTCCGTAGAGCGGCGACACTGCCCTGGGGCTGGCGGCTGCGCCACCGGCAGCTTCGGCGGTGTCCTCCGCTGCTGCCGCTGCTGCTGCTGCTGCCCTGTCGAAGGCGGACATGAAAGCCTGGTGGCTGCTCAGAGCAGCCATGGCGGCCCTCTCCGTGGCGACGGCTCTGATGAGGCGCTCGCTGGCAGCGGCTTGCACCATCGCAGCTGCCCGCTGCTGCGACCTCAGGCCTTCGATAGAGTGGCGTCGTTGCCGAGCCTCCGCTGTGTATGCTCGGAGGCGCTCGGTGGCTGCCTGAGACCGCGCTAGAACCTGGTCGAAGTAGTCAGTGTCATATGCTGCTGGTTGTGCCGCTACTTCTTCCCCATCTGAATCCTCTGACAGCACGTAAGACTCTACTCGGGGGTTTGTTGATGCTTCCGCAGCTGTAGGTTGCGGTTGAGCGGCCTCGCCTTCAACGCCTTCATTTACAGAACTGCTCGATGAAGACATGTTTCAGGGGGACCACTGTCGCCCTCAGCTGTAAGACCCTTCCGCTATACTACCGCACTACAGCTGCTGCGATGAGCTGGGCCCTGCACCATGCCCAAACGCGCCAGCAGCTCGGAGAGGTCAACTCCTTGCTTGCACACCTGCTCTCTTGCCCGCGTTGAAGTACGTCGCACTTCAGAACTTCAAGAAGCTCGGTGGAGCTTGCTTACGGCTGAGCTGTGAAATGAATTGGTACTGTCAGCCGCGTGAACACCGTTGCAAAACTCAAAGCGCGGTCGCTCATGAGTACGCGATGGCGCAGGCAGCACCCGAGCACCTGGCAGGCTCGATTTCTGAATTCGTGCACATCTATGCACCAGACAGTGCGACAAATAGTGCATCATCATTTTGCCACTGTGGCCGCGCAGGCGTTCGCCATGAGGCGTCGCCAACCTGACGCGAATCCGCTCGGGCTGCTGCCACATCGCCATCCATCCAGCGCAGCGCCTCGAATTGTGGAGCTTTGAAATGTGCAACGTCCTGACCTTGCGCCCCAGCTGATGTGGAGCTCGGGCATCCCACGGCCGCTGCAGGAACTGCATTACACGAGTGAAGTCGTGTTCACTGTTGTGCATGCCGAGAGTCACACGCCTGAGGGTTCTGTTCGACGCGCCGACGAGGCCATCTACTCTGGCGCATGTCTGCGGCCTGCCATCATTGGACATTGCTCGCCTCTTGAAGTGCGCCGTCATGACTGTTGCCGGACGGCGTCGGCCAACTGACCGCGCTGACGGCGCCGATGCTGCGCAACTGCTGTCAGCTCACGGGCCTTCCAGAAAGCATCAGCGGCCTGACACGGCTGGTCGCGCCGTCGCAGCACGACTGCAACCAGCTGAGATGCCTGCCCGATAGCGTGGGTGACTTCGCAGCGCTGGCGCGATGCTGGACTCAGACCTTTGTACCTCACTTTTTTGAGTGCCTGAGAGAGCAATGGGCGGTGAATCCACGCTGACGGCGCTCCACCTGAGCTACCGCACCACGCTGCAGAGCTTGCCCATCAGCGTCGGAGCGCTGACGCAGTTGAGGTCACTCGGTTTGGCGTCCTCGGCACCTGATGTGCTGCCAAGTTCTCCGCTGCCTCGCGGCGCTGGTGTCGCTGGACCTGCGCGCCGCCGCGTCCGCGAGCTCCCTGGCGGAGCGCTATTGCGACCTGATGGCGTTACAGCGCGCGGCGCTGCCGGAGAGCGTCTGCGCGCTCGCACAGCTGATGATGAAGTCCTGCTCTACGCTAGTTCAGTTGCGCCTACAGGACGCCGCTGGAGCGCCGGCGCCGCACAGGCTGACAGCGCCCAATCCATGCGAAGCGCGTCGCGCTGACGCGCCTGCAGGGCGCGCTGGCAGCGGCTGACCTGACCGACTACCGAGCGCTGACATGTCCTGCCTGAAGAGGATTGGCCGTCTGCGCGCGCTGGCGCAGCTGACGCTGAGGCAACGCTCAGCGCTCGCAGCCCTGCCGGAGGTCCATCGGCGGCCTGGCAGCGCTGACAATTCTCCACCTTGGCAGCGCTGACAGACCTCAACCTGCGCATTCGCCGAGCGCTGAGGCGTCTGTCAGACAGCACCGGCGAGCTGGCGGCGCTGAAGCGGCTTGAACTTGGCGAGTGCGGCGCGCAGTGGAGCGTGCCAGACGTGCTCATTTGCGGTTGCTCACTGGCCTATCATGTATGATGCAGCGCAGCGTAATTGTGTACGGCGTGTATGTGAATATCCGCGACGCGTGCACGGCGCGATCGTGCCAGGTCACAACATTACAAGACCAAAGGCCTGACTATAGCTCACCTGCTTTTGTTGTCAGGCTCGCCTGTGAGACTTGCGATGCAGAAGGTAATGCACGGTAATGATGACCTTCATGGCACCGCGCCACACCACGAACACGGAGCACAGATGCCGCAGCGTGGATAAACTTGACGCTCATTGTGGATACATATGACGCCGCAAATTCAATCCCATGAGTGATGTGGCTTTGTCATCCTCTGCCTTTCGAAGTTCAACGCGCTTGTTGATGATGGCTCGTGCAACTGGTCCCCCGCGAGACACATCGAGGCAATCAATCAGGATCAATCTGGCACAGGCATATGTATGTACAATGACGCGCCACGGTGTGCAGTTGGCAACTGTTGCATTTTCATATCGTAATTGTTGACATGACAAAGAAACATAAAATTTAGGCAGATTAGGCATTTGACAGGTATATCCAGAAGTGCGTATTGATTTGCTGCAACACAGTGACCTGCTGCGGCCAGCAGTGCAATGTTTCAACCACCCTAAACTTGGGTTCTGTACCTGATATACACTCTCCTGCTTGTTGCCAAGTGCCACCAACTTGTCGCAAAGTTACACGATGCTCATGAATATCTCTTTGGCGCCCAGGCGACCATCTCAAGTTGATTGTGATCTTTTGGGTCTTGATTCAAATTGTTGCTAGATAACACGATGCTTGTGCAACCTCAGCGACACCACCATGCCGCGCCTGCCATCAGGCAACAGCCTGATCCACCTGCTCCCTCACTCTCGATTCCGCCATGTCATTGAGTGCCGTGGCGTGAGACGTGCGGAGCACTGCGTGCAGTACACTACAGTCATAGTACAGTACAGAACAGCGCGGAGGGAGCATACGCGGGCCATTGCCACCATCTTTCAAAGCCGCACGGCTAGCTGCTCCGCACACCATCGTAATGTCTGCGTACACAAAAATACACATATCATGTGACAGCGGCATTCAGAGGCGTTCGCCCCTGCACTCGGTAGCTACCAAAACGAAATCGTCGCCAGACCGACGACTTCTGGCTCAACGAGTTTTGAGGCAGCAGTACCGACCCTGTTGACCCGGTTACCCGGGTCTGACACGAACTCGTTGAACTGCGCCTCAGCCGCGGCCGCCCGTCACGGCGTACATGAGCGGGGTCCGCCCGTGGCGGTCGCGCAGCATGTGCTGCTCGCACGGCAGGTGCGCGCTCAGCGCCTCGACGCAGGGGGCGTGCCTGTTCTTGGCCGCCATGTGCATGGCGCTCATCCCGTCCGCATCGCTGAGCATCACCTGCTCGTCGGGGCGGTGCTGGAGCAGCAGCGGCACCACGGCGGCGTGGCCGTGCGCGGCGGCGAGTATGAGCGGCGTGCGCCCCGTTTCGTCCCGCGCCATGACCGCGCGCTCCGGCTCGCGCCGCAGGTGGTAGCGGACGCAGCGGACGTCGCCCGCCGCTGCCGCCGTGAGGAGGGTGGCGCAGCAGCGCGGCGCGCAGTCCTCCCTGTGCCCGTCGCGCCAGTGTGCGCGCTGGCACTCGGCGCTGCAGTACCGGACCGCCCTACACGCGCTGCAGAGGCGCAGTTGGGTCTCCGCAGCGCCGCAGTGGGCGCAAGCTCGATCCATCGGCGCTGCGTGCCGAGGCCCAGGTCTGATTGTGCGCAGGGCAGAAGGGGACGGTGGGAGGATTCAGGCGGGCTAGTGTTCGAGCGCTGAATTGAGACTTGCTAATGCGGCGCGCTGCTATAGAAATCAGCAGTCCAGATTCTGTGTCACCTGGCAACCAAGTGAGGCCATCAGATGAGCAAGAAGCCGCTTCAAAGATGCGTTGTTTCATCAACCCCCGGGCGAGGTGATGGGGTCCCTGGTGTTAGATCATCACTTGATGGTGCAGCACTGGAACCCGGTTGTCTGCGATGTGCAGCATCTGAAACCCCGTAGCATTATGCTATGCTGAGTATGTGCACTAACACCGACTCGGGATGCACGCTTGCATACTGCGCTTTGAGCAACGGCACTAATACGGACCGCACATGAACGCCCCCGCTGGCGAGTATCAGGAGGCGCAACTTCGACTTCGTGATGATCCGCGAATTGGTGGAGACTCAGTGTGGCAGCTGCACACGCGTGTTGGCGCTTGACCAAATGATATGATTCATTTTTGGGAGTTCAAGATGAATATTTTATAGGGAGTTCAAGATGAATATTTTTATAGAAATAAGCTGATTTGCTTCCTGCAGCGGACTGCTGGCTCACCTGAGCTCTTGCCGCGGGCCCCCCACAACGAAAACTTCCTTTGAAATAGGGGAGTCACGGTGGTTTTTGTTTTCACTCCCGCCGGTGCCTCTGATGACACGTGGAGCAACGTGAGTCGAGTTGACAAAGTTCATGTCTGTAGACGACAGAGTGATGCAAAAGCGCATGACATCAGAAACACAGACACTCAAGAAATTATGTCACTTATGGTCGAGGTGAACTCGGCATTGTTTGTGGTGGAGAGGGCAAGGGAGGGAAATTAAATTCAATGCTGATGGGTGCTGATGGGTGCACTGGCAGGGGCCCAGGCCTCTGAGATTCAATCTCCTAATCCTAGTAGTCGCGCTTACGCTCGGCACTGTCGGCAGCGCTCCACATGGCGTACTCTGGCCGTGTCATGACACACATGGCAGAATCCAGGGGGGGGGGCACATGGAGGAGGACGTAGGGGAGGACCCCGAGATGCCATTTGGCGGCGGTGGCGTTTGAGTGGTTGTCGTTGCGACACTTTCAAATTGTCATACGACATGTAGATTCCTTACAGCTAGATGCCAATCATCTGGGCTTTTTGCGCCCTGAGCGAGAATTAATAAAAAGTACGAAGACCCCCCCCCCCTCTCCCCCTGTGAGCTGCATCTTCCGAGCAAGTACCATCATGTGCCCGGAGGAGCGCGCCCTAAAGCTCTCAAGGGCATCGCCCTGGCGCGCTTACGCTCGGCACTGTCGGCAGCACTCCACATGGCGTACTCTGGCCGTGTCATGACACACATGGCAGAATCCAGGGGGGGGGGGCACATGGAGGAGGACGTAGGGGAGGACCCCGAGATGCCATTTGGCGGCGGTGGCGTTTGAGTGGTTGTCGTTGCGACACTTTCAGACTGTCATACGACATGTAGATTCCTTACAGCTAGATGCCAATCATTTGGGCTTTTTCGCGCCCTGAGCGAGAATAAAAAGTACCATCATATTGCCCATCTCACACCCACCAGCCAGAACTTCCCGAGCTGACTCTGCGGGCCTCTTCGCTATGATCGTTGATGACCATTGAAGGACATTGGGAAGCTGCGCAGGAGACTATGTGGCAGGTTGTTCCAGGTACAGTGCACCGCTGGCGCTGGCGCCTGGAACTCCTCGTAACGTTAGCGTCTGCAGTGTGCGCAGTGTGCGCACAGAAATTGTCCTCGGACTTGAAACATTCAGCGACAGTTAGCGAAGAAGTGGTCTGGGATGGAGACCTGTCGCAGGACTGGGACGGGGACCCGGAGCTGTTGCGGCGCCTGCCGCCGTGGTACAGTCCGAACTACAGGATCAGCGACAACTTTGATGCACGGCTGCCCTTCACGGAGGAGGTGCAGGCCGACATTTGGGCCCACCAAAATCCGTCCTCGTGCGACGGCAAGCGATTTGCAATTCACGAGGGCCAAATGCGGGCCTGGGTTTCCTTATCAGCGATGCCGCCGCGATGTCACTGGCCTCAGCCATGGACAGAGGCTTGGTGATGATTCTGGGGAGTCGAGTGCACACGCACAAACCGCGGGCAGCAGAGGGTACTGCGATTCGGTGAATCGCCACGACTGGGAGTGTTTTTTCGAAAGCGCAATCAACTGCAGCGACCACATCGTTGCCTGCACGGTGAAGGAAATCAACCACCTTATGACAGTGTCCGGCGGGGCTTCGTCGGTGCCCGCAAAGTGGCAGCGCCGGTGGGCCGAGACCAATCAGACCATGAACCTGCTGTACTGGTGGCGCGCGCAGGGCTCCGCGTACCTGCTGCGCTTCAACGCGCGCACCGCGCGCGAGCTGGCGCTGCGGCGCCTGCGCGCCGCGGCCTCCGGCGCCGTGCCGCTGCCGCTGCCGCCGGGCACGGCCGCGGTCCACGTGCGCCACGGCGACAAGTTCAAGGAGATGGCGCTCATGTCGTGGCGCGACCACCTGGCCGCGGTGGAGGCGGCGGCGGAGCGGGAGCGGTGGCCCGAGAGGCGCCTGTACGTCTCGACGGACGACGCGGCGGTGGCGGCGGAGGTGGCGGCGCCGGGGGGCGTGCCCGGCTGGACGGTGCACGTGCTGCCGTGCCCGGAGCCGTACGCGCCAGAGTCACAACTTGGCGAGGCGGAAGCGGCTGCCGGAGCGCGTGCCCTGTCGCACGGAGGCCAACTCCGACAACCCGGGGACCGCTAGAATAGATGGCGTGTCGTACGCGGTGAGTTTGTGGGCTCCAGACATCATCTTGCCTTGATTCTCTGCGCGATTTGACAACTTGAAGTCAAAGACTGCTCTCAGGACTGCAGCGTAGTACCCACAATGCCATGTGCCACCCCACCAACACCACGTCACCGCGACCCAGTAGCATTCCCCGGGGGCTCCCACTTTGACAGGGACTGAGTCAGCGGCTGATGCTCTACAGGTGCTGCGTGTGGGGGCCTGCGTGTGCTACGACATGCATTAACACGGCTTTCATGTATGCGCCTTACAAATCATTGATTGTGCACATGCCATTGATGAGTGAATTGCCAGTATCATATGTAGCCACTTGTGCCACGAGTGAACGGGCCGTGAAGCGGCACACCACACGCTACTCGTTAAACGCACCAGCCCCTGACTCAGACTCTCAGAGGCAATTGCAGTCATTATGACCCAGGCTGTCATTTGCTTGCCACGCTGTGCGGCGCTGCATGATTGACTGCTGCATGCAGCGCCCTGCATGCATGTGCTGCAGGCGAACCTTACTACCAATAGTCTGCCATCTTTCCTGCAGCGTTCCAGTTGGCAATCAGTGCCACTGGTGTGGCACATGCCCTGCACGTCCTTGCACCTGGTACAACAAATATGTTCGCTTCCGTAGTACCTGGCATGGGGTGACGAACTGCTTCATGCGCATCGCGCTCTCGCATCGCGACAGGCGGACCTGACTCTGGTGTCCCTCGAGGACCTGCTGATAGCCCTCGAGGCGATGCACTTTGCGGGGCAGCGCGGCTCAAACTGGACGCGCCTCATAGATCGGCTGCGCCTGGTGCTGGCAGGCGACCCCGTCGGCTGCTGCACGCCCTACATTGACGTGGGCCTCTCCCTGCCGGAGGATCTCGGCGGCTTGCCGGGGCAGAAGTGGGGGGGGGGGTGCTGCTGAATCGAATACCGTTTGTAACGCAGCCTCAGGGCCGCCCCCAGCGGCTGTGACTTTGGAGGCTGACACCCCCCCCGCAGTTCGCTGTGCAAAAGCTGCTGTGAGCGCTTGGTGGTCCGCCGGCATCACAACATGTGCTCAAATTTGTGTGTGTGTGTGGGGGGGGGGGCGGGGGTTTGAGAGGGGGGACGTCTCATGCCAACATGCACACACTCATTCTAAGTAGATGGTGTCGTGGCTGACGTGTTCAAAGCCGCCAGCGCCCGGCCGGGGTTGATTCCACGCACCGGGCTTGATTCTAGTATAATGTTTGTATTTTGCCAGCGCACACGCCCACGTGCGTGAAGGAGGTGCGCATCACAGTCCGCGCGTTAACGTGGCGCAAATTTAATGCATCGGTTGAATAGTTCAGCCTGCGATGCTGTGGTGGTTGGCGGCGGCGGCAGCGCAGCGCGCCCCCCCCCTCCCCCCCCCCCCCCGCCCCTCCTCCTCCCTCGGTGTTCTTCTTCTTCGTCCATGTTTTGTGCTGTGTCTCAGTGACGCCGTACGAGCAGCCCTCGTCTTGCGCAGCACGTGTCAATGTCCTCTTGCAGCACGGTATAGCTGCAAAGAGCATCGCGCAGGAGCAAGCAGCTGCGGGATGGCAGTCTCGCTGCCAGACTGAGTGTGCGTTTACTGTAGGATAGTAGTAGAGTAAGTTCATCCATCAGTAAACGAGTGTGTATGGCGAATCTCAATAGATCAACTACTTACTTCCATGCAGCATTCACAAATAGTGGCACATGCTAGCGGTTGGTACGTCTTGTGGAGGTGCTATCAGTTGCGGGTGAGCGCCACATGTTCAGGGCCACGCGTTAGATCTAATGATGTTGTGCTCAACTGATGTACGCAGCACAGGTTACGTGTAGACTCTGGTAGCAACTGCTGCCGGCAGCGTTGGCGCGCCGCGGCATCAATATTGAGCAGTAGCCGCGGGCGGCGGCACAGCGGGATGCTAAACCACCGCTTCCTCCATTGACGGCTCATGTAGCTGCAGGGAACTTGAGGCTGCCGGTACATGTGCCCCCGACCCGGCGCGCGCAGCAAGACTGTGGGCGCGCCTGTGCTTTAGCGCCGCGGGCGACGCCGGCGCGGACGCGACCTGCGCTGCGTTGAAGTTCTTGAGCGTGTTGCGGCTGGCGCTGACCGGTGTCGCGCGTCCAGAGCTGCTGTTCCTGCATGCCAATGACGACAGTGATGCAGGTGCGGAGGGCAGTCAGACTCAGGCGTCGCCGACACACGTGCGCGGCACGATGCTTCGGCAGCCATGCGTACGACAGCGTGCAGCGCATGTCGCTGTGGCTAGGGCGCAGTGGGGGTGAGCGCGCTGCTGCGGTGGCGAGAATGCGCTGTGTCCGGGGAGCCTGCAGTGCCCTGAGCGTTGTCACATGTGTCGTTGCTCGTCACTGGCGCGGCACCGTGAGGCGCCTCGTGCTTGCAGTGCCCCATGGGCGCATGCGTGCACACCCCAGCGGCGGACGCATCAAATCAATTTGCACCTTGCAGTTGTGGCAACGCCGTGAACTGCGAGGAACCGCATTGTATCCTGACCTGTGCTCAGCGCTGCAGCGGCCAACAGCTGCGACACGCAGCCCCCGCCCGCCTTCATGTACTAATGTTCATGACCGTCAGCGCACAGCATCAGACTGTATGTGCCCCAAACCTGTGCAATGCAGTGTGCATGCTGGCCGTAGTCTGGCACTGGTGTGCGAAGTCAATGGCGGCATCGGCGGTGGCGGACGTGGGCCCAGCCGGAATCAGTACATAGCTGCGCCAAAGCTACTGTAGCGCACTGGCAGTACAGCACTTGGCGTCTCACACAGCCACAACAGCTACTGTAGCACTTCTCAAATGCATCTCCTCCCTCCTCCTTGGTAGTAGGAGCATGAAGTATACTTGGACATACCTAGGCGAAGAGCTGGCACGCGTCGTCGCATGATGACTGCCTGCGATTGCCGCGGTCTCCTGCTTCAAGGCCAGCCGTGCTGAGGCTGACAGCCCCTCGCTGGCCGCCCTGCGGTGCCGCGACCGTCCCTGCACGACGCAGCGGAGGTTGTCAGGGACCGCTGTGACGGGCAGTGCTGCCTATGTTGCATGGTGCATTTAGCTAGAGACCAGGGTGTCTCTTTGCGCAGCCGCAGCGCCGACAGTTGACAACGTGGGGACACGACGCACGCGGGCGTACAGCGCTTGTGCTCCCGTGAGCATGGGACCACCATGCCTGCAAAGGAATTACTCTGTGGTCGATGGCATGCGGCCGTTTTGCATGACGAGTGAGAAGGCGTGTTCAGTGCGGATCTCCTGCCAGGCCCCGAGCTGCCGCGGTCGCATTCTCTGCTGCCCAAAAGTTATACAGAAGGCTGCGCCATGAGGCCCACGCAAGCGCGACGCGTTGAGCCGCTGCTGCCGTCCTTCGCCGCCAGCGAACCGCAGCCTTGCTCAGCTGCAACTCGCGTGCACTACCGCCACGTATACACGTGTCAAGTAACATGGCGCACCTGCACGGCAGTCAGCCCCGCGCCGCCTTGCAAACCGCCGCCCGGCGCCAGAGCGCAGGGCGCGCTTCGGTCGCACCGGCTCGCATGCTGCTGCGCGCGCTGCCGCACTGCGCCGCTAGTCCGCGCCCCCCCGTGAGCGCTGCCGCCGCCGCCGCCGCCCCCCCACGCATCCCCCTTCACAGCCCCCCGCAGCACCGCGGTGAGGGAGCTCGCCGAATGCGACGCACGCAACGCACTGACCCGCCTCCCTCCGCTGCTGGCAGCAGGTGCTGCCCTGCCGCCGCCGCCGCTGCTGCCGCTGCCGCCCCCTCTACCGGTGCTGCCGCCGCCGCCGCTGCCGCCAGTGCTGCCGGGCCTCTGGATGCCGCTGCCGCTGCCGCCGATGTCGCGGCTGCAGCCGGCGGCGCGCTTGCTGCAGGGGCTGCTGGGACGGCTGCTGCTGCTGCCGTCGGCGCTGCGGTCGTACACCGGCAGCGACGACAGCCACTCTCGCACAGCTCTGCGGTAGTCGTCGTCGCCGTCAGTAGCATGAGAACTGCCGCTGCTGCCGCTGTCGTTGTGGCAGTCGCCGCCGCTGCCACCATCATTGATGCCGCCGCTGCCGCCGGCGCCACTGCTGCTGCCATCTGCACTGCCAGTGCTGCCACTGTTGGCGCTGCCATTAGCACTACAGCACACGGCACCACCGCAGCTGCTGGCGCCAGCAGGGCTGCTGAAGCTGCATTCGATCGCGCCGCAGCAGGCGGTGGCACCATCGCTCTTGCTTCTGCCACGCAGGCTATTGCTATCAGCGCCACCGTTGTGGCCTGCGCTGCCGCAGGCAGCACCAGCACCGTTTAGCAGCTCACTGTCACCGCGGCTGCCGTCGCTGCTGCAGTAGCTCGGGTGCTGATGGGAGCACTGGGCTTGAACAGCACCACAGCTGCTGAAATCATCAGTGTCTACACCAACGCTGCAGCAGCCCTCGTCGCCACCGCCGCCGCTGCTGTCGTCGCCGCCGCTGCCGCGGCTGTCGCTGCCGCCGCCGCCGCCGCCGCCACTGTCGCCGCCGCCACCGCCGCCGCCGCCGGTGCTGCTGCTGTGGTAGTGAACACGCGGCGACTTAAGCCGCTTGGCGCCGCCGGCGCGCGAAGACGAGAGGATGCTGCGGGGTGACCCTGATGGCGACCCTGCTGCTGACAACGGTGTAGCGCATCTGTCAACGATGCTGTTGGCGCCAATGTCTGTTACGTGGACGGACAGCGCCTCCCAGAGTCTCGGCCTCTTTGGGGTGTCCGAGGAAACTCCTGACGGCGTGATGTCAGAGGGAGAGCCGCTTATGTTGCTGCTGCTGCTGCCGTCACTAGTGGGCAAACTGTTGCGGTCGGCGGGTGCGCTGTGATGAGCGCTGCTGCTGCTGACGGCGCTCGTGCCCTTCTTGCTGCCAGTATCTTCAGTAGTGCAGTTGTGACAATGGTGGTCTCCGTCAGCACAACTGCTGCCACCGATACTGCTGCCACGGCCCTTGCCGCCGCTGCTGCTGCTGCCGCTGCCGCCGCAAGCGCCGCTGCTGTTGTCGCCTCCACTAGCACCTCGTCGCAGTCTGGCAGCGCCGCTGCTGCTGCCAGCGCGCAGCGCGCCAGCAGACCATGTACGCATGGCAACGCCACTTTTTGTCAAACCGCCGCAGCAGCCACCACTGCTGCTGCTGCCGGAAGTCTGGCGCTGCCGCCGACTCTGCGGCTGGCACTGCAGCTCTGATTTGCGCCGCACCACTGCTGCTGCTGCTGCAGGCTTCCGCAGCGGCGGAGCGTGCACGCATGCGCAATCGCCTGTGCTGGGAGTGCACGTTGCGAGTGCTGTATGGGCCGCGGGACCGAGCAGCTGAAGGAACTTCGCGCGGATGTTGTTGAAGTGAAATTGAAGCTCAGCAACCGAGGGCACGCATGGCAGTTGTGGGGGCGTGGTGGTGAGCGCTGATGCGCGTGCCTCGTGCGGTTTTGTAACCGTCGCCTGGGCGGGCTGCACTTCTGAATCACTCGTTGGTTTGCTGGAGAGTCCCTCAATGCCCGCCGTTGTTGTTGCTAGTACCGCGTCGGCTGGGGCTGCTGCTGTTGCCACTGCATCTGCTGGTGCTACTAAAGGTGGTGGTGATGGTGGTACTGCTGCTGCTGCTGCTGCTGCTGCTGCTGCTGCTGCTGCTGCTGCTGCTGCTGCTGCTGCTGAAAGGACGAGTGGCAGTGATGGGGGCGGTGCCAGCGTTGCCAGCGATGCTCCTTCCGATAGCTCTGGAGCCTGTACTTTTCGGCGTATCCCAGGCTGCGCCGCTAGCTGCTGAACACAAATGAAGTCGGTTGCTCCATTCAGTAGTACTGCGCAAGGCATGGCTGCTGCCGGCCCGCCTTCGCGCTTTGCGAGCGCCGGGGGCATCTCGGCTTCCATGATACTACTCTGTGCTAGCTGGTTGCCCGCAATTTTAACAGCATAGGCAGCTGAGAGCCCTTTGTCATGCGAACTTTCAGCTCCGTCGCTCACAGCGGCAGCTGCCTCGTCCACCGCTTGTACCGCCAACATCAGGTAGTTCTCCTGCCTCTTCAAGTAGTACAACTCTAGCCTAGAGTGACTGACGCCGCTGTCGATCGATTTGTGTCGGCCTTGCATATGGCCAGAGGCTCAGGTGGGGGAGATCATGGCTGTCGCGTCGCAGCTGGTGTAATCGTGCTGGTGGCATGAATCAGCCGTTACGAAGGTGAAACCGATTTGCTTCAACTTCAACTGTGGGAATGAGAGAGAGCGTGGCAGAAACTATGTATCATTTGTGTGTACCAAGCGATGAAATACACAATGCCTTGGACAGCGCAAAGCAAACAGAGCAGGCAGCCAACACATTGAGTGTGCACGAACGAAAGGAGTGGCAAGGTAGCCACGTACAGTCCAAATGCGTTCAACGCGTCATGGGCCAATCCAATGTGCACTTTGTCGCATTTTAGTTGATGATCATCAATACAGTCATGTCTTGATGAGGCAGTGCCCCATGCATGCGGCAGACGGGAACTTGCATCCAGACTACCCCACACCATTGAACGGCCTCCATACTTGGAGCGCTTTGACACCCCTTCTCAAATCCTGTGAACACACGAGGCACACGGAAACCTCACGGAAACAGACATGCACACTTTGCGTTGACCTGGGTCCTCTATTAAAGTATGCCACTGCCGACAGACGCTTCACGGCTCTACCATCCGTATGACCTTGGTGTAGCGCCACAACGGCAACCCCTGCCTGCCGTCTAGACTCTCAAAGTGCTGCTCGACGTCCTCTATGCGCGTCGTCGCGGCGCGCCCCTCCAGAACGAGCTCAAACGCGACGCAGCCCAGCAGGGGCCCTATTAGACCACTTGTGGAAGCCCCCTGCGCGTCCAAAAGGGGCACACCGGAGGCGACGTCCAGGTCCGCACCCTGCCGCACCTGGTGCGCAGCGAAAAACAGATGAAAACGAGGGTCAATCAGTGCAGAAGTCGTCGATACTAGTGCCGTGCAGGTTTTGAGATGACGCGCATCGACGATGCCTAGGCGCACACACAGCGGGACGCAGTGAGCGAGCGGCCTTGCACAGTACATGGATGGCGAGACACGGATATAAACATGGGCTGCCACTGAAGCCATGCACGGGCGCCTCGAGGCATCAGCGGGGGTTCGCAATCTGCACGGCAATGTGTTCGCCGCATGTGCATCCCGTGCACGCCTGCACCACAGCTGCGCCACTGCTGCGAGTTGCGGCGCGCGGTCAACAGACAGCACGCGCCCAGGCGACGCTTCAACACCAGCATTTGAAATAATGCAGCGCCAAGTGATGCAGTGCTCGTTGGCGGTGCATCAGGGGCAGTATGCGCAGCGCGCTCGCCGTTCCGCTTGAAGGCAGCCATCAGCACGTCTACCAAGGCAGCGCCCTGCGACTGCAGCGCTCGCCTCTGTATAAATAACAGCAGTGCGCGTGTGCGGAGCCTATAGGCATTGCAGCCAACGCGTCCAATAACGGCACAGGAGGCCTGGGCCTTGACGAGACAGCGCTCTCGGCGGAGCATCGCCCAATAACCGTGCGGCGCGGCGCCGCCGCTGAAGCAGCGCTACAAAGCATGGCAGCGCTCAACAGGAGACAGCGCTCGGTGTGACGGAGAGGCTGGCAGCAGCGGCACCGCGCAATGACCGCAGCCCTCAGCCCTCAGCACACTCAGCGATGAAATGCTCAACATCAAATCAGACCTCAGCAGCAGCAGCAGCAGCGCTCAGCTTCAAACAGCAGCGCCTCACCTCTACGACGACCGTATCGCGCGCAGGCGTCGGCGGCGCCCCCGCCCGCGCCGCCGCCGCCGCCGCCGCCGCCGCCGCCGATGCCGCAGGCTTGATGCCGAACCTGGCAACGCTGGTGGTGAAGTGCACCGCCGCGGTGCACGCGCGGCGCGGCGTCAGCACGACGGGCGGCAGCGGCCGCCGCTCCGGAAAGCGCGCCTCGGCCGTGGCGTCGCCGCTCGCTGCTGCTGATCGGCGAGCGCGTGAGCAGCGGTTCATCGAAGTTCGCGTCAGCAGCGACTGGACACTGTGAAACGGATAACGAGGAGCGTTGAGTAATGCACTGCTGCCCTGATGTACTGCTTTTGTCGCAGAGGCTTCGTGCTGCAGTGAGTGGACGCGGCGGCGGCCGCCGTTCGGGGAACAGCGCCTCGGCCGTGGAGTCAGTGCCCGCTGCTGGCGTAGGTAAGTACGGTAGGCGCATGCACTGCAGCAGCGCGCGTGAGCAGCGCCAGTCCGCTGTGACTTTACTGGGTGAGGCGCACTATGCTGTACGCAGCTGCCTTGATTGATTGTGTATGCGTTCATCTTTGCGCTGCAGTGAGCGCTGACGCAGCGACCTTGGGGGGCAGGAGAGCCACTCTTGAGAACGCGCGCCTAGATCTGAGGCTGCGACAATGGTGCTACGCTCTGTTTCTCAGGCTCAAGGCTGCGGTTGACAGCAGCAATCAGCCTGTCACACGCATTGGCGTTGCTGCTGTGGCCACGGTGTCATTGCATTTCGGTGAGGAGTGCAGTCACTGACCGTTGAACACGTACTTGTACCAGAGAGTACCTTGCTCGCACCCCCCCCCCCCGTGATTGTCGTGCAGAGAATGTACAGTAGTACCTAGACTGCCTTCCGCACACATTCCGGCAAAGCACGAGCACGTTGCATTACATCGTTACACACACTCAGTAGGCCCGATTGATTGCACAGCACCTGTTGCTGCTGCTGCTGCTGTCGCTGGAGCGTCGCCCGCGCGCGCCGCGGCAGCAGCGCCGCCGCCGCCGTCGCCATCGCCAGTGACCACGCCGCCGAGCTTCTCCAGCTGCGACCGCAGCGCGCGCACGATTGCGCCGTCCCTGCTGACAACGGGGAGGGGGGGGGGGGGGCAGGGGGGATGAATGAGTTCACAGAGCAGGGGCAAGGTGTTCGTGGAGTTACAAGGTGTTTGTGGAGTGAGCGTCAACGGGTTGAGGCGGCGTTGCCGTCGCAGAGGGCAGCACGGCGTGCCGTGAAGCGGACTGTGAGACGCTGTGTGCGGCGCGCTGCGAAGCGGCTGGCACAGCGCGCAAGGCCAGACGCCGGCACCGGCGCCGCTGCGATGTGGGGCAGGACTTCTGTTGAGGTTTCAGGGCTTGGGTCAGCGTAAGGGTCAGGGTGGTGGATGAGGCCATCATGAGGGGGCGCACTGGCTACTCCGCAGCTGATCTTCAAGCGCGCCTGAGACCGCAAGCTAATCCTGACCCTAGTTCAACGGCGAAGCCTAACCCTAGCCCTACCCCAAACCCTATGGTGCGCTCGAGCGGAAAGTGCAGCGAGATCCAAGCTGCCGGCCGTAGGCTCCCTGGCAACTGCAGCCTGGGTAGAGAGATGGATGCGACGGCGGAGGTGATGGGAGGAGGCGTACGCGCAGCTGCCGACTTCAAGTAGAAGAATCCAAGGCCCATTGACCAAAGAGCTTAGCTGCGGCGAGACTCCTTGCAGTAAAGAACAACCTCATCTCAAAAGGGGTGTTTCACAAGTACCCAACGACATGCCGACGCGACCTGACAAGCATCTACGTGAACAGCACACAACAAGGGCGTGCCTGCTGAACTCCATGGCGGAGCCCTGGCAGGGGGGGGCTTCCAGCTCCGTCCCCCTTTGCCTGGCTTGCGCCAATCCGCTAGTGAGGCACGGCTCAACAGCCAGCAGCTCGTC
Organism: Tribonema minus; assembly: GCA_017506865.1. Classification (NCBI taxonomy): domain Eukaryota; class Xanthophyceae; order Tribonematales; family Tribonemataceae; genus Tribonema; species Tribonema minus. The sequence continues at coordinate 933,764 of JAFCMP010000412.1, forward strand.
GCCGGGCACCTCCGTCAGAGCAGCCTGCGACAGCGCAACAGCATTGATCATGATCATAATCATGTTCGTCATCAGTGATTGGACAATGTTGCGAGGGGTATATATCAGCCGTACACTTGTACATTGCGCGTTGGCAGTGAAGCACGGCTCAACAGCCAGCGCACCGCGTCGCCTGGCACATCTACTGAAGCAGCTTGCGACAGGCGCAACGGCGTAATCCGTTTCAGTTGATGATTCATGTCGCGCCGAAGGGTACATATGCAGCTGTGTTCAATACCGTAGCCAGAGCGACCTACAGTGAGGCACGGCTCAGCAGCCAGCAGCTTGACGCCCGGCACCTCTGACTAAGCAACATACGACAGTGCAGCAGCAGCATCAGTGTCATGAATGATGAAGGTGTGCTCAGAGGGATGTCTCAGCGGCATGCGTCGTCATGGCAGCGCAATAACGTGGTCACGGTTGTGCACAGCTTGGTTGTGTTCAGGGTATGTACGCATCATCCGCACGGCTCAGCAGGTCGCCTCCTGGCACATCGCAGCCTGCGCAATCAGATTATCAGTGGGATTTAGCTCAGAGGGTGCGCCTGTAGGTATCAGCAATGCGCACAGGGGTTTTGAGAGGACCGCTCAGAGAGCAAGCTTTCAGCCGAACTTCAATCCTCCGCAACCATCGGTCACATGCCTGCAACCCCCTGAAGGGGGTTCCGTGCTGAGCATCGATGACGTTGTCAGCGCGCGTGTGCCCTGTGGCACAGCTCAATGACCCATCCCGCTTACCATATGCAATAGTTGGAGCCTAGAGAAGCAGCTCGGTAAATGTGCTGCGCAAGTGGCGGTGGCACTGCTATGGAGGCACCGAGGCACGCAAGCGCAGCTGAGCGGTGCCTGCCATTGATACTTACCTGCCTACCCCGGCTGCGGTAAAGCTGAGCGCTGTCCGTGGTACCACCTACCTACCCACCTCAGCCGCGGCAAGCTGAGCGCTGCCTGTGACTCTGCCTACCTACCCCCAGGTGCGACAAGCTGAGCGCTGTCTGCGATCCTACCTACCTACTTCAGCAACGAGCTGAGTGCTGCCTGCACCCCTACCGACCTGCCTCAGCCAGGATACGCTGAGCGTTGTCTGCGACTCTACCTACCTACCCCAGCTGCAGCAAGCTGAGCGCTGCTTGCAACCCTATCCCACCTTCCTCAACTGTGGCAAGATGAGTGCTGTCTGCGACATAACCTACCTACCCCAGCTGCAGCAAGCTGAGCGCTGCCTGTGCCCCTACCCACCTACCTCAGCTGCGGTCGCCCCACTTGTCAGGGTGTCTAGAATGGTCTGCCACGCTTCCATCTGCCTCGCCAGTGCCGCCCACTGCAATCACAACCAATGCGGGGATCGGTAAAGTGGGTTTGAAACCCAGCATAGAATCTGATATGTAGGGCGCACATGCACAGAGCTGAATTTCACCAGCAGTATCGTCCGCTCTGATCCTTGGCGTTGGTGGCTGGTCTGCGGCGGCAGTGGCATATTGTCTTCACAGATACCGATGACTCAATAGCAGCTGGATGCCGCACTGCTCAGGGAATATTGAAGTCCATAAATGTATACTTTGAAGTATACTTCCAAGTATATATGGAGGGAGAGGCTTGGGTATATGTATACCTTGAAGTACATGCATGCTCGCTGCATGCAGCGGCCGAGGCTGGTGTGGAGGGGGGTATGCCATAGGGTGATGGCGTTTGAGAGCGCGGTTTAGCGTCGTTTTGTCAGAAGAGATTGACTCTTCTCTCGTGACAAGTGTACTACTGAGCATGTGGGCTTCTTCACGCCCGCAGCAAGCAGCCAAATACATTGTGAATGATGTTGCGCCAGCAGCACCGGCATCATGCGTACCTGCGGCCTGCTTGCAAGTGCGGCGCTGGCGATCTAAAGTGCAAAGTGCACCAGTACTTTGCACACATGCCGCATTCAAAATGTTTATCCCCCCCCCCCCTCCCCCCCTCCCCCGCTGTGCCTTCGAGGGCCGAGTTTCTGCAGCTTTAGCAGGCGCACAATCGCAATAGTGGCGAGTGCCAGCACAGCTATCCGGTATGGCTCACCCTCGTGCTATGGTTGCTTCTCGCAACCAAGCGATGGCAGCTCAGACGGTGGCGGAACCTACCGCAATGCAGCCGTCGAGCCAGTTGTCACTTTCACGCCATTTGAGTTACTCCTGGAGTACATGTGATTGAGGTGTCTAAATAAGGCGGTTTGGGTAGCCACAGCGTCAGCGCTCACACGCGACTCTTGGCTGCTTTCGCAAGCAATGGAATGCTAACAGTATGCCTCAAAGTAGACAAGGCGATCCACGTGTGCGCATCGTCAGCGGCCGCCCGCACGTGTGCAAGCGACAGGGTGAGGGCCAGCAACGCCGCCCGCTGACAATGAACTTCAAAGTAGACGAGACTGATCATGTATGCGCAACGTCAGCGCTCATCACGATTCCGTCAGCGGCGCGTTGAGCTAGTGCAAAGGATTGTCGGTGTATGCGCAAAGTCAGCACTCATCCGCGACGCCACCAACCTCGCGATGAGCGCCACGCCAGCAGCTGATGCTGACGCAGTGAGCGCCAGCAACTAGTAATAGAAGTGCCATGAAAGAATCATGTACCTCGAACTACGCACAACGTCAGCGCTCCTCCACGACTCCGCCAGCGTTGCAGTGAGCACCAGCAGCTAGTACCAGTAGTGCCATGAAAAAACAATCATATTGGTAGTCCTAAACAATAATGTCCATGTATGCGTAGTGTCAGCGCTCACCCGCGACTCTGCCAGCGTCGCGGTGAGCGCCAGCAGCGCCGCCTCGCGCACGTCCAGCGCCCTCCGCAGATCAGCAAAGCACCTGTCTCAGGGGGGTCGGATGATGTTGAAGTTGAAGTTTGGGCACATGAATTCCAGGGGCTGCATGCAGTTGCCGTCCGTGCAGCGAGCTAGCTGAATGCCGTGCTGTGGCGTGCATTGCAACTGCAACTTGTGTCTCCCTCTGTGCCAACAGAAGCGAGAGCATTTGTGTTCCTATTGCTCGCAAGCCAGTAAAGCCTCGTGCGCGCAGCGCACTTTGAAACTTGGAGCGCAACATCTTGAAGTAGACGCTCTCCAGCAACATGCGCTCCACTCAGAGCATCTTGAAGTTGGAGCTCATGCGCGACATGCCTCAGTAGCTGCTGCTGAACCTGTCTGTGTTGCCTCCCGGCATCCTAGTTGAGGTACACAGTTGAAGAAGATGCAGCTGTGCAAGGCTGTAGACGCTGAATCCGTGTTCCCTGTGCGCGCCATCTCAGTTGAAGCTGGTACCATGCTTTATAAGCTGGGTCAATTCCGTGGAAACTGCGCTCTCTCGCTATAACTTCAAAGACAAGCGCACCGCCAACACGGTATTTCCTACCCCCTGCTCCATTGTAGCTCTGTCGAAGCTGTTGTATCTCCAGCAAATATATTTCCTGCGCCCCCCCTCCCCCTCTCTTTTTGGCATCTGCTTTGCCTCCGGGTTTCAAACCACGCAAACCACGCAGCATACCGACATGTGAATGGCTCGTACATACATACTTGTGGATGGGAGCCTCAGCAGCGTGCATGTCATGTCTATTTTCTCGCTTGAGGTGCAAAAAAGAAAAGAAGACGGTGGGTGTCAAGCTCGCTGCTACCGCCATCTGCACGTGCTGCTCGAAAGCGCGTCAACGATGGCTTCTGTGTGACATCGCCAGTATGGCCTCTGCCCCCCCCTACGCACATCAACATATGTCAATACCTACACACCTATGGATAGATACCTACCCATCAATGGCACATACATGCATACCTGTGGATGGCAGCCTCAGCAGCGCGCTGCCGCGCCCGCCCCTGCGCCTGCGCCGCGCGAGCCGCAGCGGCGCACTCCGCCAGTCGCGCAGCGCTCTCTCGTGCCGCTTCAGCCTTGAGGCGCCGCGACACACGCACGGCACGGTGGGAGTTGATGCTTGTCAGTGTTACTGTGTGCATGACAGCACCATCAGGCCGTGGTGAAATGCGCTAAACAGTGCTGCTGAGCAGCGGTGAGCGAGTGCACGTCCCGCCAAGCTGCCAGCGGCCGCGCCCCAAGACCTACTCTATGACTCACGACTCGATCAGCACTGCTGCGCACACGCGCTGCGACACACGAACCTCGCCTGACCTCAGGCCGCAGCGCAGACGCAGCACTGTCAAACGCGCCCCACACTTCTGCTGAGCGTTGAGACGTGCACACCACACTGCTGCCGAGCGGTCCTCGCCACTGACTTGATGACACACAACTCACACTTGGGCCTGCTCACACACGCCACGACACACTTGACACGTGTGACCACACGTCGCCGCACACTCGGTGCCGCGGTCAGACGCACTGGACGCTTCTGCTGAGCCGTGCCTCACCTGCGCGCGCAAACGCTCTCTGCTGAAGGCCTCCTCCGCCTGTGAAGCGGCGAAGAGGACCGTGCACGCGCGCGCGCTGTGAGGTACAGAGTAGGGGTGCCCTGGTGCGTGAACGACAGTGGCAGTGTGCTGGTACAGCCACACGGCCATGATGCGTGAGAGCAGCGTCGCACATGGAGTACTTGAGATTCGCGTTGAAGTACACCTGCAAGTGCACGCGCGCGCGCTGTGAGGTGCAGGCAAGAGGTGAGGTTATGGGTATGGTGAGGATTACCCCTGGTACGTGGACGACAATGGCAGTGTGCGAGTACTGTATGCAGGGCCGCGAGGCACGAGAGCCGCCGTCGCACGTGAGGCACTTTTGAGGTTTGCGTTGAAGTACACCTGCAAGGCTAGGTATGCATACTGCTACACACAGACGCCATGCCCACCAGCAATTCTACTTTCATAGCGTATGTTTATATGCTGTAGACTAGACGACAGCGCCTAGCTACCCTGTTGGCTCGTGAGCATGACTGATGGGAGAGAGACTTGGGGGCCCATGCATGCGCGCAGGCGGCTTTGACAGTGCTCTACCCCCAGCCCAGCTGACCGCTGCGGACGCGCAGCCCCCCCCCCCACAACAAGCTCCCGACGGCTGCAGCCATAACAACAACATAACACCGAAACGCCCCGCCTTTGCGCTTTGCAAAAGTCCAGAACCGGAAGCCACGTCAACTGTAACAAAAAAATTTACCTGAACTTCAACCTGAACGCGGTGCTCACCTCCGTCGCCACGGCAGCGTGCCCCGCGTGCTCCCCCGCGCCGCAGTCGTGGCAGATCACACACGCGCAGCTCCTGCAGAACAGCTTCGCCGGCGCTGCGTCGTGCAGCAGGCACGGCACGCGCTGCCGCTTCCCCAGCCTCCGTGCCGCCACCGCGGGAAGAGGCCCCTCCGCAGCCGCCGCCGTTGCTGCCGCCGCCGCCGCTGCCGCCGCCGCTGCCGGTGCCGACGATGCAGGGCTGGATGGTTTGGCTCTCGCAGGCACCGTCGCTGCTGCTGCTGCCGATGCAGGCGCTTTTGTAGATGCTGCAGCTTTTGCCGTTTGAGCACGCTGCGCTGCCGTCGGCGGCAGCGCCGCTGCCGACGGCTTCAAAATTGACCCCTTCCCTGGCGCATCTGCTGCCACCGCCGCTCGTGGCCGCGCCGCCGCCGCCGCCGCCGCCGCCGTCGCAGCCTCCTCCGCCGCCAGCGCCTGCGCGATGGGCAGCGGCATGTGGCGCGCCGTGTGTAGCGAGCGCGCGTGGTCGACGACGTGGAAGCCGCACAGCGCCGCGCCGCAGTCGAGGCACGCGTGCGTAGCGGCGACGGCGTCGTTGCACGCGCCGCACTCGCGCGCGCGCGCCGCGCCGCCGCGCGCCGCGCAGCGCCGCACGCGCGCCGCCGTCACGTAGTCTGCGGTCGCGCGCGGGGGGGCGGCAGCAGTGAGGCACACAGCACCATCTGGGCTTGCGAGACAGGGTGGGTGGGTCTACGGGTTTTGCAAGCATGTTTTGGAGCCCTTCAACGGCAGCAATGTGGATCGGCAGAGCACCTGTAGTCAGTCCGTCGGCGCCTCGGCTCGCTTTGCACGGCGAGGGTTCCTGGCACACAGGGCACGCCAGGCTATCTGCAGTCGCGCTGCGCTGCAGTCTGTCCTCGCAGCAGCTCTGACAGGCGGTGTGCAGGCAGGTTGGCAGCAGCTTGGGTATGCGACTGAAATCCCTGTCAGCATAGGAGACGGCGTCTGGATGGGGCGGATTCTCATATGGTAGTAGGCAGATGGGGCACTCCGGGAGCTCGTGCTCGCTCTCCAGTGATATGTCTTCTGATGCCGCCGCAATTTCATTGCAGGCGATCTTCAGGCTTTTCGTTCTGGCAGGGCTGTTATGGCCGGCTTTAGCAGCCTGGCCTTCAGGCATTGGTACCAGCAACCTCACTTTCTTTGTAGCCTTAGCCGTCATGCGTAGTGTGCGAAGTTCGTCAAACTTCAACAGTGCACGTAACTGCTGAGCGCTGAAGTAGGGGTCCTGTAGGCCGCAATTTGTGCGAAAGACAGCAAAAGTGAAAGGAGCAGGCATCCTGGAGCCCGACTGCATCGCACTCGATTGGTGACACCATGCATGTCCAGCACCTGTGCCAATGTGTCTGCACCTTGCCTCTGCTGAGCCGACAGCTGCAAGCTTGAGTCACGGACAGCACGCCAGCTGCAATTGAACGAACTTCTGCAGTTGAACAAACTTCCACTCTACTGCGGTACACGTAGCAGCTGATAGCGTTTGATCAGCGCATCTGTGTACACCAGATCAAATCTAACTGTACACCTGGCACATGCAAACAATGACATAACCCGGCGATACACAACCACTGATGGTTTTCAACAGTCGCTACCGCGAATCAAACCATCACCACCGGCACAGCATACTTGTGCAATTGCGCAATGCATGGCAACAAAAAGCAGCCCTGCAGCTGCCACACAGACACTACAGCGAGAGATGGCAGCAACGGGTATGAGATGCGCATGGCTGCAGTCACCAAAGGAGGTGAGACACGTGAAGGAGTGGAATGCAGGGCAGAGCAGCACCAAGAGTCAGAAAAGTCATCGCAAGAAACGCTCCACAACATCGTTCCATTGAGACCGCGCCCCCCCCCCCTCATGTGCTTTGAATCCAGCTTTGCGTGCACAGAAATCAGACACCAAACGGATCGCAAAGAATCGAACGCACGCGGCACTTTTGCCAGTCAAGAGCGCGCCGGCAGCGGTCATCGTAATAATCAGCCAGTGGTAGCAGCAAAGGGGCGCTCTCGGAGTCTACATCCACCGACGTGAAGCGTCCGCCGAAGGGACGGGGGGGCGTTCATGAACGTGAATCAAATTCATGGCCATGATATGAACACCTCCGTCCCTCCGCGTGAACCTCTATGCCACCTTTCACCAACACCGATGCGGGGGACGACATATATAAGACACATACTTCACCTGCAGGTCTGGCGGTCAAGAGGCAGGGGCAGACCCGGGCTCTCGCTGCGTAGCGCGCGGAGCCATCGTGAACTTCAACAGGTCGTGACGGACGGACGATGCTCGGCGCCGAGCCGAACTTCAACAAGTCGTGACAGGGCGATACTCGGGGGCCGCCACGCACTTCAACAAGCCGCGGCGGCCGATATACTTGACAGCTACAGCGGCGCACCGATCGATGATGCGGCGGCGCCGCGCAATGTTGTTAGAAAGTCTCAGTCGTCTCACAGAGCGTGTGCAAGGTCGGGTCGGACGGGGGGATGCTAATGGAAGGGGGGGTAAACCAACCGGGCGGCGGGGGCGGCGCGCGCAGCGGAAGGGCAGCATGCGGAGCGCTGCCACGTGCTGGAGCGTCACACAACATCAACTTGAAGTTGAACCCGCCGCGCCCCACGCCGCTGCCCCTCGTGTCGTGACCAAAGTCGACTGGGGGGGGCAGGGGCGGGGGCAATTTGATACCGGACAGGGGGGGGGGGGGGGGGCGAAGGGGGGTGCTTAAGGGGGCGATGCGCCAGCGGCACTGGCGACAGACCCTGCGCCGTCAGGTTCGACGACGGCGGTTTCGGCGACAGTTTCGGCGGGCGACTTGGCCTGGTCGAGGGCCCTGGTTCTTGTGGCCCAGCTGTACTCGTTGAGGGAGTCGCCAAAAGCGTGGCGCTCGGAGTCGGAGTTGAGGTCCCAATCGCCGGCCTTGTTGATGAGGAACCAGTTGCTGCAGATGGAGGGAGGGGGAGGGAGGGGGGGGGGCATGATGAGCGGTGATGCTTTACAGCTGTTTGTAATGCATGTGGCCATAAGTGCGCACGAAGTGCAGCTGTTTCAGGGGATGACGACACTGTCACCGAGCAAGCAATACTTGGAACAGGCGAAGCGGGTGCACTGGCACTCAGCCCTGTTGTTAATGGTGTGTCTGTCTAATGCGCACGGCTCACGAATGCAAGTGGTCGAAACATGGCTGGCGACCTTGCGCCAGCGTAGCGGAGTCTCAGAGCAACCCAACAGAGGCGGAGCTCAGCGGCAGCTGGTGCGGCGCGTCACCACCAGCCAACTTCAACGCCGTGACGCTCACCACCGCTTGAACTGCGTGCCGCTCACAGCTGCAACTGCGACTCACCACTGCTCAGCGCGCAAAGACTGGTTACAAATGACATCAAACGTGCCGCAAATCCACTGTTGGCATCACAAACACCTCACAGGCGCCATCGACTTATGACTGCGGCTAAGACTCATAACGGTGACTCGTGACTGCGACTGCAACTCACCACTGCTCGACGCGCGTAATCTGGTCGACGACGGCGTCGAACGTCGCAAGCGCCATCGACTCATGCTTAGGGTTAGGGTTAGGGTTAACCCTAACCCTAACCCTAACCCTAAACCCTAACCCTAACTCATCCCTGCAATTCAGAATCACCACTGCTCGACACGCGTGACGACTCATGACTGCGACTGCGACTCACCACTGCTCGACGCGCGTGAACTGGTTGACGACGGCGTCAAACGCGTCGCGGATCCACTGCGCCTTGTCGCCGCCCCAGCTGGTGGAGCTCGTCTCGGCGACGCCCAGGGGCTTGCCGCCGTCGAGCGATGCCATCTTGTAGTAGCCGCTGGAAAAGACCTCGCTGAAGGACTGCCACGAGGTGTGGTCGGAGTCGACGCCGGCGCGGTTGTAGCTGCGGTGGCAGTGATCAGCGCGGGGGGGGAGGGGGGGGGGTGAGGGGTCGTGATGGTGGCGGCTGCAGCGGCGCTTGCGTCTCAGGGGGTTGAGGAGAGGGTGGTGGTGAGGTGCAAGCGCTAGCGGAGGTCTTGCCCATGACGCCGGTACCACGCATGCATGTACGTGTTGTATGCATGTAGTCTACCACAAGAACAACAGTACAGATGTAGCGCATGGCCACACGCGCGCTCACATGGAAAACACACACACAGCATGCGGTACACCACGAGTACACCAGCAGTGCAGACGCACCCCAACACGAGTCCAGGCGTTGCACTCACCCGCTGCACAGGATCATGTCCACGACGTCACCTCCCGGGTACCAGTCGTGGAAGCTCTTGCCGTCGTCATTGGGGTTGTCGCAGTTGTAGGCGAGCTGGAACTTGACGTTGGCGCCGCGGCCGCGGAAGACGTCTACGACGTGCCTGAACGCGCGCTTGAACGTGTCCGTGTCGTTGCCGTCGCGGTACGTACCCCACGGGTACCAGTCGCCTGCGGCGGTAGCGAGCGGCAGCGGCAGCACATTCAAATTGAAGTTCAGAAATGGCGCACTCAAGTTGGAGTTTGGCAGCTGAGCGGACATAAGGGGTGGTACTGGTGCCAGTCGCTTGCGGCGGCGAGGAGCTAAGGAGTTCTGAACTGGCTGGAATTTTAAAGAGTTATAATCATTCTGACTCGTGCCACTGCGGAGCGCTGCAGGACACGCAGCAGCAGCGCGACGGCACGGAGCAGCAGGCAACAGTATACTTTGAGGTACATGCTTCACAATCAATTCAACTTCAAGTTTTTGTATCTCTCTCACCGTTGAACTCGTGGAGGTGGCGGATCCACATCTGTTGGTTGCCGTGGCTCATCATGTCGTCGATGAAGCCGTTCAGCTGGCCGTCAAAGGCGCCGTCAATGATCTGCTGCAGGTTACTGTAGCCTCCGTCTAGGAACTCAATTACGAGAACCACGTCCTTGCCGCCGTCCAGGTACTGCTTGACGAGGTACTGGTACTTGCCGCCGAGGTCGGAGAGCGCCTGGTACTTGACGATGACGCCGAAATTCGCGCCGATCTGCGTAGTGGAATGTAGCGGGGGGGGGCGGGGGGGGGGGGGAACAGCTATGTACATGGAAAGGCTTCATATACGCGCTCTCATGTGAAGGAATGCGGAGGCCGGCGCTGCTTTGTGGGCAGGGAAGGAGGAGGATTGTTGTGATGAGATCGGAGTGCAGGGCAGGGTCGTGGGCGTGTCAATGTGCCAGGAGCGGTACACAGAGGTAATTGAGAGCCTTGTGAAGAAAGGGCTGTAAGTGTGGCCCTCAGGTGCCTGACTCCAACAGAGTGCTGTGAGGCATTGCAGAAGCAGTCAGCATACACTTCCATGCTATGAAATGCGCATGCGTTGTACAGACCAGAATCTGAGCACTACAGTATGACATTTTTTGGGTGCTACATCCCTGCTCGTGCTGAGCATTGTAGCACATGCATGTCACCATGCCTATAGTGTCCGTGGCTTAGAAATGACAGCTGCACAAAGTACTGCACCTACACTGGTATGGTTTGTGTGTGTACACTATGTGCCATTTTCAATGAACGTAATAAAACCCCTTGCGGAACGCTGGCCTACACGGCAGCATGATTAACGACAATCAAGAGCGGCTGTGCTTTGATATGTTCGTTAAGCCTCGTTCATTCCACCAGACAGAGTGAGCAAACACAGCAGAAGCAGCACGCACCTGGCCCTCTCTCTCGCCAGGAGACTCGTCGTCCACGACGCCGACGTGAAGGGGAGCACGCAGCTCTCTGCTGCTTCGCCTCTCGCTAGCCAGATGCCTGTGCAGCTCCAGCAGAGGAGCAGGAGGGCTCGCAGCAACCGTCCGGCGAGAGGCAGACACGGCTGTGCCTACCGTTGCGACTCCTCCCATGAGTGCTACACCCATGCAGCCCCGTGCGACCCAGCGCCATGCAGATCTGGAGCGAGGCTTGGTGTGACTGCCACAGCTGCTGGACGGCGAGACGGCCGAGGCGGTGGAGCACGGGGCCCTGCAGGCTCCCTGCTCGATGTCGGTGGCGCCATTTGGTGTGACCATGATGCAGCAGTAGCAGGCTGTGTGCAGAGGGAGAGCACAGGTTGTTGCTCGCTGCGATGCACAGCTTTCCAGAGCAGCTCCACACCAAGACCTCGCCTCCCTCTCGCGCTGCAAAAAGTGTGTGAGGCAGGTGCAGATCGATCCAAAACTCAACGCATCTTTGCAGGCCAACGCACGCTTGGCTCTCGAATAAAAAAGGCGTGCGCCTTTTCGGCCATTGATTTGAATTTTGCTCATATATCAGGTGTGGCACACGACGGGTACGCACACGTGCATCAGCCACCACTCCATCCCGCAGCTTCGTCAGCTTCGCCACTTTCCCCAAGGAGCGGTCGTACAGAACTTCAACGAACCCCTGTTCGAGACGCTTTCCTTTGGCAGTTACAGGTACCCTGAACGTAAAAACCCTGAACGTCAAAATGCTGTTGCAGATGAAGACGAGGAACTCGGATCAGACCAGGGACCTGTGCAAAGGGGAATCGTCCGTGATTGGAGGGGCAGCACCCACACCTGCTGTTGCGTTCTCCTAGTGTGTTCCTTCCTTCTGCCGCAGGCGTCCTCTACTTCTTTACATCTAAGTAGAAGTTCAACTTAAAGCACGAAGTTTTTTGGTGCACCCTGCATGTGTGTGACTGGACCCCATGTGCATCATTGTACATGAGCTGAGTCTGCGGCCTGCGGCGTCGACCACGGCCCTTGGGAAGGCGGAATGGACATGGTTGTTGGCGTGGACCGAAGGCACCGGCTGCAGTACAGATCCGCTGGCCACGCAGCACGTGCATGCAACCAAAAACAACGCAAACACCTGTATACATTTCCGCTACACAAAGTGACTGTCACTGCATCACATGCGGCACAAGCGGTGTGCGCGTCACTTCCCTGGGGCTGTCGTGTACCACCTCTCAACTGCAGTACCAAATCGAAGTTGGCCTTTTGTCCAAGTCTTGTTGCCATGCATGTGCACCCTACTTCACACACAATGTGAATGCCAATGGTGGATTTGACAGGGTGAACTCCACAAGATGGTGCCTGGAGTCCATGCGCCATGTTGACAGCCGACTCTTGAGTACCAACTCGGCAAAACTCATACTTCAAGTAATTGTTCTGTAGCTACATAGCTACTGACGCACCCACCACAAACGACGCACATGAAAGCACAGTGCAGCGCGTACAAGCAGTACCAACACACAGCTCCGGGACTCGCTGCCGTGCAACTATGATGTGATTCCAATGTGGCGCTGTGGCGCCGAACCCTCCCCTTGCAGCAAGGGGCACGCTCAGAAAGGGCAGGGGGGGGGGGTACGACCGCGCTGCGCTACAACTACCGACGACGCAAAACCTCTACACTGTGCTACACGCGCGCGGCGGAGCGCGCCGGCGACGCGCACGCGGGCTACACGGACGTTTCAAAACTTGTGTGGTGGTGCGCTGGCTGGCGCACGTGCCGCTGCTTCTGTTGCCGCCGCCGCTGCTGCCGCTGCTTCACGCCACGCGCTACGGCTATGGCGCGGCATCGACGAGCATCGCCGCTTGCCCCTCGCCGCCGCCGCTGCCAACGCTGCCGCGCTGCTGCTGCTGCTGCTGCTGCGCGCTGCCGCCGCCGCCGCTCAAATCCCTGCTGCTGCCCCCGCCGACGACCCGCGTTCTGCGGCAGCGGCAGCGGCAGCGCCTGCGGGACCGGGCCGGGCAGCGGCCGCGGCAGGGGCAACAGACGCGGTTGCAGGGCGGCCGGCGGTCGTGGCGGCTGTGCGGTGTTGCTTGGCGCGCTGCGGGCGGGCGGCGGCAGGGGCACGGACACGCGAGGGCACGGCACTGTTGAGTGACTATGTCTTCGCCTCGGCGGTCCATTGGAAGTCAGCATGACACGGCGCCGCGCCGCGAGCGCGGGGGAGCATCAAGTACTTTCGCGCGCGCCTCGCACGGCGAAAGAGACGGGCTTGCGCCTAAGAATGGTGCCTCAAACAGGCAAAGAATAACTGGTAAGAATGGCCTAAAACTGTCGTTGTAGGCACCGAGGGCACAGCAGTGCGTACGACAGCGGCGATTCACGAGGACCTGGGGCAACGGCCGCAGCCCTGCCTCCGCGGTTCGCTGACTGACTTGTGCAATGCCGCAATTCGTATTGCTGACAGCACTGGCTCACGGGTCTCGCTCTGTGCTGCGGTCGACCAACGGCGTCACACTAGTCCCATGCTTCTGCTGCCGCGAGGCCAGTTGCGGCGTAGCGGCACCTCGCAACTGGACTGCGAGCTAGGTGCCCTCAAGCCTGGCAGGGTTGCAAGCCTCACAGGATTCATCACGTAGACCACAGTGCAAACGCCACCACTCACACTGACACAACATGAGATATGCTTCAGCAATGATCACAAGCAGGACGACTCCACAGACGGCTTACGGCGCAGCAACAAGAACGCCAGCTGCGGGTGGAAAGCTCACCTGGTGGCTGCTCAGCGCGGTGTCGCTGCTGCTGCGCGCGTGCGACGAGCCCGAGCCGCTGCCCTGCAGCTGCATGATCTGCGCGGCAGCGGGGCGCGCGCGCAGGTGGTGGTCAATGATCACGGAGAGACGATGCTTTTATTTCTCACGGTCAGCGCGGTCAGTGCGCGGACTGCGCGCCGGCTAAAGCCAGGCGTTACAACTGCAAGAGGTGACGTGCCTCCATGATCAGCGCGCATGCTGCGCAGCAGCTGATGCAGACCCCAGAGCCACGACAGGTTACGCGCCGCAAAAGCATGTTTGAAAGCTTGGGGGTGGCAATTCCCATATTCTGCGCCTCACAGGGTGGGGGACCCTTTAGAGATGGGATCTGCTTCGCTTCTGATGCACCCGCACCGCTGATGTGCAACCTGATGATACAACTGCAGAGCACGGTCCATCGAGCACTGGGTCGCTTCCAGACCAATGCCGTCGGCCGCAACGGCCATGCATGTGACAGCAGGCCAACGCGCTCAATCAGGGCGCAGCGCAATGCACCAGAACGGTCGCCACTTGAGACATGGGAGCAGTGCTCAGCACCGCGCAGACGACCGGCACGCACCTTGCTCTGCGCGCTGAGGGTCTTGAGCTGGGT
>JAFCMP010000413.1:0-15727 GCA_017506865.1 Tribonema minus
TTCATGCAGGAGCTGGCACAAATGTTGGCAATGACAGTCAATAGTGCAGCGGGGGATTGGCCAGACTGGCTGCCTTATTGCTTTTGCGCACAACACGGCACACAACCGCGCAACCGGCGCGACTCCATACCTACTTGCCACCGGTCGGGAGGCCCACTACGCCTTACATCTCCTTCTAGGCAGGTTGCAGAAGCCCATAGCGCCCCCAGGCACGAGCCCCTCCGTAGCTGAGCTTGTAGGAGCTTACGCAGCGCCAGCGCGCCGCACACGATGTTGCTGCGCAGCGGCACGCGCTGCGTCGCGCCCCGTGTGCTGCGGGACAACGAGGCTCGCGCGCGCGCCTTTGGCTTGCGCACACACTATGCGGCAGGCGAGCGCGTGTGGTACTACCATGCGCCGCGCACGCATGCTGCCGCCGGCTTCATCGACCTCAACCCGACTTCACCTACGTTCGGCACGCCACTTCGGACGCTTTTCAGCAAGAAGCTGCTCGACCGCTGGCAGGGCCCCTATAGGGTCCTCGCCGTTGGCCCAAGCGTCTTCGGCGACAAGCCGGTGCAGTCCGGTGTACTGGTCATTGACATGAAGGAGGGCCCCACGCGCGTCACGCGCCACCTGGTCAAGCTGTGCCGTGACCCCACTGACGACAGCGAGGGGCCGCCCGGCACACTGCCGGCCGGTTTTGCCCGCTACCTGCTCGCCAAGCATTGGCACGGCCAATCGCCCGGCTCACTCACTGCCGATGACATCACCGCCGACCCTGAGCGTCACGGCGTGGAGGCCGTGCTGCGCCATCGCCTTGTAGTGGAAGCGCGTGGCCGCGGGCAGCGCCTGCAGTACCTCGTCCGCTGGGAGGGCGACGTTGCCATTTCTTGGGAGGACGCGTCCAACATGGACGCGTGCCCTACGGCGCTGCATGAGTACTGGACTACGCTGAGCCGCGCCGCCGACTTACGCGATGACTTCGCGATCAACGGCGCCGGCACGGAGGTCGTCAGGAAGGAGCTGCGCAAGGCGGAAAAGCAGCGTGGCATCGGAGGCGTCTTAGCTGTGTGCGGGCGGGGGGTCATACCAGCTCGCGCCCGGCGCGCATGTTGTCATGTCGGCACCCAGTAGCAGCATATTGCTGAGCACTGCTGTCAGGGGTATGCAGATCATGGTAGTCTATCAAATGACTGCTTCTGACGGCGCAGTGTACACACAGTGGCATGAAGGGGAAGTCGTGGGCGTGGTCCAGTCCGCTAGCCGCACACGCAAGCAGGCACCGCGTCTCAGGGTGTTCTGGGTTGATGAGGGCAAGTACTCGTTGCTGTCGCTTAGTGCTGACACGTATGGCACCGCGCCTACGTCACCGCAGGGCACGTGGTTTCTGTGTGGCAGCAGGGCGCAGGTCAATGCGCTTGAGGGCAACGCAGTACGGTAGTGTAATGTTCAACTTTGCATGTGGTAGTCGTGCATAGCATATGTGCGCTGGGTGAGAGACAGTTAGCATATGTGCGGTATGCAAGTCTTGCACTTGTGTTGTGTTGTAGACACATATAGTGAAGTCATGGTTGCTTCCCTGTCGTCGGGCTTAGCAAAGCCCTAGGGAGGTGACTGTGGTGACACTGGGTTGTGTCACCTGTTTCAACGGTCTGTTCTTCAAGGCCGTTCCGAGACAGTTCTTGACAGTTACAAAAGTTGAGGTTTGGCTATCACTACGGAGTGAGCGATAGCCTGAAACACACACACACTTGCCTGAGTGCTGTTGTGGGTGTCAGTGTGCTGTCTGCTCTGTTTGTCAGTGTTCACGTGCAGTGTCAGCACAACAATCGGCGGCGCTGGTATCCGCAGCTGCTTGGGCATCGCGGCGCGACCCGCCAAACTTGGAGGTGCGCTTGGGCCCTTGGGTTCCAGCAGCGTTCCCGGCACCGTTGTCAGTCATCTGCTATGCGGCAAAGCAGAAAAGAGATGAGCCCAGGATGATCTATGGCAAGCAGTCAGTGGTGGATTTGTGCTCTGCGTCTCTGGTCATTAACCAACGAAAAACAGCGGGCACAGCATCAGATGCACTATGCTGTTGTAACCCAATCCTCCCCCCTGTCAAAGGTGATGCTGGGGACGCTAAGGAGCGAAAAGGAAAGGGGCATGTGCACCCCACAGCCCTACCACCATGGCTATGGGAGACGTCACGACATGCAACGTGGGTGCGCACCAATCCGTCAACGCAATATGAGCGTAAAGAGAGGGCAGTGCCGTGCCGACACACGGCGCGCAGACTTACGAGTCATGAAGCTGCCCTACTGACTGCTTGCTCTAGCAATTGCCTCAGCCCGCAGCACGCAACACGACGTGGTGCTGGCAATGCCGGCCATGTGATGCACTACACGCGTGCCTGTGTGAGCAGCACAGGTGACACGGGCAGCTGTATGTAAAGTAAACTATTTATGTAGCCTTCTGGCTTATGATGTTTCAACTCTATTATATTCGGCCGTTATTAGGGCCCAGGGCAATTGGTTCGA
This sequence comes from Tribonema minus, assembly GCA_017506865.1. Lineage (NCBI taxonomy): Eukaryota > Xanthophyceae > Tribonematales > Tribonemataceae > Tribonema > Tribonema minus. Next base: position 2,502 of record JAFCMP010000413.1, read on the forward strand.
ACTAGGGGAACATTGCAGGAAAACCCCTTAACCGGTGAGACCCTTGAGTCTCCCCAGATGAAGGGTTGTGCTTGCAAGGCCTCGGTTCTTGTCAGTCAGCTAGGATACCACGGCTCCAGGATAGAGACAACTGAAGCCAACAACCATCAACCATCATGGACCCTTCTAAATCAGCCCAAGCCAACGCTGCCCCATCTACAAGTAAGACAGGCTTAACATAACAAATATAACCCCAACTTTGTTTCATGGCACCTACAGACAGTCCTTACCCACCCCTTGCTTCGCTCTGGCGGGCCCTGACGAACCAAGCTACACGTGCTCACTAAATATCGTATCGTTAGCCCTCGCTTGCCCTCATCAACACGTGCTCTGGAGCGCCAACGTTGCTTTTCCGCTCCTTAACGTAGGCCAATTGACTGAATAGGAAATCGTCCAATCATTCAGTATCGGCCCTTCGCGAGGCGGACGCGCTGAGTGTTGGTTACCGCTCGTACTAACTGGAGGCAGCTACGAGGAGGAATTTAGCGCAGGGGTCGGTGTGCATGCACATTGTAAATATGCGCCTGCATGCCGCATCCTTTGCTTGGTTGTGCCAGCTGTCGCTACCAAGTGAACACTGAGCAGCAGTGCTTTTATGCTGCGTGAGCCGCCCTAGCTCCAGTGCCTGTGTCGGAGGAATCATGCTTAGCAGCGGCTCACACACCCGTAGTTGCTTCGCATGACGTCGGCTGTTAACGCTGTGTAATTGAGATGATGAGGCTGACTGTCGAAAGCTGCGGTACGGGTTCTCCCGTACTGACTTGCACGGGCATTAGTGGGCTTGCGAGGTTACCCATCACCCCCCACCCTTTGTTTCTCGGCACCATCTGATGATGGTGTAATCGAGCTGATGATCACAGTTCGTCTTGCGAATGCGTCGACGCTCGCTTGAAGTTGCTACCCAGAGCAACGTAGGTAACGGTTGCATACCGGAGGTGTTGGATTGGTGCAGGCCACAATCAGCTAGGCAACAGCGTTAACTACGACGATAAACAGGTGTGCATATGGTGCTTGCGCAGCAACAACAGTAACTCTGCTCTGCCGCTGCCGCACTAGAATCAAATGCATTGAGACATAGCATGCCGCGGTTGACACGGTTGCGGGAGCCCGTGGTTCTACTGACTTGCGTGGCTATGATTGGCAACCACATGCATCTCATGGGAGTGCCGGTGTGTTCTGTGCACGTCCCGGCTGGCTAATTGCACGGGCGAGCGCACAGGGACATCCCATGCTCCAAGAGAGGCTCTCTTGATGAGTACTATAATAATTTTTTTTCTCCCAGGCTGATGGATATCTTATTGTTGGATGGTGAGGGGTATATTTGAGAGACTCAACACATGATCCTGTTCCATGTGCAGACTCGGACTCCTCCACGAAAAGAAAGGGGAGTAAGGGCAAGGCTGATGCGGCACCGGCTGACAAGCCGGAGAAGCCCGCGAAGAAGTCCAAGTCGTCAAAGGAGCCCGCAACCCCTCCTGCGCCGGCCGTTGGCGGTAGCGAGCGAGAGGCGGAGCTCGACGACGAGATATGCGCTGGCGCCGGTGACGACGCCAGCTCTGATGCGGGTGAGACTGGTGCCTGTCTAACCGTATCCAGAGCCCGTTATACCCGGCTGCTCGAGCTGTTGGCGGCCTCGCACAAGTCCGGGGCATCTGCCTCGGCGAGACTGTCTGCAGACGAGGTACAGCTGCAAGAACGTTTCCAGGACCTTGACGCCCAGGCTAAGGTGTTGCGTGGCCTGCGCGATGCTAGCAAGGAGGGTTCCCCTGAACGTACAATGTACAAGACGGACCTCTATGCGATCACGTACCAGCTTCCACGTCTTAAGGCGAGCATGGAGCAGGTAGAAGTTGACCGCTGCGCGTACTCACAGAGATTCAGCGCTTTGGAGACTGCTCGCATAGAACTCGACGCGATCATGGATCGCGATCTTGGCGATGCAGATACACTGCGCCGTCTCAAGGCGTTCGAGAAGGTGCAGCTGGTGCAGCACTTGCAGGCAGGGCGTTTGGTCCAGGTTGCCCCGCCCCGCGTTGGCGTGGCGGCCTCGATTCAGATGTCTCATACTGCGCCGTCGAGCACTGGGGTCACCACGACCCCCAGCGACGATGGCAGTGAACCGTCCCGAGCGGACGGCGCTGACGCTGCTAACAGGGGCAAGGGAGACGTCTATGCGAAGGCTGGTAGGATTGCCGGCGTAGCCGACCTCTCTTCTCGCGTAGGTGTATGTGTCACCAGGCTTGACTCACTCACCGCTGCGCTGCGCTCCATGGCAGAGGACGTCAAGGTCCACGCTCTAAGTGTGGCCATAAAGGCGTCGAAGGACAAACCCTTACTTTCAACTGTGCGCCTACTGTCCCTAGAGGTCGGCGGCAAGCGGAAGGGGTGGGAGCAGCTAACGTACGCAGAACGTTGTGCAGCCATAATTGAGCACTTCAACTCTGAAGCTGCCCAAGAGAAGGTGTACAATTCTCTACTTCAAGCCAGGCGTCTCCCGAGCGAGAGCCCTGGGGAGTTGGCTCTCCGCGTGCGGAACATGGTTGTACAGGCAGGTGGTAGCGAAAGTTCTCGTGAGTTTTCTGAAAAGCTTCACTACTTACGCCTCATCTCATCCAAGGAGCGGACGGCCGCTAGGGTTGCACTGGGGAGGGGCTGGCAGGACGCTGGTCTTGCGAGCATTCAGGAGCACATTGAGCGCACCTGGAACGGGAAAGCCCATGCCGCGAGCAAGGGCGGACCCACGTCGCAGGATGGTTCTGACCGCGAGAGTTTGCGCGATGACGCGTCGCAAGCAAGTGACGCGCCGCGCCAGACGCCCTCTGCCTCGCAGATTGCGCGCAAGGAGAGGGCGCTGGCGGACAAGGAGAGGCGCCTCGCCAAAAAGGAGAAAGCCTTGGAGGTGCGAGCTGCTGCTGTAGCCGCCAAGTCGGCTCCGGCAGCCGCGCCCGCCAGGCGTGGGCCCCCCGCGCCTGAGCATGACAATTCAGGCATGGTGCAGTTCAACCCGCGTTCTCACTGGGTATGCTTTGACTGCCAGACAACGCTGCCGCGCGGTATCGCCGTTGACATGCATCGCAACACGCCCAACTGCCCGGCGTTTGATCCTTCCCGCCGCCCCCGCGCCGCACCGTACGGCGGGCCGCGCGGTGAGCCGCGCGGCGCGCCACCGGCGCATCAGGCGAATCAGTACACGCGGTACGGTCCTCGCCCCCCTTTTCCGCCCCCGGCTGCTATGCCGCAGGCGCCGGTCGTGGCAGCGGCGGCTGCTGCCGCTGCGCCAACGCCGGCGGAGGCGGACGAGTATCACAAGATGATGGCCTTTGTGGCCTGGCAGAGGGCTCAGGGTGAGTCTACTTCGCTCGCCGCGCGCGCGTGCGGCCCTCTCAGGGGGTGGCACCAGCGGTGCGCGCGCCGCAGTTGAACTTGAACATGCTTTTGGTCAACGTGATATGTGCGTCTCCGCGTCCATCGCAACCTCACCACGTGAGCGCGCGCCTGGGCACAATGACGCCGTATTGCTGGCTATGTTGCATCCTTCGTTACCCAGCGTACCTTCCCTCGCGGAAGTGTCGCAGTCTACGGCTGATGCTAACATGCAACTTGAAGGTGATAGTGCAAACGATACTCCCCCATCAAACACTGGTTCGCCGCATACGGTTATCATACCTAATGCAAGCGAATCGCCTGTCTGTGCTACCGCTGTGACACAGGACCCTGATGCTGGCATGCCAGTGGCGGGTGCAGCGCGGCATGTGACACACGCCTCCATATGCTGCGGCATTGGTGGCTGGGACGAGGGTTTAAAGCAGGCAAGTGTGGCAGGCCTTGTGGTGGACACTCAACTTGCTGTTGACAAGTGCCCCCGCGTGTGTGAGGCGTACCACGAACTGCACCCTGGCACCCACAAGGTTTTAAACGCGTGCCTGAGCGATGATGCAGTAGCCATAGCACTGGCTGAACTGGATCCTGACCTCACCACAATGTCCCCCCCGTGCACAGATTATGCAAACGGGAGTGGCGTTGAGGGGGCAGCGGCGGAGGTGACGATCATGGCGGCGCGGCTGATTGTGAGGGCGAAGCTGCGCTGCTGTGTCATCGAGAATGTGGTATCCATGCTCAGCTCCAAGGCGTGGGCGCGCGCGCAGGCTTTGCTGCTGGCCCACGGCTACTGTCTCTATGTCAGCAAGCTGAAGGGGTCGGATTTTAGCATAGCGTGCCACCGGCGGCGGGTGTATGTGGTGATTGCGCGGGCAGGGGTTGGTGTCACGACCGCTATGGCACGGTTCGGGGCGTTAATTAATGCAATTCAGCGTTCATCATTACCCATGTCCGTACGGCGTGTTCTTCGCTGCCCTGAGCGCTGTTTCTTTTGGAAATCTCGCGTGAAGGGTACCAAGAGTGTGTATGATGCCGATGACTGCATGCCCAGCCCGGTCAGGCGGAACCCTGGAAAACCACCAGTGGATCTGGCTGACTATGTGGCTGATGATGAACATGATGCTGGCCCTGTGCAAAATGCAAGAGTACTGTCATTGCGTGAAATGGCTGTCCTGCTCACCTTCACACGTGACTTGCCATGCAAGGCCACCATTGAGGACGTGAAGTTATGGCTTGTAAACTTAGTCATGCCACGCATGGCTTTTCACATTGCCGTTGGGCTTGTGGGATCTGGCATGCTTGATCTTCAAGTAGGCGCCCCTTGTCCCCGGGGTGTCCGCCTGGACCATGACCCTAGTGCACCCCCCCTGAATGGATGCTGCCAGGGTCTGAAGATTACATGCATGTGGCAGAGACTCCTACTGAGCAAGGCAAGGTGCAGGCTAGGGTTGCGGCCATCACCGCACGATACAGTGCTTGGCAGTATGCAGTCACCCCTGATATGATATGTGCAGAAGGTTTGAACACAGGTCCTTGGTCTTGCACAGCGCTCAATGACTCGTGCAATGACTCAGACTCTGATGTTGATGAAGTTGAGGAAGAGGAACTTGTACAGTCACACCCTAGCGGCTCCTCACAAGGTGCATACGCCAGTGAAGACGAGCATCACTTTGACGACACGGTGCATGAGGCAACTCGCAGGCGTGGGTTAGGCAACCCTCGCGTGAGCGCTGTGGCTGCCAAGCTACACGATGAAGCGAGCCGCTCACAAGCCGCTGAAGTGGATCCCGCCTCGGTTAGGCCGGGAGAGACAGTTGTGTTGCCAAGTGGCCAGCCCAGCAAGCAGCGGTTTGCCAGGCTGAAGGCACGCGTGCAGCACCAACGTGGGTTCAAAGAACGAGACTTTGTCTCATTGCTGGACCCCGGCGCTGAGGCAGGCATCATGGCAAAAGCAACGGCGGATGAGCTATCTCCAGGGACGACGTGCCCTCTTGAGAAGGGGGACCATTCAGTCATAGAACTGGCAGACAGTCGCACACAGGTCAAGATCGTAGGCGCTTTGCACCTCACCTTACGGTTTGGTAACAAGCTGGTGCGGCACAAGTTCTACATTGTGGACTTGGCCATCACCACCATTCTAGGCAGCGACTTCTTTGGCATGTACAAAACCCTCTTTGACTATGAGGATTTGACATACCAGCCGTTAGGTTCGGACGGCCCAAAGTTGAAGATGCTAGGCAGCGAGGCAGCGCATGGGACGGTGTGGCAAGGCGCTAAGACCGCAGGGGCTGTGAAAATTAGCCCCAAAGTACCAGCCCCCCCTGCGCATCGTGCCGTGTGCCTGGTGAATGACATACTCATTCCAGCGCACACCGAGGTGAACGTTGAAGTTGCATTACACCCACCAGTGAAAGGGCTGAGCCCCTACTCGGCAGTAATACAACCCGCAATGTCTCAGACGATGTTGAAGTTGCAAGAAAGGGGCGTAAAGGCCGCCATGTCGGTGGATATTGTTGGCGCGCACAACCCTGTGCGCGCACGCATGGTGAACTTCTCAGACCAGCCGGTGCTTATGGCCAGAAACACCTTCATTGGTGAGGCACGGCCGGCTTCGCCTGAGGATATCATTGAGTTGGAGGACGCATCTGCGACCAAGCTTGAGCAACAGCTCTTGCAGGTGGCTGCAGCTCACCACCCGAACAGCGAGTTCAGCTACGCTGCAACCGCGGCGCTGCGAGCAATTGCATTGGGGAAGGCTGCTGGTACCTATGGTGCTGCTAATGTGTCTGCTGCTACACCAGGCACAGAACGCACTCGTACCACACAGGAACCCTGCACTGAAGCAGAGCTACGCGAGATGCTACCCACCAAAGGTGACCTTCATGATATGAAAGCCCCCGATGGTAGGCCATATGCTGAGCATCTGATGGATGTGTTCAACGAATTCGCGAGCGTGTTTGCAAAGGACCCCAAAAATCCGACAGTGACAAACCTCATGGAGTTTGAGATTGACACTGGTGATGCAATGCCCATCGCTGAAAAGGCTAGGAGGTGGGCGCAAAAGGAGGCAGAGTACATCATGGAACATGTCAAGGCCATGCATGTGCGCAAGCAAGTGGAGCCTAGCAATGGTCCATGGGCATGCAACCCAGTACTAGCAAGGCAAGGTGATAAGATACGATTTTGCGTGGACTTCCGCCGTCTCAATGCTGTCACGAAGCGCGACAGCAGAGGTCTAGGCAACATCGATGATATGGTGCATCAAATGAAGGGCGCCCGGTACGTGTCCTCAGTCGACATGGCCGCGGGCTACCATCAGATACCATTGCGCGAAAGTGACAAGCCTAAAACGGCATTCCGCACACCTGATGGAGGGCTATGGCAGTACACAGTGGCACCTTTTGGGCTTGTGAATTTGCCTGCGCAATTCACACGCTTGATGCACAACACTTTGGGCGCTGCCCTAGGTGCATATGCCATGGTTTACGTCGACGACGTCTTGATATATGATGACTCCATGGAAACGCACCTTGCGCATATCCGTGACGTCCTATCACGCATCAAAGACGCTGGTCTAAGTGTGGCGCGGCACAAATGCCAATGGTTCCAAACTGAGATCAAGTTCCTTGGTCACATTGTGGGATCAGGGGGCATTCGTCCGGACCCAGAAAAGGTTCAGGCAATGTCTGACATGAGCGCGCCATTGAATGCCAAAGGGAGAGCTGACAAGGGGCTAGTACGTACAGTACTGGGCTGCTTCAACTATTACCGGCGGTATGTTCAAGATTTTGCGACATTGGCAGCCCCACTTGTGGAGCTGACCAAAAGTGATGCAGAAATGGTATGGGATAGGCGCAGGCGCGATGCCTTTGAGGCATTAAAAAAGGCAATGTGCGAGGCAAAACTGGTGTCACACCCAGACTTCTCACTACCATTTGTGCTGTACACTGATGCATCTCAAACTGCCATTAGTGGCATTTTGACGCAATTTAAACCAGTGCAGGCACTTAGTGGCAAAGAAGCTGCCCCCGCGGCAGGCCGCAGGCGCACAGTAAATGGGAAGGAGGAAATGGAAGTAGTAGTGGGTTACTTCTCAAAAATTAATTCCACACAAGACGCCAAACTTGGCGCTACCGCGCTAGAGTGCCTGGCCGTCGTGCTGTCACTCAACCATTACCGACCTTACGTGTGGGGCAACCCAGTCACAGTGGTTACAGATGCGGCGGCCCTACGATGGCTGCTGACTTTGCAGGACCACAATGGCAAGCTTATGCGGTGGGCTATGAGGTTGCTGGAGTACGACATTACCGTACAACACCGACCAGGCCTGGTGAACTCAAATGCAGACGGCCTGTCCAGGCTCCCTATGCAAAAAGAGTTGGACGCTCCTAGAGAGTATGAGCAAGCAGACGAGCAATGGTCAGACTCAATTCCATGCTTTGCAGCACCACCTTCAGGGGTGAAGTTTGCACATTTTGTGGAAGAGTTTGCGGCGCCCTTAGGGGAGTTTGCTGACCAAGCAAAGGCGACCAACCATGGGTCACATGTTTCTGCAGCGGCAATTAAAATTGCCAACTTCAGGGGTAAACTGGTGAGCAATGAGTGGGGCACTCCCTTCTTGCTCAATGAGCTAGCCATGAAGAATGCAAGTGAGGACTCAAGCATAGCAGCCAGGCTGGCTACGCTTACGGTCCAACAGGTCAATGTTTTGCTATGTGAGCTGGACGAGGAAGACTCTTCGTGGACGGATGGAGAGACTGCGTCGATGTCTTTCAGTCCAGCTACTTTGCATATGTATGCTAATGCATGCATGGATGAGGCGGCAGAGTCTGACTGGGACTCCCCGGCATCTAGCAAGACTGCGAGCATATCTGCCAAGCGCCGCCGGGTCGCTGCCAACACCGCTGTACCGCTACCAGGGGGCGCCATCCCCCCGCAGCGAACAGAGGGGGTGTCGGAGCCATGCCGTAAGCGCACACTCAGCAGGCCCAGCCATGAACTGGTCCCTGAACCAGTTGACGGGACCACGCCTGTGCCGGCAATGCTAAGCCGGGAAGCGTTTATTGAGCTCCAGCAGCGGGACCCCTTGTGTCAGGCAGTGTCACGCACTCTGAGGGACAATATATACCCGCAGGATAGTGAGCTGGCTGCACACTTAATGGTGAACCGTGACTGGTACTGTCACGAGGAGGACGGCCTGCTGGTACATCTGGCCACCAGCCACCCCAAACGCGGGATGGTGCTGCGCCAATGGTTTGTACCCGCCGCGCTGCGCCCTCTGGTTTTGAGGCTGGGGCATGACGACGCCACGGCCGGTCACGCCGGCGCAAGCGCCACGTATGTCCGCCTGTTTGAGCGCTTCTACTGGCCTCGCATCAGCAGTGATGTACACACGTATGTCACTAGTTGCATGTCTTGCCTACAGCGCAAGAAGGCTACGACTGGCAAGGCCAAGATGATGTTAACACTGCCAACTCGCATGTTTCAGCGAGCGCACACTGACATCACCATGACCTCGGTGGTGTCTTCAGAGGGGCACATAGGGCTGCTGACAGTAATTGAGGCACGCTCTGGATTTTGCTGGCTCATGCCAATTAAAAACAAGGACATGCATACGGTTGCAAGGCTCTTGTACAAGGTAATCCTAGAATGGGATCCATGTTAGAGGAGCTGGTGTCGGACCAAGGCAAGGAGTTTCTGAACATTGTGGTGCGCGATTTGTGCTCAATTTTCAGGATCATGAAAATTGACACAAGTGCATACCACCCACAGGCAAATGGGGTCGCTGAACGGCAAAATGAACGCATCATGGCCATTCTGACTGCCTGGGTTGACAAGACCCAACAGAATTGGCATGAGGGCGTTGAGGCGTGCAGTTCGCTCTCCGGTCCACCCCCAGAGAAGAAACAGGCCTGAGCCCTTTCTACTGTGTGTATGGCCGCGAGCCGTCCCTGCCATTCGAAACCTTCCCTGATGAAGTGCATGGTGGTGACTTACATTCTGAGATTGAACGCAAGCGCGTCAACCTCAAAATGGCACAGAAGGTTATTGATGAGGCATATGGCATCAAGGCGCGCAGAGTTGACAAGGCTAATGAAGCGGTCAAGCGCGCAATGAAGGTTAAAGTTGGGGACCTGGTCATGATCAAGCAGAAGCCTGCTAAGGGATGCTCCAGGAAGCTGGACCCTAAATTCATTGGACCATGGGTGGTAGCAGAGGAAACTGGCGGATCTGGGCTGTCATTTTCATGCCGCATGATGGGGCGCCGGGTGCGTCGCACACGGGCACATGTGACCAACATGAAGCCTTTTCATTTAAGGCCAAGTGTCATGGAACTTGACAAGCCCTACGCGGTGCTTAATGAGGAAGACATTAAGCAACTGCCCAAGGATGGCTGGCTAGAGAGGCTGGTAGACCGCCGGTACAACCCCAATGGTTCGTGGGACTACCGTTGGCTGCTCAGAGATGGTACGTTGAGCACATGGAAGACAGAGGACGATGCACTCGAGGTTGCCATGCCTTGGACGCTCGATACTTTTCACGCGCTCTACGAGTTGAAGCATGTGAATGACATGCCTGACTACGCCACGAGGATACCACGGGAGGACCGGCGCGTATCCACGAAAGAGGCTGCGCTGGCCCTATTCCCGAGAGGTACTAAGGTGGTGCGTGAGGAGCGCGGCGCGCTTAAGCAACAAGTCAAGTACCTAGGAACCATCACTGGTTACCTCGCACCGTACTGGCGCGTGCGCTATGAAGATGGTGACTGGGAGGACTTCACAAAGCGGCAGTTGCAATGCGCAATTGCGTTGGCTGAAGCCACTCAGCAGCGCGCAAAGGATCTGGGCGTCACGGTTTCTAGCCCAAGGTGGTGCAGGAAATGTGCCCTGGGATCCCACCAGACTTTGGTGCGACTTACCATGGTCAGACCGTGAGAGTCAAAAGTGCAACTGGTTGGAGCCGTGCAGTGCTCAAGGAATACTTGCCCCGGGCCGGCAAGTACACATTTCGCGTGCATTACAACGGGCACCCAGTCACGCGTTTAATCACCGTGCGGCTGAGGCCTGACTACTACAGCACCGCAGTTACAAGCGAGCAGGCTGAGGCAGACCCTATGTCCAGTTGGAACCTACTGCTGACCACGGTCGCAGAAGAGGTCCCCTTGGGCCAGGAGTCTGGTCAGGGAGGTTCAGATTCATACAGTGGCGATGACATGGATTTGAGCGATGGTGATGTGAGGTAGCTACACCACGCATGTGCTCAGTGGCTGGCCGGCGCTGTGACATGAAGCTATCCTCGAGCTGTGCAGCGGCGCCTTAAACGAATATTGCGCTGCACAGTACCTATGTGGATACTCTATACGAGGGTCTGTAAAGGTTGGGTGTGGAGGTGAAGCAAATTGAATTACACATACGCTAACGTAGAACTGTAGCAACGTTGATCCCTGTGGTGCTATGCGTTTCTCTGGGGACAGAGAAATCATGAGAAGGGGGAGTTGACACGGGCAGCTGTATGTAAAGTAAACTATTTATGTAGCCTCTGGCTTATGATGTTTCAACTCTATTATATTCGGCCGTTTATTAGGGCCCAGGGCAATTGGTTCGAACTAGGGGAACATTGCAGGGAAACCCCTTAACCGGTGAGACCCTTGAGTCTCCCCAGATGAAGGGTTGTGCTTGCAGGCCTCGGTTCTTGTCAGTCAGCTAGGATACCACGGCTCCAGGATAGAGACAACTGAAGCCAACAACCATCAACCATCATGGACCTTCTAAATCAGCCCAAGCCAACGCTGCCCCATCTACAAGTAAGACAGGCTTAACATAACAAATATAACCCCAACTTTGTTTCACAGGAGACTTCGTAGCTAAGGAGCTACGCGAGCTCAGCAATCGCTGTCGCTTGCACACATTGTAACACACACACAAACACATTCACAACTGCCACTCTGCTTCGAAGGCGGAGCGTCCTACTTGAGGTTAGCTGGCCACGGCAGGCGGCCACGATGTGTACGGATTAATTGCCGTTAGCTGGCCACGAGAGGCGGCCACGATGTGTACGTTCAAGCTGTGCTACACTATGCTGTGCTACACTACGCTGTGCCTTTCCTGGAAGCCTACGGAGGGTGGTCGAGCTTAGCGTGGCTCCGCAATTAAGGCAGAGGACACTCACGACACTAATCTACGATATAGGTATCGCGTAGCGAGGCCTCGCGATTAAGCGGAAGACACACAAAGCGCCTGTCTCTCGGTTGCCACTGTTTTTAGGCTAATCGGATAGGGCGTCCGCCTGCGAAGCGGGGGTTGCAGGTTCAGATCCTGCTTCGGTTGCCACTGTTTTAGGAGAGCTCAGCAGTGTGCTACAGCATGCTAAACTTACCTTGTTGTTGGTGGAGACCTGTGGAGGTGGGGGTGTCCTCAGCTATAGCTGTCTTGTGCCACTGGCAGGAGGGAGAGATGGAGAGAGAGTGATTGTGCAGCTGCCTTTTGGCAAGTTGCAATTGGACCCTCGGCACAATCCAGGGGATCTGACTCAGGAGTAACTTGTATGAAACCCTGCATCATCACCCGACATACCAGGGGTATGCCCCTAATAATGGCATCATCAGACACGGATACCACAATGTACAATCCGTAACAGGACTCCCCGCCATGTGCGTCATCACACGCAACAAGTATGCAATGTGCGCTGTTGAGAGGGCTCAGCGTATGCTACCTATGCCTTGCATAACTTTTGTTCTATAGAGCTACACAGCCAGCCTGCATGATCCATGTATATCTGACCCACTTTCATGTTGAAACAAAATTGAGATTGCCGTGGCACTCTTATGGCAGCTAGGTCTCGACAAGCGATGTTTTGGCTTGAAAACAACAAGTCTTCCGGAACCCAGGCGGCAAGTTCAGCTTGTCTTCAGGAAGCCACTTCCTCAAAGGGACTGGTTGCACGCGGCCCACCAGAGCCTCGCTTACGTTGTCTGGGAAACTGGCGGTAACAAGCAGCAAGGCGACAGAAAAAAACATCACCTGTCACGTCACTCCCTATGACTCTTGGGTCAAAAGTAGGGGGAGGAGGTAACGAGGGAGGAAAGAAAGGGGGTCCTTTGTGAAATGGTGGGCCAAACTTGGCCCGCTTCACATCGAGGGGCCCCTTGAGGCAATTGCCATCGCTACCACATACCTAGTGCACCTTGACCAATGACTCATTGACCATTGTGTCATCGAATATGTCAATGCGCTGGCGTCATGTGTCTCATGTTGTGTGTGGTACAAAATATGCAATATATTGCTGGTGAGAAGTTTGGCATGACACCAGACCTGCACACAGTGATGGCAGTCAAAACGTGGAGAGTCACCTCCCGGACTAAGTTGACGTTCACCAAGAACAGTAAGAGGACAGCGACAGCCAGCCTGTGTGATAGTCCTGATGCGTCCTCCTGCACCAGCCCTGCTCTCTCCGGCCATCTACATGTGAGTGCTACCATGCATGTGGTCTAGTCTGCCTCTGTATTCAATTTGCCAAAACTGTCCCTTGCACATCACCATCAGGCTCTGGCGCATTCACCGTACGCCTTTAGTGCTAGGTCCATACAAAGTTTATTGCTCGCTCAAGAGCGGGGTGTATTATTCGGGCAACTCGACACACACAGGTATATCGCCACAGAGATAGCTGGATGCCGTCGCTGCGGACTTTTTCATAAGCGCCAGGAGGCGAGCCGCAAGCCGAGGAAGATCGGTCGTTCCGCCTCCCAAGCAGATAGCCCAGCACAGCACATGACAGTGTAGGACATGTTTCATCGCCCGTACTGCACAAGG
>JAFCMP010000414.1:0-15717 GCA_017506865.1 Tribonema minus
GGAGTCACCGACTCGCGGTTACCGCCTGCATCGCTTTTTTGGTATAGCGCTGTGTGGCACCGTTGCGATGCCGACTGTTGCCCCAGCTGTTGTCACTGTGCTCGACTGGGCATGCCTGCGCCGCTGTCGTTTAAGAGCCGGCGTCGCAACTGCTGGTGTCGGCAAGTCGCGAAGGCCACTTTTGCTGCCGCCGCCACCGCCGCCGCCGTCGCCGCCGCCGCCGCCGCCGCCGCCGCTGCTGCCGCCGCCGCCGCCACCGCCACTGCCGCCTTCGCCGCCACCGCCGCCGCCGCCGCCGCCGCCGCTGCTGCCGACGCCGCCGCCGCCGCCGCCGCTGCCGCTGCTGCCGCCGCCGCTGCCGCCGTGTGCATTGCAGGATGCAGCGCCGCACTGCCGGTGCCCTTGGTACCGCCATCAGCAGCTCCTTCTTCGTCTACTTCGAAATTGTCCTCAAAGGAAATCTCCGTTGTGGACGGTCCTGCTGCTGCTTCATAGCAGGTATCACTGCAATCTTTGGTTGGTGCCGCTGCGTCGGACTCGCGTGACTGCGGCAGCACACTCCCAGCTTCCTCGCTGCCACCTTTTCCGCTGCAGCTGCTGTCTGGACTGTTGCTGCTGCTCAGAGAGCCACTGCATTGACCTTGGACTGTGAGATCAAGCCCATCAGGAGGAGCGCCGCTGCTGCTGTGTGTAGAGCCGTTGATGCCGGAAGTTGGCGCTGACGCAAGTCGCAGCAATTCAGCCGTAGAGGCGGTGATGTTATCACCTGCTCCGTACTCTGCTGCTGCACTACCTTCGTCGCTCAAACCAAAAGGCGGCGCCAGTTCTGGTGCAGGCACAATGCCAGCATCTGCAGCGGCAGCGGCAACTTGAGGTTCAAGCGCGAATGTGCCGTCGTTGGAGGGGGCTGCCGGCGCCGCAGTTGTCGTATGCAAGAGCTGACCGGCAGATGTATTCTGCTCACCGCCCACCACAACATGCTGATCCTGCATTGAGGACGGTGCGCCTCCAGGCACTACAGCACTAATACTGCTTGGGTCAGGCTCGCCGCTGCCGCTGCTGTGGCCGCTACTGCTGCCGCTGCCGCCGCCGGCGATGCCGCTGTCGATGCCGTCGCTGCCGCCGCTGCTGCTACCGCCGCTGCTGCTGTCATCACCGCTGCCACTGCCGTTGCCGCAGGCAGCGGTGCTGGTGATGGCACTGGGGTCAGTGGCCACATTGCAGCTAGCATCGTTGAGCGTCTGGCAGACACTTGCAATCAGCGACAATGGCTCTGCCTGCGGTTGTGACGCCGTTGCTGGCGTCACTGCAGGTGCACCCCCGTCTGCTGTCGAGCAGCTTGGGACAGCACATGAGCTACCGCTGCTGGCGCCACGGGCCCCATCGCTGATCCTCGGCGTGCTGCGGCGGCTGTTGTGTCTGCTGCTGCTGCTGCTGCTGCCGCCACTGTCAGTCCTGTCGCTGCCGCCGCAGCCGCGGGCAGCGTCGGCATCGCAATCCCCTCTGCCTGTGCTACCGCTGACACTGCTGCTGCCATCGTTGTCACCGCTGCTGCCGCCGCTGCTGCCGCCGCCGCTGCTGCCGCCGCTGCTGCCGCCGCTGCTGCCGCCGCCGCTGCTGCCGCCGCCACCCCTGGTGCCGCCGTCGATCTCTTGATCCTGATGGTTGTTATCAGCTATAAGGCTGACAGTTCGGTCTGGAGCCACTGCTTCACGGGCTGTTGATGACAGCTGCAGCTCGCTTTCTGCGTGTCTCAGTGAGTGCTGAGCGTCACCGCCTGCTGGTTGAGCATCGCTGCCTGCTGGTGGTTGCTGCTGCCTCTGCGCATCCGACGCCTCTCCTGGCTCGCCGCCTGCTGCGTCTGTGGTGCAAGCCCACGGGAGCGTTGGAGGCGAGGGCAGCTGTGCCGATGCTGCGCTGCTTCCGCGCGCCCCGCTGCGTAGCAATGAGCTGCTGCTGCTGATGAGCACTGCCTTGAGCTGCTGCGGGTCACAGTGTGAGCCACCTTCCGAAGTTTGCCGCTGCTGCTGGTGGTTGTTGTGGCGGTGCTGTTGCTGCTGTTGCTGCTGCTGGTACTGCTGCTGCTGCTGCTGCTGCTGCGGTTCCTGCAACGGGGAGAGCGTATACGCTACGCATAAGCTCTGCACCACAGTGATGTAAATGGCATACCAACACGAGGCAATATACTGATGCTCTGAAGCATCGGCAACATCGGAAGGCATGCAAGGGAAATTGTGCTTGTGGCATACCACGATGGACAATGCGCAGGCCTGGAACATGGAAGTGCAAGGGGTATGTACGCACCTCACTTGTGAATACTTAGATACCTACCCTATGGCGCTGTTGACTCACCGCAGGGACCTTGAGGGGCGGCGCCTGCAAGCCCGGCAGCCACCGCAGCAGCGGTATGAAGCAGCCGCCCGTCAGCATGCGCCGCTGCTCGCGCTCCGCGCGCGCCTGCACGGCCGTCTCCTGCACCAAAGAAGTGACAACTTTAACTTCAAGACCAGGCTTTGATTCACTGGAAGGCGGCAGATGCCACTGCAATTCCCCAAAATTTCAATCAAAAGTTGTGCTATCAGGGCAATTCTTTGAAGTAGTCCAAATCATATGGAAAGTCTTGTAAGTTTGTCTGAAATCACGCGAGTGCAAGGTGGGGTTCGCATGAAGCAGCGCTCATCCCAAGTGCGCCTCTGCGCACGCTCCCTGAATTGCAGCGCCACCGCCGCCACCTCCCTGAAAACGTAGCAGTGTCAGACCCAGTCAGTTGCGCGCTCGCGCTGCAGCACTGCTCAGCGGCACATGGCAGCATCACTGCACGTGCACCGGTGCCGCCAGGATGCGATCGAATGCCTGCCTCAACTTTTAACACACGCTCAGTTTGCTCAAAACGAGCACTCTGCTATTGCATGGTCGCAAGCCTAGCAAGTCTGCAGCGGTGTGTCCTGCAAGGAGGATAACACAAATTCCAAATTCAATTTGAAGTTTTGGGGGGCTTGCTCCAGTGTAGCAGGAATACCAGAGTGATTTTCCAAAACTTAGCCTACTCCATTGTGATGATGAGCAGCAGCTGCGCTGTGATGATGCTCGGAAAGTAGGCAAGTATCGATCCTTCTTCCTGCTGAGCACTTGCACGGCCACTTGAAAACCGCTTCTTTATCGATGTTGAATTTAGCATCACTTGCAGACGTAGGGCAGACTTTGTTATGCCCGGTCGCCTGATCAACGTGTCGCATGCGTGCGTTAGTGCCACATCTGAATGCAGCGACCTGGCTGCCACTCTCTGTCCATTGGTGGACACTTGTCACACAAGGGTCATGTAGCACCGTGGCAGTGCCAACCATCCAGATCAATTGGACTCCTTTGTGCATGTAGGGGCAGCGTTGCTACAAAAATGAACCATTGTGAAGTGCAGGCGAACTTGAGTACACTTGTTCTCGTATACAAGATTGTCGAGCCGATGCTTGACGCACATTGGCCCACTTGCCCCCATTCACCTGCACAACACACCGGGATGCAAAGACTCTCTGCACGCGTGCATTGTAACCCAACCGCTTGGCACAATTCGTCACCTGCGCAGTCTCACCTCAACAATAACTGCTTCCAGCTCCCTCAGGGCCTCCAGATGCACAGCATGCGGCACACCGCCATCGCTTCCCCAGAAGGCCGTACGCACACGCCGCGCATCCTCATCGCTCAACACGTTCACACTGCTCAGCTTGTCCTGGCGCCCCCCCGCCGTGTGCCTTAGCGGGCACAGCAGGCACAGGTCAGCAGCGCTCAGCGCCGCGCTGCCGAGCGTTGCCGCGACGGGCGCGTCGCACAGGAACAGCGCGTCCGCCTGCATGCGCGCCAGGTACGACGCGCCGCGCCACATGAAGGGCATCGGCTGCCACAGCAGCGCGCGCCACGCAACGATAGCACGCACCACAGCAACGCTCAGCACCCGCAGCCGCGCCAGCGCCGCCGCCAGCCGCAGCGCCGCCGCCGCCGCCGCCGCCGCCGCCGCCGCTGCGTGCGGCAGTGCCGCGCACTGCGCGCGGACGTCCGCGAGGCGCGTCTCGCGCGCCGCGATCGCGCGGAGCGCTGCCACGGTGGCGGCGCGGTGCGCCAGCAGCAAGTCCACCTGCCGGTCCACCTCGGCCGCCGCGGCGCGCAGGCCGACGCCGGCCTTGGCCCTGAGGCCCGCGCAGTAGGTGCCGGCGACGTAGTCCCTGTCGGGAGCGGGGATTTTGAGCTCCTCCCAGAGGGCGTGGAGCCGCTTCGCCTGAGCGCTGATGTGCTGGCGCGTGTCCGCATCAGCAGCGGCGCTGCTGGTGTGTTGGATGCCGGTGGCGCGGCTCGTCGGCGACTGCGGCCTGTTGTTGTTGTTCCTGTGCTGGAGCTCCACCTCCCTGAAGAAGCCCCGCCAGCCGCCCCTGCTGCCTGCGATGCGTATGAACGGCTCCACGGGGAGCCTCTCTATGGCCTGTGTGCTGCAGTCGTACTGCTGCGCATCCAAGGCTACTGTCCTGCCTCTCTTTGCCTCGATGATTGCCAGCATCACGTCCAGCGGCCTCGGCCTGGGTCTGTGCTTTGTGGCATCGATAGGTCCACCATGGCGCCTCTCAACACTGGCGAGGATGGCACGAGTGGCGCCTAGGGGACCTAATCTCCCAGCGCTGGTATCTTGTCTGGCGCCTTGCTGCTGTTGCTGTTGTTGCATATAATTGCCTGGTGAAGGGCTGCAGCGTACAGACGAGGCACTGGCAGGCCTCTTCCGCTTCATGAGAGGACGACTACTAGAGGCTTCGTGTCTGGCGCTGACGCGAGACCTGCTTCGGTCCCCCGCTATGTGCATGTTGAGGCTGGACAGGAGCGAATGCCGCAGACGATCTGCTTCTGTCGCCATGGTCAGCAAAACCCCAATCACAACACACCCACGAAGTTTGTTCGGTTACACGGTGTAACCGAAACACGCAGCAGATGAGGCATCCACACAACCCCGCGTGACTTTACTTGAGAGAATGGGTAGCGCGTACAGCCGCAACCAGCAGACCATCGACAAGGACTTCTCGAGCAATCCCAATGACATTGGCCGCTGGGACCACTATCACGTACGCATGCTACACGAGGCTTTCATTCGCAATGGCTGCGGCTTCAGTCTGGACAAGCAGGAGTTCTCTGCGCTGCTGTGCGAGGCGCTGCCTGCGGCCAAAAACAAGGCACAACAACTTTGGAGCATATATGCAGATGGCAAAGAGGACGCCATCTACCCTGTCGAGCTGTGCTTCTGCCTGCTCTTGCAATGCAGGGGGCAATCGAGGCAAGTGCATGCAGACGGTGTGAGTTGCATTTGCTTGCCCATTAGCAATAAATCGCTGTCTTGGCAGGTTGAAAGCAATGCACCGCGTATTACGGATTGATGCATCAGTGCCAGTTTTAGTGCACAGTGCGCTTCACTGCAAAAGCCTGTGCCCAAAGACCCAGCACCGCAGCTCGGACAGGACTAGCAGTGCCATTCTCTTGTGGTGCCAGACAGCACTGCAAGCTCCAGCGCCTGAAGCGTGGCGTATCGGACAGCACCTCCTGTGAACTGCTATGAGCAGGGCAGTGACGAGCAAACCGGTGCATCAGCGGCTGCTGCCAGACTGCGTAGGAGCTCTGTTCCAAAGGCAGTCATCAAACCATCACATCAGTATATGATGCTGGTGTACAAAGACCGACACAGTGGCCGCGGAGTCTGAACATAGCAAGGTCATTCAATTTTCAAGCAAATTTCGAGAGCGGCTGATCAGCGTTGAAGTTCTAAATAACTCTTCCACGTTGAAATCAATGCAACAGGACTCTCAGGCACACCAGCGCGACATTGCACGAAATGCGCTGTGCCGCTTGATTGTGACTCGCACGCTGCATCGCTGATCGACTATCAGAGCTCGTGACAGCGAAGTCCATGCACTCATGTGCAGCGTGTGCTGCACTAGGCAAGCCCTGCGCATCCATCAGCTCACATCTCGAGCGGCTGCAGACATGTTACAGAGAACTGTGCGCGCATATCATACAGCCCGCCCCCTGATGAATGCGCCGCTGATGTATGCGACGCTCGTCAGCTGCTGCCGCAGCACTCACGCCCCTCACTCCTGCGCCGCCTCTCTCATATCACATCATCCACAGGGACAAAGCGGGCGCGCTATTCGACCTCGTCGACCTCAGCAGCACCGCCGCGGTAACGCCCCAGGAACTTTCCCTGCTCTGCACACTGCTCGCGCGCGCCGTCGCCGCCGTCGTCGCCGACGCCGCCGCGCCGCTCAAGTCACGACCCCATGACTCGGACTCACTCACTCCAAGCGTAACTGCCGCCGTGGACGTGCCGGCGCTGGTGGCGGACGCCTTCCGCAGCGCCGGTAACGACGCCGCCGGCGCCGCGAAACTGCCGCGGGACGCGTGGCTCGCGTGGGTGACGTGCCTGCCAGGCTGCGAGTTAGATGCGGATGTGGAGCTGGAGGCTGCGGCGCACGCGCTGGGGATGGCGCCGGGGCGCTGGCGGCGGACGCGCGCATGGCACGAGGCGTAGCGCCGCGCGCTGCTGCTGCTGTTGCCGCTGCTGCTGCCGCAGCCGCTGCTGCTGCCGCCGCTGCTGCTGCTGCTGCTGCTGCTGCTGCCACTGCCGCTGCGGCTGCCGCTGCCGCCCCTGTCGTTGCCACTGCTGCTGCGTGAAGCGGGATCAAGGCACCGAGGCAGTGGCACGTGCGCCCCCGGTGAACGGGCGAGCCAGCAGGGGGTGCCTTTGCGCGCTTGGCTGCTCGCAGCGGGTGCAGCGTGCGCAGCTACAGGCGCCAAATGCGGGCTGAGGAGCCAGGCACGCTGACGCTGGCACCCGCACAGTGCGCAGGAACGGCTGCAGCACACGCTGCTGCTGTTGCTGCTGAAGCCAGCGAGTGGTCGTCATCGCCACCTGGTGACTAGGCCAATAGCTGCTGCGGCGGCGGCTCTGCAGGCATGGCAGACGGCAACCCCGCGACAGTCACGCATTGAGCATCACCACTGCATCCACGCTCTTCAAAGCTGCCTGCGTCACGCACAGGAGCCAGAAGCACAGGAGCCAGAAACTTGACATTGCAGATGATGCCGCAGCCGGTCACAGCGGACAGTACATCTCGCTTTGCTGCCATTGCCTGGACGTTAAACTATCCGAGCCTTGATCGGAACGGCGCTGAGCATCTGCCGCACCAGGCACCGCTCGTAAGCATGGCTCTTGCACGTCCTCTCGCCAACGCTAGCAATTGCCACTGTGCCGTAATCGCTCAGAGGGCTGCCAGCGCGGCTGTGGCAGGCACAGCCCCGTACACGTCAGCATCAGGCGCTGAGCACTGCATGAGATGCTGCCGATAGCACAGGGACAAGAGTTGTACGGCTGCTTGAGCTTACCGGCAATAGACACTCTTGCCATGCCGCGCGATGCGCCTGCTAACTTGCGCTGCCGTAATTGGCATCGCCATATGAATGAGGGTACAGGCAGCGCATGGTCTGATGGCACTGACTTGTCAATGCCTGAGATGCTCCAGCGTCAAGAACTTCCAGGGCGTGCGCAACTTGTCACGAGGGCTGTGCCGGTTTGTCCCACATGTATGATTACTGCTCATCACCACCTGTTTGGCTTCCAAACAAGCTCTCTGCGCGGTCACACAGATGGCCACAAGCAATAGCTCAGCGACAGACATGCAGCTGCAAGTGTATCATGGAAACTACATGTCGCGACAGCGCACACCGCCTGTGCCTTCGACAGCAACTCAAATGCTCAGTCACTATGGATACGTACTTTTTATTAATTCTCGCTCAGGGCGCGAAAAAGCCCAGATGATTGGCATCTAGCTGTAAGGAATCTACATGTCGTATGACAGTCTGAAAGTGTCGCAACGACAACCACTCAAACGCCGCCGCCGCCAAATGGCATCTCGGGGTCCATACGTACTTCTAGGGTTATGATTAGGCAAGCGTGGACGTCCCCACTTGCGCATCGCACATGCAGCACCGACCACCAACTGGCTACTTTGCTAACCGTGAAGTATGCGGGTCAAGTACTTGGGGGATTTTCTCCAGATTTTTGAGACTTTTCAGGTTTGAAACAGTAGGATGCAGAGATGCCCCGTTAACTGGTAGCACCGGTACTTGTACTTTTTATTAATTCTCGCTCAGGGCGCGAAAAAGCCCAGATGATTGGCATCTAGCTGTAAGGAATCTACATGTCGTATGACAGTCTGAAAGTGTCGCAACGACAACCACTCAAACGCCGCCGCCGCCAAATGGCATCTCGGGGTCCTCCCCTACGTCCTCCTCCATGTGCCCCCCCCCCTGGATTCTGCCATGTGTGTCATGACACGGCCAGAGTACGCCATGTGGAGCGCTGCCGACAGTGCCGAGCGTAAGCGCGCCAGGGCGATGCCCTTGAGAGCTTTAGGGCGCGCTCCTCCGGGCACTGACATCCTGCTGGCATACTCCGTCGCCACAGCCTCCAGCAGCTTCCGCCCCTGCTCCCCGATGCTGCCAAATGACCCTATTGCCAATGTGGCAAGTTTGTAGCAATTCTGATCATAATGACCAGAATAGTGGGTAGTCTTGGCGGCCTCTTGGTCGCGGCAGCATCGCTCGGGGTCTGCTGCAGTCTTCGCCGCCCGCGACGCCACCTGTGCCTCGAAGCAGGTAACGTCCACCATGAGCGGTAGGTGGCGTGTCGGGTCGTCGTAGCCGGTCACCGGGAAGGCGTCGGCAGGCAGCACGATGTCCATCCTGCGACTCCCCGGCGGCCCGGCGGACCCCAGAAACGGCGTGTAGTCCTCGTCCACCAGTCCCGTTTTGAGGTATTGCCGCAGGAGGCGCTGCGTGGCCCTCTTGACGCTATTGTGGACAATGGTGTCGTGCGCCTTGACGCGTGGCGCTTGACACAGCCGTGCATGCAGGGTGCCGCCCGGCGACTTCCCGCACAGCTTGCAGCCTGCCGTCTGCTCCTCTACTCCGATGGCGCGTTTGACGGCCAGCTGCCAGGATAGGCCATCGAACGAAGCCGTTGTGGAGTACATGGGCTCGTTGAGGAATGCCATGCCGATCGAGTGCATGTGGCGCTGCGACCGGAATCGAGCAAGTGCTTGCGTGCGTTGCGTGCCCTGCGGCAGCTGTTGCAGGTCCGCCTCCACCTTATCTGCAAGCTCGGTAGCGACGGCATCTGCAAGCGCACTCTGATTGGGGCGCTTCAGGCTACACTGCAACTGCAGAGCACTGGCGTCAAGTACGCAAGCAGCATCCGCACCAGTGCCACCACCTGCTGTCGGCCGCAGCGGCGG
This sequence comes from Tribonema minus, assembly GCA_017506865.1. NCBI lineage: Eukaryota > Xanthophyceae > Tribonematales > Tribonemataceae > Tribonema > Tribonema minus. The sequence goes on from JAFCMP010000414.1 coordinate 9,318, forward strand.
CTGCTGCGTAGGTGGTTGCTGCTGCAGTGGCGTTAGCGCTGGTGGCAGTATATGTTCCAGCTTGTCACCTGTTGCTGCACGTAGAGATGTGGCAGCTGTGGCGATCGTCCGCATGAGGGGCAGGCGCGCCACCTCTGCTGCTGCTGCGCCTTGTAGCATTGCTGGTGTGGAACGCGCAGCGCCTGCATTGACGGCTGCCGCTGCTGCGTGCGCTGGTGCTGCAGCTGTGCCGCCTGCCGTTGCTGCTGCTGCCAGTGGTGTTGCTGCTGCCGCAGGTGTTGGTGCAGCACCTGCCGCATTGGCCGCTGCCACCGCCATTGCCGCTGTCGCAGCCGGCACGGTTGCGGCGCCGCCTGCCGACGCTGCTCCTGTTGCAGGTGCTGCAGCAGCCCTTAGGCTAGTAGGGCCTGTAGCAGCTGTATTGCCTATGCCCGCAGCCGCTGCTGTTGATGCTGCAGTTAGTGATGCCGCCGAGGCCACTTGAGGTGCAACATGTGCTGCCGCTGCTGCAGCAGCCTCTGATGCTGGAGCAGCTGCTGCTGCCGCCGCTGCTGCTGCCGCCGGAGTAGTTGCGCCGTGCGCCGCCGCTGCTGCTGCTGCCGCTGGTGCCGCCTGTGCTGCCGCCGCGGCCCCTGATCCAGCGGCAGCTGCGTCGTGTGCTACCGGAATGGCTGCGCCATAAGCGCGGCCAGCCGCTGATGCAGTTGCCACTGCCGGAGCGGTCGCGCCTCCACTGGCAACCGCCGCTGCCGCTGTAACAGTTGCCGCTGCTGATGCTGCTGGTGCTGGTGCTGCTGCCGCTGCTGCCGGTGTCGCTTGTGTTGCCGCATCCTCAGCAGCGTTGTCTGCAGCCGCTTGAGGAGCCGCCTGCTGCAGCACCCCCGCCCATCCAGAGAGTGCTGGTTGCAGCGCTTGCAACGTGCCCGCCACATACGCAGCATCAGCGATGTCGCAGGCGCTGGTAATGCCAAGGCCGCCATGCCGTGTTGGGAGTCGCGCTTGCTGTAAGGCTGGGCCGTGCGCTGCCAGATGGAAGTGGGCCCCACTTTGCTCAAACTGGCGCCAGGTCTGGCCTGGTGGCTGCAGGCCCATTGAGTGCTCAAGCACCCACTGCGTGACCCGATCCCACTCCTTGGCGGCTGGCGCTGTCTGCGTAGTGGGAATGGTGCGCAGGCAGTACGTCATGCGAGGCACCACGCAGTAGCGCAGTAACCTGAACATAGCCCTCGGAGATGTCAGGCGCGCGCATCGCTCTGCAAATCGAGCCCCTGCCCCGCCTGCACCCGCTTCCCTGCGCAGCCATGCGTCCACAAAGCTGCTGTGGCCCACCGGCACCCCCAGCAACACAGCTCCACGGTTCTGATTTTCATCCGTATCCCCCACTAGCTGAACGCCCAGCTGCTGCAGCAGTTGCCGCTCGTGGTCTGTCACCACATGCCCCCTGCCAGGCAGCGCGCGTGACTTGGTGAGGTTTAGCTCCAGCCCCACCTCCGCAAAGTGTTGTTTGAGCTGCGCCACCGCCTGTATGTCATCCTGAGTCAGCGTGCAAGCGCCTGTTCGGACGTTGGCATCGTCCATGTAGGCGCCCATCCGCCTCCGCGCGCGCTGCGCAGCCGCCGCCTCATTGAACCGTTTCAAGCACTGAGCAATGGCGCCGCAGAAGAGCATCGGTGCCGCGGGGTCCCCCTGCTTAAACCCGCGCTGAGACATGATGATGCGCGTGGAGCCGTCAACGTGCTGGAACAGCAGGCGTGGCCGAGTGCGAACGTATGTGCCGATGAAGTAGTCGAGGAAGTCCGGCAGCTGTGCTGCTACCCATTCCGCTGCCGCCAGGACGAACACCATGTTGAAGGCATTCTTGAGGTCCAGCATGAACTGCCAGTGACCGAGCTCATACGCGAGTTTGCCGGCCATGGCCGCTTTCTCCGCTCCTGCTGAGACGGCTACCCCATACTGCCCGTCTGGCTCAAGGAGCTCCGCCAGGAAGTCTTTGCGGTCTGCCACGTACACCGAAGTGCATAGTCGCTGCAGCACCTCGCCGCAAACGATGGGCCGCTGCTTAGCTGTACCATCTTCCTGTTGTTCTGCAAGTGGCGTCAGGCGCCCCGCGCCATGCAACTGCCAGAAGGCATCCGGCAGCCGCGCAGCCTCCCGCATAACGGTCTGAAGCCACCGTGTGAGGACAGCAGCAAACTCATGCCGTCCCCAGCTTGTGCGTAGCGCATCCTGCAGGTGGCTGTAGCGCAGCCCCGATGGGCCTGCTCCACTGTAAGGGCTTGCTCGCTGGATGAGCTTGGCAACCGTCTCTGGCTCAATTCCCTCCCCCTGTAACAGGCTGAGTTCTGCTGGCATGTCGGCTGCTTTCGCCACAAGCTGATCAACCATGCCGGATAGCTCATGGAGTTGTTCCCCTGGCGCAGCGGGGGGGTGTTTGGACTGCATGGCGGCAAAGCAGTCATCATCAGGTATCGCCACCGTTTTGGGCTGAAGGAAACGCGCTGCCTGCTGTAGCCCCCCCCGTGTGCCCATGCACTGTAGGACGTAGGCGTTGATCGCTGCCTCCGTTTGCTGGCGCGCGCGCCAGCGCCGGTGCGCACGCGCGTGTGCGAGGAGCGCTGGCACCAACCGGTCAAGCTCACCTCGTGCCAACATTCTGATTCTGTCGGAGCGAGTGATGCCAGGTGCGCCATCGGTGGAGGTGATGAGTGATGGCATGAGGTGGTGTAGAATCGTGGATCTTTGCAGTCGCTGCACCCGCCCTGCGGAATCTGGCTCCCGCGCCGCATTGACGAACATCGTCATTGTGTGTGCCAACAGATGTGTTGCTGCGTTCTCCAGTGCAGCTCCCACATAGCGACGATTGCGTGGTCTAGCAAGGCTTCTAGTTGTCGCGAACTGCAGCTTGCACAGCTCATCGAGGCTGATGCTGTCAAGCACTGCTGCGACTGCGGGGGTTGAGATGGTCCACGTGAAAAGCCCACCTGCCCCACCTGCTGCGCCTGCAGGGCCTGGCGCTGCCGCTGCTGTCGCCGCACCTGCCGCTCTGGGGCCCCCTCCGCCGCCGCCGCGGCCGCCACGACCACAGCCTCGTCCGCCGCTGTCGCTGCTGCGACCGCTGCCACGGCCACCGCGGCCGTTTTGAGTTCGCGCGCCACTGCCGCTGTTGCTAGCACCGCCGCTGCGGCTGCTGGCATCACTGCTGCGGCCGTTGCCAGCGCCGCTGTCCTTAGTACCGGCTGCACTGCCGCCGCCGGCACCGCTGCTGCTGCCGCCTCCGGTTCTGCTGCCGCTAGTCGCTCTGCTACTGCTGATGTCTGCATCATTGCTGCCGCTGCGAACGCGTCCTCCATTGCCACGTCCGCGCCCTCCACTGCGACCCCGACCCCCTCGTGTAGCACTGCTGCCCCCGCGTTCCGGCCTCTTTGAGCTGCCGGAGGAGCTGCTGCCACCAGCCTGAGCAGCAGGTGCCTGCTGCGCGTGCGCTGGTCCCTTTGCGTAGGGTTGCCGATGGGTGTGCACGCCGGTTGCTGCTGTGGCAGCGACGTGGTAGCTGTTGCCGTCGATGCATCAGGTGCTAGCGGTGCTGCTGATGCTGTTGTTGACAATGTTGCCGCCACTGCAGCGGGTGAAGTGATAGGCCTGCATTTGCGGCAGTGCTTGCCCGCGCTGGCATCGCTGCTGTCCACTCTGAATGTCTTGTTGGCATGAAACAGGTTTTTGCACAAGGCACACTCGGTGTAGATGGTTTGCAAGTGCGACGTGCTGAGGTCGGAGCGCTCCAGGAACGTTGTTGCTGTCCCACTGTGGTGTTTGCGCTGGTGCTTCGCCGCGATGTGGGCGTTTAACCTCTGCTGTAACGAGAGCAGCGACATGCCCTTCTTCACCACGAGGTGCATAAGTTGCACTTGTACTCCGGGTCCGCACTGCCTCCACCTCCAGCTTCGTCGTCTAGCATCAGACGTTGCTGTTCCAGACTGTTATGGACCTGTTCTAGAGCGCTTGACTGCACTTTGCCCGCCCGTGTGCTCCCCTCGCCTGTTTGATCGTAAATTGACCAACCGTCATTCTGTACCCTCTTGCGTTTTGTGCGCTGCGCGTCCGTCTCCAGTTGCTCTGCTGCTGCCACTCGTGCCATCGTCCTGTTGACAAGCGCCATTGCCATCTGCAGCACTGGTGCTAATATCCTGCGCTTGTGCGCACGCTAGATCGGATTCTTGCATTTCTGCGCTGATTCAGAGTTGGCAATACGGGCCTCCCGCCGCCGCCATGATATTCTTTTCATGATCTCTGCTACGCCATGGTGCTACATGCTACAGCTACATACCTATCCGCATCTCGTGGAGGCCTACTAGTATATTGAGGATTTTGTACTTTTATTATATCCACTTGTGGCTGTGGAAATGCCATGTTGTAGGTGTGTCGCCTTGTTCTCACCTTTTGGATGTAGCATGCAAAGCTTGCACGCCAAACCCGCCCCCCACATCACCCCCAACAAAGCACCCGCAAGCGACTGTCCCCCCATACTAGCAGGGATACCAAAGAAAGCTGCAAGACTCTCCCCCCACGACAGAACCGTCTTAGGGCCACCAGCTCCACGCAGACTCCATCTCAAGTTTTCATGCAGGCCCAAGGCACCATAATGGGCCCTGAACTGGAGATTGTGGCTATCTACGTGAACCCCGATATCATAAAGATAAGCAGAGGGAGTCACTGGGCGCCAGGCGCTGACGCTAGAAAGAAAGGCTATATAACTAAGCAAGCATCGCCTCCTTGATGAGCGGGACGGTGGTTCACCGGGCCTACCATATCACCCAACAAAGCATCCGCAAGCGCTGTCCCCACACACTAGCAGGATACCAAACAACAGCTGCAAGACTCTCCCCCCACAGACAGACCCTTCTAAGGGCCACCCAGCTCCACGCAGACTCCATCTCAAAGTTTCTATGCAGGCCAAGGTCACCATGATGGGCCCTGAACTGGAGATTGGGCTATCTACGTGAACCCGATATCATAGAGATAAGCAGAGGGAGTCACTGGGCGCCAGGCGCTGACGCTAGAGAGAAAGGCTATATAACTAAGTAAAGCATCGCCTCCTTGATGAGCGAGGTCACGGCTCACCGCAGGCTGCAAGCCTACAAGATATTGCCATTTACCGCTGCTAGTAACTTGTGGTTGGTGCCGTGGCGTGCAGCCGACTCCGCTTGCTCTCCAAGCACGCCAAGCCGCTCCCTGTCCCTCCTCCGCCACGCCAGCCAGGGCTTCCGAGACCACCACCACACGTTTGAAGTTCTCTCGAAGGGGCACGGCACGCGGCATCACTGGGGGCCGCTGGTGCTAGCTCCTGCAAGCCCTCAGCCCAGCCCACCCACCAAACCAGCCGCATTCGCTGGCACGCCTTTCGGCGTTAACGAGCTTTTTTTTTTTTTTTTTTTTTTTTTTTTTTTTTTTTTTTTTTTTTTTTTTTTTTTTTTTTTTTTTTTTTTTGTTTTTTTTGTACTTTTTATTGTACTTTTTTCAGTTTTGTACTTTTTATTAATTCTCGCTCAGGGCGCGAAAAAAGCCCCTTATGATTGGCATCTATCTGTAAGGGATCTACATGTCGGATGACAGTCTGAAAGTGTCGCAACGACACCCACTCAAACGACGCCGCGCAAATGGCATCTCGGGGTCCTCCCCTACGTCTCCTCCATGTGCCCCCCCCCCCTGATTCTTGCATGTGGTGTCATGACACGGCCAGAGTACGCCATGTGGAGCGCTGCGACAGTGCCGAGCGTAAGCGCGCAGTTTTTGTACCACTTTTTTAACCGGTACTGGTTGCCGCTCGCTAACCGGTAAGGGTAAATGGCCGCGTGCGGCAACCCGTAACACGTACCGATGCCGTAGCTGATTACCGTCGCCACCAGGTAAATGCAAGTAGACCGTTTTCAGCGAGTTTATTCTTTTCGTGCTTTAAGTAGTTCAGCGTAGGCTAAAGGGTGACCCCACACACGACACCGACAGTGGACGGTGTATACTGGCCGATATGGTCTGAATCCGATCTACTGATGCTGCTGTTGACATATGGGTTCCTAGTGATTGGCATGCAGCGGTCCATGTGGCCGCAAAATCGAACAAGGTGGCATTTTCCATTGATGATGCGCGACTGTTTTATGTCGCTGAATGCACAAGCAGCTTCTGCAGGCTGAGATAGCAGGTTAGATGTAAAGCATAAGCATCCATCAACCGACGTGGGACGCGATGGATTCATTTTAGAACGCAACACCGGATCCGGATTTGTTTTCGGTACATATCCGCTTCTGATGCGTCTGTCGCAGCCAACGAAAGCTCAGCTTCAGCTGCGTAAACATGAAAACCTGGTTTTACACATATGACAAGGTTGTTTGCTGATCCACAAGTGCAA
>JAFCMP010000415.1:0-15700 GCA_017506865.1 Tribonema minus
ATTAAGAACTATGGGCCCCCGAGGTCCCACTGTCATAGACTCCGTCAAGTTGTCCACAGGCTGCCCTGCAGAGAGCGTGGCGGGACTGTTGTCTTTGTTCTGCTGTGCCCACTGCGACATCTGGTTGCTCGCCGGGTCCATCATTTTTCAGAAGTGCTGCGCAGAAGCAGAGCAGAGTGTGAATGTAAGGATACGCATTAGGGGTGATGCTGGCAAGCACAATTGAGTCAGCCGCATCCAACTAAATCGAACCCTACCACATAGCACAGTGCGCACTAAACAATAGAATGCCTCGGCCTGCTGATGTTCGAGGCGTCCACGCTTGACCAGCGCGGTCAACGGTACGACACTGGCGAGCGCACTACGGAGATCACGTAGTCAAATGCAAAACAACCAACACGAGCATGCATCTATCTCTGTTGAACGAACTCGAGCGACAGGGGGCCACGTGCCTGACATATTCGAACGCTGAGTCAAGTCATCCAGCTGCATGCGCACTGTGCTAACCTGAAACAGGATATTGAATGTCGCCGGTGCTTTGGCCGCGTCACTGCTCTGCTGATGCCCCTGGTGAGTGCTTCAACGGACAGGCTAGAGGACAGGAGTGCGGACTTTAGAACATTGGGTCAGAAAGAAAGCGGTAGTGACGCGCCCCAAGTTGATGTTTCGTTCGACAAGAGGTAGGCGGCAGGGGGGGAGTCTATTCCCTCAATTCTAATATTGCCGGCCTTGATGCTGCTGAGTCAACACAACGCTATCCGCTACGTAAAGCAAGAATCCGCACGCGCCTGCACAGTTGTTTCTGCAAATCTGCCACCTGCCCACTTCCGTTGAGATCAGCTTGTCAGCTTGCTTACATACCTGCAAAATTCTTCGCAATCTAAATTGAAGACATCGCACACTGTGGTCGAATCATACCTGTCGAAGCAACATTACTCCATCCAATTGAGTACAGGCTTGAACTTTAACGTCTCTCGATCTCATTTGCAGCGTAACGGTTGTAAAAACTGCCTTTGGCCAATAAAGAGTCACTTCACCACCGGATCCCGTGCAATAGTCACTTGCTCAAGTGCAGGCAAGGCTGGTGACGATGCCACTTGTCACTGTTCAGCATACCCTAAGCATATGGCACGCGTTATCACCGTGTGGCCGTTTGCTAACCATACGTTTGAAAAATTTAATGTATGTACATATACCTCGAAGTGTATCGTATGATGTACGTACGTGCGCACTCGCCGACGGTGGCGCCTGCTGTTCCAGCACATCGACGGCTCCACGCGCGTTATCGAGTCTCAGCACGGATATAAGCAGGGGGACCCCGCGGCACCGATGCTCTTCTGCGGTGCCATTGCTTAGTGCTTGAAACGGTTCAATGAGGACTCGGAGGCGGCAGCGCAGCGCGCGCGCAGGCGGATGGACGCCTACATGGACGACGCCAGTGTCCAAACAGGTGCCTGCACGCTGACTCAGGATGACATGCAGGCGATGGCGCAGCTCAAACAACACTTTGCGAAGGTGGGGCTGGAGCTAAACCTCATCGAGTCACGTGCGCTGCCTGGTAGCCTGAGGGGGGACATCCATATATGTGCCACCAGTGGTGATAGACCACGAGCGGCAACTTGAACTGCTGCAGCAGTTGCCAACCAGTAGGCGTTCAGCTAGTGGGGGACACGGATGAAAATCAGAATCGCGGAGCTGTGTTGCGGGGGGTGCCGTTGGGCCAAAGCAGATTTGTGGAGGCATGCCATTGCTGCGCAGGGAAGTGGCTGCAGGCGGGGCAGGGGCTCGATTTGCAGAGCAACTCCGAGGGCTGTGTTCAGGTTACTGCGCTACGGTGTCACGGTGGTGCCTCGCATATGCCGTACTTACTGCCTGCGCACCATAATGATTCCCACTACACGGACAGCGCCAGCCGCCAAGGAGTGGGATTGGGTCACGCAGTGGGTGCTCGAACACTCAATGGGCCTGCAGCCACCAGGCCAGATCTGACGCCAGCCTGAGTATGAGCAAAGCGGTGCTCGCTTCCGTATGGCAGCGAACGGCCCAGCCTTACAACAAGCGCGACTCCCAACACGGCATGGCGGCCTTGACATTACCAGCGCCTGCGACATCTCTCATGCTGCGTATGTGGCGGGCACGCTGCAAGCGCTAGCGGCTGCAACCAGCACCCTCTGGATGGGCGGGCCCCCGGGGATGCTGCGGCAGGCGACTCCTCAAGGTGCAGACAACGCTGCTGAGGATGCGGCAACACAAGCGGCGCCAGCTGCAGCAGCGGCAGCAGCACTAGGTGCACCAACAGCACCAGCAGCGGAAACAGCGGCAATGGCGGTTGAAGGCGCAACCGCTCCGCCACTGGCAGCGGCAACTGCATCAGCGGCAGCCTAGGCCGCGATGCCGCCCCGGCGGTGGCGATCCTCACAGAACAAATAGCAGCTGCTAATAGTAATACGCATGAAGTCATGCTGGTCATGCTGAGCCCAACGGCTATGCTGACCACTTTGAGTTTGATATTGCCAATCGCCTAAGCTGAGCACCATGCTGAGAGCCAGTGATACAGGTGATCACCTGCAGGACGTTGACCATGCATGGAGCTGCAGCAACTTTACAATTGCAACAGTTACTCTCAGACTAGCATTGCAATCAAAGCATGAAAGTCTAACTACTAGCTCTGAGAGTCTCAGACTGGCCTGGACATGCGCACACGGCTGCTTATGATTTACCTTCACCGACTGTGTGTTGACCAACAGGGCAGTTGTTGTGGTGACCAGAGCACTGTGACAGCACACATATTCTCACCTCGCACTTGCTTGAAGCATGATACAATCATACATGATCTTAAGATGTGCACAGCAAGCAGTGCTCAACATCCATTGACTAACAGGCAGCGGGAGTATGCGCATAGTATGTGCTGTTGCCTTTCAGACTCACTGACAGCCTAAGCTGCTCCTGTGCAGAATATAATGCGTCACCAATGCAATGTAGCCGACCCCCATCAGTCTTCCTACCAGAGGCAGCGCGTACACCTGTGGCACGCGTACAGGTACGAGTTTTTGACGCGCGTTTTAACTCGTACCCGTGGCCACGGAATAACTCGTACGCGTAACCTGTCGTGTGAGGCAACAAGCAAAACCTGCACTGGTCCACAGCAGATAACGCGCAGTACGAGTGAAAATCTCGTACACATTGCGTGCTTGTTTTCGCGAGCTTCTCGAGAATAAATCCGTTGAAGTTGGGTTGGGCCGAAGTTTTGAACAAGGAAGGAGCCAGGAGCGTGAGCGTGCGTTGCAACTGCGATTGCGAGCAAGCACCGACGAGATAACGCATCTTCTATATAGCTGACCCCGTAGCGGCTCGGCTCGGACGCAGTGGCTTCTCATAGCGAGCTTCAGCTTCGTTTCACCGACTCAACGCCACGCTGCGCTGGCCGAGAGCTACTGCCAAAGAGATGTGCATGTCAGTAAGGTGCATTTACATTGTGCATGCCAGCTACTCAACGCTTTCATCTAAGTCAGTACATTGCACCCGTGTTTCGTGCCCTAGTAGTAAGGCACGCACGGCTTTCGAGCCAACGAGCCAGACGATTTCCCCAAAGCAGATTCAAGCGTCTTGTAATGTGATGCATGAAATAGGACATTGCTGCGAAGAATCTGGTGAAAGCCATCAAAAACTCATTGAAGCAGGCAAAAACACCTGTTTGACCAGCAATAACCTGTTCCACAGGTATACGCGTACCCGTTGTCTCGAGCACAGGTTTAACTCGTACCCGTAGCCGCTCTCACCAGTATATTAATACTCGTACGCGTACTTGTCGAAAAAATTTCTCGCGCGTAGCTGTTCGACAATGGCACTACGCGCCATCTCTGCTTCCTACCCAAGGCACATGCTGATGATGATTATTGCGCATCAGGAGAAGGGACCACAACTACACCAGGCCGTAACAAGAAATATTGGATGCGCTCAGACCTGAGTGTATCAGATACGGCAGCTACCAATTGGCCACCACCTTGGCCTGCAATGATGTACAGTGGTAGTTTGCGTCTCCTGTCATCCTTCTGAAGCTCATGAATCTCATGCCGAATGGCAGCCCGAGCTGTTTCTTGATTTAGCTGATGTACCATCTACAGCACAGAAAGACAACAGCACGTGACAGCTTCGCTGCACAGTTATTCATCTGACAAAGTTTGACGGCAACATTAAGCTTTGCCCAATGTTAAAGACACAAGTTCAAGGTCTGGCAAAAGGCGTCAATTGTTGATGTGGTGAGGCGACCCTAGGTGGAGCCGTTGTTGAAGTAGGGTTGTGTAACCGCTTGGTACACGACATGCCTTTTGTGCTCTATACAAGATACCCAACACCATGACTTCCTGACAGGACTTCTCTCCACTGCCTTTGGCCGCTGGCTATGCTCTCATTTGATATGGGTTTGCACACAGCACATGGGCATGTGGAACTGAGGTCTCAGGAGTCGTAAGGTGTGTAGTTTCTAGCGTAGTTCATAAACACAGCAGTGAGGCAACTCATGCTTATGATGGCAGATCTCGGCAGTCTTTAGCCAGCCAGGAGACACTCTGGGAAGGCTTAGCGCAGCAGTACGCGGCGCCAAGCTCCGTTGAGCTCGTGCTGCAGCATCAAGCAGGGGCAGTCGGCGGAGCTTCGGGATTTCAACAGCTGGGGGCGTGTGCTAGTTGTGGCGAGCTACAGCGACACTACTGCGCCACCTTCAGTTCAGCAACAGCAGCAGCAACGCTGCTTTGGCGTGCAGCGACGTGCCTAACCGTAGGTGCACGCCGGCATCGGTTCAACAACAGCACGTGCACGCCTTCTTGCTTGCAGCAAAATGGTGTGGGGGGAGGAACGTGCTGCTATAAGTCGTGAGGAGGCATTGGAAATTCACAACTGGCTTGTCACAGTTGGACGAAATCCATACAGCAGCTGGCAGCGAATGGAGGAAATGAAGGGATCGCAGATTGAGCCGCAGTTCTGGAGTGTATGCGATGCATTGGAGCACTTCTATACAGACAGCGAGCGCCTAATTGGTGTTCAGCGACGACTCAAAACGCGTCTAGCGGAGACAGAAGAAAGGGTCGCTGAGGAAAACCTGAGGGTATTGCAGCTGCAAGATCGTACAGTGAGCAGCCAGGAGGCAGCGGTAGCGGCAAGGCTGGCGGAGCTACACATGCAGCAGCAGATGCAAGAGCGGCTACAGCAACAGCAGCAGTTACACCAGCTGCAACGGGTCAGCGTCGGCGCCTGACACGTTGAAGTTTGAGTTTGGAGCACTGCCTGCAGATTTGCTCGACGCGCCACTCACACAGGATGGAGAGCCGGGGCCAAAGTTTGTGCTTGGAACAGGAGTAGGTGCGGAGAAAGTACAAGTACAACCACCCATTGACCTTGACAATGAGCAGGATGAGCGTGTTGTGAGCGTGGAAGCACTGCCGAAAACAGGCTGGGAGACTGACGTGTCATGTCCGTGTTGGCGCACTGACAAGACTGTTGAAGTAGAGTCAGTGTACTCTGATTCCGATGCAAGCAGCGCAGAGTTGGTGGATGACTATGTGCAAGCAACTGACTGGTCGGAAAGTGATGATGATGACACAGACTTGACTTCTGATTCAGAAGCAGACTACCCCTCAGACAGTGAGACAGAGATTTGTGTAGCTGCCTCAGAGCTCACTGAGAACAGGCGCTTGGGCTGCTACAACAAAAAAGGGGGGTCAGACTGGGTGCTGGAGAATTGCCATGTCGATCGCTGGTCTCAGATCTCGGCAGTTGAACATGGTGAGTACCCAAACGTAGAGCAAATGCTGGTACCTAACCTAAAGGTGGTAGACCTGGGGGGGGGGATTGGCAGCTCCGTAATGGGTGCAATAATGGGGGGAGCACAAGTGGCAATGGCAGTAGAGACCAGTGAAGACTTCGCCAAAGTTTTTCGTGCATCTCACCCCACGGTTCCTACGCTTATAGGGGACTACACCTCTGATGAAGTGTGGGACAAGATAGTCGAGCTGGACCCAGATCTGGTGACCGCAAGCACCACACCACAGCTGGTGCACAAGGCTGTACAGAAGGGAGTGAAGCGACTCTTAATTGAAAATGCGCCAGAGCTGGGGCTGACTGTCAGTGGAGTTCTCGCGTTGGAGGCAGCGCTCAACGCAGGTTATCACATATTGTCATTTGAGCTCTCGGGTGAAAACCTGGGGTTCCCTAACCTGCGCAACCGAGTGTTCCTCCTCATGATGAAGGGTGATCAGAGTGTGGTGGACGCGCTCCAGCGCGTGGCTCACAAGGTGGAGCGCGCAAAGCATAAGGACAAGCACGAACTGCAGATCACCCCCATGGAGATGTGGGGTGTCACTAACCCAGTGTTTGTGCTGCCACCTCGCAATGCCACAGCGCGCTGGACGCATGAGATGACGCGCAGTGTACCAACCCTTGTTGCGCGTCACTTTCATGCATTCCGTGAACCATCAGACAGTGACATGCGAAAGGGGGACACGCAGTACAATGCCACTCAACGCTATGCTCCATCGCAGGCAGACTTACTGCGGGCCAATGGTCTGTGGTGGCTCAAGGTGCCACCAGGCATCACACAGTCAACACTGGCGAAGGGCAGTGGTCAGATACTGCTTGCCCCAGTGATGTCATTCATCATTCGCACTCTGCGTACAGAGCCGGTGCTGTTCGACTTGCAGCGCCAGCAGGCACCCATACCGCCTCGCATGATCGAGGATGGTTTGTTTGTGCAGACCTTGGGTCCCTATGACCTCCCTGACGACCACCCACAGGGAGGCACCTCGGTGGGGCCTGTCCTCGTATCACAACACCTGCAAGGCATGCCTTTCCTGCGCAAGTTGAAGTACAAGCAGGGCTTCGCGATGGGGGCGGCGAACCACAACCGGGAGCCAGGGCCGCAGCCCTCCACAGCAGACCACGCCAAGAAGACCGCCTGCGAGACCAGCGCGCAAGCATCAGCCAGCAACTCCACGAGCGAAGGTGACGAGACAAGCACCGACAGCGGCGAAGCCGGAGGTGATGACGAGGATGGCCATCGTAGCGGCGGGGCGCGCACGCCAGGTAAGCTGACAATGATGGAAGCATACACCATAGCGATGGACCATGCAGATGAGCGCTTTGGCAAGAATCAAGTGTCAGACAACCCTGAGTTGGCCGCTGCCGCCGAAACAGAACTACCAGGATGGGACAACATTGTGTTGGTTGCAGAGCAAGGGGCTGCTTTGCAAAAACAAGCTACTGTCTATATAGCCAAGAAGTACCCCGTCACAGAAGCTACAGCGGATGGAATTGCAGTTGTGGTGACTTGGACCGGTGACGCACCACCGGGGAACTATGTGCTCGAAGGGGCAATTGACCCACGGGGGCATTGGGCTGTGCGGCGGCAGCGAGTGTTGGTAGAGGAGGGTATGCACACCAGCACTATAAATCTCACTATTGTCAAGCGTACCGGTAAGCTGAAACCGGGCGTCAAGCTTGGGCACTTGCACTTGCTAGATGAGGATTTGTGGAAGCGACAATCACACAGATGTGAAGTGGAAACCACACGGAGCTTAATAGCACTGACTTCAGTACAGGAGAAAGACGAGAAACAGCAGTTGCTAGAAAAGCGCTTGACGGCGATCAAAGCGAGGATAGCACAGATAGAGCGCAATGATCGTCTAGCCACGGTTTGCTTCATGGTTGCTGCTGGTTATGTGACACCAGCTGAGGCGCAAGCGGAGGCGCCAAATGTCATTTCGGGAACGGCAGCGGAGGCTCTGTTTGCTGAGAGCTGCGACGTAGGTTGGGGGTGTGGAGCACAGGTGAACCCTTCTTCAACGTCAACTACTTCAACTAGCAGCATGGCAGACAAAGTCAATTCGGCTAAGTTAAACCCAGTCTCTGATTCACGAGTGCAAACATTGAGTGTAGAGGAGCCCCACGCAGACAAGATAGTGCACAAGGCGCGGCCCCCCGCAGAACCGCCGCCGCCAAATGCTCCTTGCACTGCCGTCCCTGAAACTCACAATAAACCAAAAAAGGAAGCGAAGGTTGATGTAGAATCGCAACCTGGTGTTGGTGCTGACTCATCTGCAGCTCAAGAGTGTACGGACGATGAAGCAGTGCAACGGGCACGGGAGCTGGAATGGCTTGCCGCGTTCCGTGTTGGGGAATTGGAACACTTGACGGAAGTTCAACGAATGCAGTTGACAGATTTGCTTCGCAAAATGGCACGTAAGGGGATCTTCTCACATGATGGTAGGCCAGGAAAAGTGTCGTTGGTCCGCCACCATATTGATGTTGGAGATGCTAGGCCTGTGCGTTCCAGATTGCGAAAGTATAGTCTGAAAGAACTTGAAGTTTTATGGAAGGAAATTGACTTCTTGTTGAAGAAGGGCGTGATTGAGCCGTCAAATTCACCCTGGAACTCTCCTCTCATGATAATACCAAAGCCAGACGGTGGTATGAGAGTTGTGCAGGATTTGAGGGCGGTTAATCAAGCAGTGAAAGAGCGTGGTGGCGGTCAGGATGGGTTTCCGCTGCCGCGCATAGATGAGGTGCACTCAGTGTTGAATGGCTCTGAGTGGTTTAGCTCTATGGACGCGGTTGCTGGATTTTGGCATGTTGAATTGGACAGAGAATCCAGACCAATAACGGCTTTTCAAACCAAATGGGGGTGCTATCAATGGAAGGTGGGACCTATGGGGCTTATGAACATGCCATCTACTTTTCAGCGTCTAATGCAGCTTGCTATGGGGCATGATGCGCTGTGGGTGTACGCCCTGGTGTACATTGACGATATTCTGGTTTTTAGCAAAACCTTCAAAGAGCACATGAAGCACTTGGAGATAGTGTTGAGCCGACTGCTCTCAGTAGGCATAAAGCTGAAGCCGTCCAAGTGTCACTTCGCCATGCGGGAGGTCAAATTTCTGGGTCATGTCGTAGATGCCCAGGGCAAGCGCGTTGATCCATCAAAAGTAGAGGCAATTGAGAAGATACCTTTGCCCTCTGACCTTCATGATGTGCGTTCCTTTTTGTGTATGGCAGCGTACTACAGGCAGTATATCTCCCATTTTTCAACAATCACGGAGCCCCTGGTCAACCTTACTCGCAAAGGTGTACCGTTTGAGCTCTCGGATGATTGCATTGCTGCGTGGCAGGTGCTCAAGGAGGCCTTGAAGACATCCCCTGTTTTAGCACATCCCGATTTGAAAGGCATCCTCAATGGCTCAGTCAAGTTGGTTTTGCAGACTGATGCTTCTGACTATGGACTGGGAGCGGTGTTAACGCAGATATGCCCCACCAACGGAGAGCACCCGATAGGATACTATAGTCGTACTTTGAAAAGTGCTGAACGCAATTATGGTACTTATGATAGGGAAGCGCTAGCAGCAATGGAAGGAGTTCACTACTTCAGACAGTTTTTGCACAATGGTAACACGTTCATCCTACAAACTGACCACTCTGCATTGGCGCACTTGATGGGTGGCTCAGAACCGCGCACCAAGCGGCAGGAACGTTACATATCAGAACTGCAAGAATACAACATGGACATTGTGCACAGGCCTGGTAGAGAGAATGGTAATGCTGACGCCCTCTCGCGTATCAGGGATGGCACTTTCGTCACAGTGTCTGCAGGTGTGGCCTTTTCTAATGATGCAGCGACGACCTCGCAGCATGGGGGGATACAGCGGCCAGCACCTGTTCCGGGAAATTTTTCGTCTGTTGTTTTGCCTGCCGCTTGTGAATGTGACGATGCAGCTGGAGTGAAGATAGTGTCAATCAACATCACAGCAAGCAGGGTGGCTCAGCTGTTCCCAGAAGATGGCGACGAGAACATGGACCTTGAGGCTGAATTGGAGGATGGCCATGAAGACATCAACAACAAGGATACAGGTGGCAAAGTAGATGGTAATAGGCAACGACATCGCGCCGTGTTTGAAGCGGGCGACTTGGTATCTTCGCTGAGCAAGGATGCGGTATTGGGGAAAGTAGCGAAGTACTTGACTACTAGTCTAAGAGCAGGTGGTCCCCCACATGGCCTCTCACCTAGAGAAGTTGAGGATGCTCGCGCATTTGAGCGCGCTGGCTACTACATGCGCAATGGGAGAATGCATTTTGCTGCTGGTGGCAGGTCCCACAAGACAGGCACAGACTTGCTAGTGGTACCGAAGTCACTAAGAGAGCGCGTGTTTGAGGAATGTCATGATGGTGCGATTGGTGGAGGTCACAGTGGCTTTGCTCGCACATATGACAAAGTGAGGCGCAGGTACTTCTGGCCTGGCATGTATTCTGATGTTTTCAAGTGGGTGCTGACTTGCCTGGCATGCCAAAAGCGCAAGTCCAAGCGCGATATGCGTGTGCGTGTGCATGGATTTGGAGATGTAGATCTACAGCATGCGTTTCAATTGGTAGGCTTCGATATTGTGGGACCGCTGCCCAAGACTGCCAGGGGCAACACTTTCATTTTGGTCTTCACGGATTACCTGACTAGGTGGCCGGAGGCCTTTGCGATACCTGACAAATCAGCAGTCACTGTTGCGCGTGTCATAGTCAGTGAGATCATACCAAGGCACGGGTGCCCTCAAATGTTCCTCTGTGACAATGCTAAGGAGTTCAGGGGGTTGCTGATGAAAGAGCTAACTAGGTTAGTGGGCATTGAGCAGCGCTTCACATCCCCTTACCACCCTGCATGCAATGGTCTCACTGAGCGCACCAACGGCACGCTTGTCAACCTTCTGGCAATGATGGTAGAAGACAATCAGAAGAATTGGGACTCAGTCTTACCCATGGCTCTTTTCAACCACAGAGCTTGCACAAACACGACGTATGGCATGTCACCGTTTCGCATGTTATATGGGCGTGAGCCCCTGCTGCCGTTCGAGGCAATGTTGGGAGATCTTCGTGCACCTGAGCTGTCGCGCAGGTGGAAGTCAGCAGCTGAGCACCTGCACGTAATTCATGAGCTCATCAAGGAAGGACACAGGCTGGTACAGGTGTCACTACAAGAGCAGGAGGAGAGGCTACGGGCGGCGGCAGCGCAGGAGAAAGGGTTTGCTCGTCGCTTTGAACCTGGAGATCATGTTCTTGTACACTATCCGCCCGTTCGTAAGGGGCTGAGTAAGAAATTGAAAGCAGAACGCTGGTTGGGTCCATTTGTAGTAGAAAGGCGAATACCTGGGCTAGACACATATGTTTTGCGGGCGACGCATGCAGGGCAAGTCATGTTGAAGTACATCCACTGTAGTAGGCTGAAGCTGGCTACTGAGCGACAACTTGAAGTAGCGGTGCCGCCTCCACCAGATGTACACTTGCCTACGCGTGATCAACAGCATGTGCCCCGTGACCCGGCTGACAGGCCATCAGCGGCTGCAGCACCAGCACCACGTGAAAAATGCCCATATGCTAAAGGTGACATCATAAGAGTTTCATTGGCTGCATGGGTAGATGGCTCTGATGATAGTTGTGATGGCTATGTGGTACACATTGCTTCCAATGGCACGGTGGAATTCATATGCCCGATTGATGCAGCAGAGCCGGATGAGTTGACGGCTCAGCTGCCCTCATTTGCAAACCGCTATAAAGGTCATGCGACTAAAGGCGACAAGCATCTGGCACGTCTCATCTATACACTGCATCATTCGTCACCGTTCCTTGGCGAGCGCACTGGCAGTTTCTGGCAGCCCCTTGCAACAGCACCAGCGGTTCGGTTCTGCAATACCATAGTATATGTCAATTAGAAATATCCAAGTCTTGTTGTTTGGCAGCGTTCCCTACCCCGCGCCTTGCGTGCCGCATGTTTCAGGAGGAGTGTCATATGAGGTGAAGACGGAGTCTTGGCGCGCAGCGGCGGGCGTTCTACATGCGCATCTACCGGTGACGAGATATTCAACTCCGTCTTGGCGCGCAGCGGCGGGCGTTCTACATGCGCATCTACCGGTGACGAGACTTTCAAGCGAAGCACCTTTCAACTTCAACCACCAGCTCAACTTCAGCAAGGGCGCTTCAACTTCAGCTATTGGCCTAGCGCAAGTGTGAGTGAGTTACCACACGGCGCAGTGCGTGCTCCAGCGAGTTGCTGAGCACTGCCAAGGCAAGGGCAGCCTCAATCAGTCGCTGAGCGCTGCCCCAGGCCCGGAGGCGGATTGGGGATTAAGCTATTTGGGACGCACTCATGCGAGCTGCTGAGCGCTGTCAACTTAACGGGCCTGGGCGGACTAGCGTTGCATAGTATGGCCTAGCTACGTCGTGCAAAGCAAGTTGCTGAGCAGTGCCAAGCGCTTGGGGGCGTACTGCGGGAGTCAGGACGGGCGCGCATGCGAGCTGCTGCGCCGCGCGGAGTGTGCGGTGCTCCTCACGTTGCTGAGCACTGCTACGGCTTGGAACAGGGGACGTGGCCATCGTAGCCGCCGACTGGGGGGGGGGGCGTCATGGGGGGATGGGTCGTCAGCCTGGTTGGTAGCGCGCGGGAACTCGGGCCGTATGCCATGAGACTGACCGCAGCCGAACTTCCAGCCTCTTTCCTCTGACACGGGGTGTAGTGGGGGGTTGCGCGAGTGCCTCAAGCGGGAGCACAGTAGTGTGGGGGTTGCGTGAGTGCCTCAAGCGGGGGCGCAGTAGTGTGGAGTGCTGGTTTGCATCGCAAGTTGTGCGTTTGTTTGCTAGTGTAGGCAATTACCGGGGCGTATGTAAGTGGTGCAGCCTCTTTGACGGGTGCAGCATTAGAGGCATATAGCCACACACTGGCAGTACTCCCCTCTGTTATTTCAGTACCATGACGTCAACATATGGTGCTGCTCTGCCGCTGCCGGTGTCGCCGCCACCGTGTAGCCGCAGCCGCCGCCTGGAGGGGTAGTATCTGCTTGTGATGCGCAATCAGGTGTTGCAATCGCATCGACAACACTTGGCGCGCAGTAAAGTGGTGCCAGGCGTGCTGTATCTGCTGAGGATTTGCATTGCTTATTTGCGGTAGGCCGGGCTTGCAGTAGCTCCTTGCACGCTTCACTGTTATTTGATCCAGACGGTCGATGACGTCATGGATGGGGGCGTATGTCGTGAAGCGGCCGCCATTAGCGTGCATTAGGATGATAGATGTGTGTTGGCAGCACGTAGCACGCCTTGAGGTGGCCAGGGCTCAATTGGAGAGTTGTGCCCGTATTTGTCAACAGTCACCTCAAGTTGAATGGCAGCAGCGCTCAGCTGCATTTGTGCTTGTGTTCGCCTAATGATCAGAAACCGATCTACATGCTTTAAGGAAGGCTTTTGTCTGCTTTTGCACCGCCACGTTTACCGGCGCCATGGCACTTGGTATCTGGAGGGAGTAGTTGCAAGCGCCGCTGCTTTCTCAAGGCAACATTCGCAGGCTTTGGGCTGTAACTGGAGCAATGGAGCAGTTCCTCACTCCTGAAGAGTCAACACTGTGAGCTGGGACACCACCCAGTCACCACAATGGCGATCTGGGCAGGACTATGCAACAGAGATCGCCATTGTGGTGACTGGGTGGTGTCCCAGCTCACAGTGTTGACTCTTCAGGAGTGAGGAACTGCTCCATTGCTCCAGTTACAGCCTAAAGCCTGCGAATGTTGCCTTGAGAAAGCAGCGGCGCTTGCAACTACTCTCTCCAGATACCAAGTGCCATGGCGCCGGTAAACGTGGCGGTGCAAAAGCAGACAAAAGCCTTCCTTAAAGCATGTAGATCGGTTTCTGATCATTAGGCGAACACAAGCACAAATGCAGCTGAGCGCTGCTGCCATTCAACTTGAGGTGACTGTTGACAAATACGGGCACAACTCTCCAATTGAGCCCTGGCCACCTCAAGGCGTGCTACGTGCTGCCAACACACATCTATCATCCTAATGCACGCTAATGGCGGCCGCTTCACGACATACGCCCCCATCCATGACGTCATCGACCGTCTGGATCAAATAACAGTGAAGCGTGCAAGGAGCTACTGCAAGCCCGGCCTACCGCAAATAAGCAATGCAAATCCTCAGCAGATACAGCACGCCTGGCACCACTTTACTGCGCGCCAAGTGTTGTCGATGCGATTGCAACACCTGATTGCGCATCACAAGCAGATACTACCCCTCCAGGCGGCGGCTGCGGCTACACGGTGGCGGCGACACCGGCAGCGGCAGAGCAGCACCATATGTTGACGTCATGGTACTGAAATAACAGAGGGGAGTACTGCCAGTGTGTGGCTATATGCCTCTAATGCTGCACCCGTCAAAGAGGCTGCACCACTTACATACGCCCCCGGTAATTGCCTACACTAGCAAACAAACGCACAACTTGCGATGCAAACCAGCACTCCACACTACTGCGCCCCCGCTTGAGGCACTCACGCAACCCCCACACTACTGTGCTCCCGCTTGAGGCACTCGCGCAACCCCCCACTACACCCCGTGTCATGCACGCCCTGTTATAGGGATATAACCCCTCCCCAACCCCTAAAAAGTCACCATAACGTAGGCGGTGCCTTAAGGTGCGCGCTGGTAGACGCGACTATGCACCTGCTGGAGAAAACGATACACCTGGCGCCTACTCTCCCCGCGTTTCCTTGAACGTTACAGGAAAGAGGCTGGAAGTTCGGCTGCGGTCAGTCTCATGGCATACGGCCCGAGTTCCCGCGCGCTACCAACCAGGCTGACGACCCATCCCCCCATGACGCCCCCCCCCCCAGTCGGCGGCTACGATGGCCACGTCCCCTGTTCCAAGCCGTAGCAGTGCTCAGCAACGTGAGGAGCACCGCACACTCCGCGCGGCGCAGCAGCTCGCATGCGCGCCCCGTCCTGACTCCCGCAGTACGCCCCCAAGCGCTTGGCACTGCTCAGCAACTTGCTTTGCACGACGTAGCTAGGCCATACTATGCAACGCTAGTCCGCCCAGGCCCGTTAAGTTGACAGCGCTCAGCAGCTCGCATGAGTGCGTCCCAAATAGCTTAATCCCCAATCCGCCTCCGGGCCTGGGGCAGCGCTCAGCGACTGATTGAGGCTGCCCTTTGCCTTGGCAGTGCTCAGCAACTCGCTGGAGCACGCACTGCGCCGTGTGGTAACTCACTCACACTTGCGCTAGGCCAATAGCTGAAGTTGAAGCGCCCTTGCTGAAGTTGAGCTGGTGGTTGAAGTTGAAAGGTGCTTCGCTTGAAAGTCTCGTCACCGGTAGATGCGCATGTAGAACGCCCGCCGCTGCGCGCCAAGACGGAGTTGAATATCTCGTCACCGGTAGATGCGCATGTAGAACGCCCGCCGCTGCGCGCCAAGACTCCGTCTTCACCTCATATGACACTCCTCCTGAAACATGCGGCACGCAAGGCGCGGGGTAGGGAACGCTGCCAAACAACAAGACTTGGATATTTCTAATTGACATATACTATGGTATTGCAGAACCGAACCGCTGGTGCTGTTGCAAGGGGCTGCCAGAAACTGCCAGTGCGCTCGCCAAGGAACGGTGACGAATGATGCAGTGTATAGATGAGACGTGCCAGATGCTTGTCGCCTTTAGTCGCATGACCTTTATAGCGGTTTGCAAATGAGGGCAGCTGAGCCGTCAACTCATCCGGCTCTGCTGCATCAATCGGGCATATGAATTCCACCGTGCCATTGGAAGCAATGTGTACCACATAGCCATCACAACTATCATCAGAGCCATCTACCCATGCAGCCAATGAAACTCTTATGATGTCACCTTTAGCATATGGGCC
>JAFCMP010000416.1:0-15684 GCA_017506865.1 Tribonema minus
CCTTGTGAACGTCTGCACGCGCGGGCGCACACGCCTGGTGCCCGTGTTGATGAGCCTGGACCACCGCCTCATGCAGGTGCGCTACTGGCGGGACTTCAATGTTGAGCTAAAGCTTCAACACAGGTGGAAAACGTGGGCAATGACTGCCATTGGCTACTTGTTGTTCATGTCATCCAGGCGGTGTGACAGACCCAGATTTGCAGGCCTTGGTGCAGCGGCACATGATGAGCCTACTGAGCTTTTGCGCTGGTGGTTCAGTTGCTCAGGGTCAGGGTTAGGTTTAAGTGCGACCGCATGGTCGCAAGGAGAGTGGCCGAGTACTAGGCAGCGTGTGGTGCGGGGAACGCGGAGCGCTGCTGCCCTAACCCTATCCCTAATTCTAGCGCTTAACCTAACCGAAACTCTATTTCTAAACACTGCTCCTAACCCTAAGCCCGGCTGCAAGAGAGTTCAAGCGCCCGCATGCATACCCATGTAGTCTACAATGGTTCGCTGCGGGGGATCCCTGACTGCCCCAAATGAGCCCCCAACCCCCCAGCGCAGTCAATTACGACTACTGTGAGGTACTTTCAAATCAAAGGTCACGTCATGCTCACCCTGCAAACCACTGAGTGCAAGGGGGGGGGGGGGCGCTTAGGTGCACACAGCGGATGCAAGAATAGCGTGGATCGCCATGCCCTGAAGATTGGGGCTTATCCAGAAGATTGACTAATCACAGCAAGATTCGACTTGCCCCAAATGAGCCCCCCCCCATCCCCCCTGGCGCGTTCACTTCAGACTACTTCAATGTATTTGAAAACAGGTCAGGTCGTGCTCACCCTGTAAAAGCACTGCATGCGATGGGAGCTGCGCCTGGGTGCACACTGCTGGTGCAGGTGCCCGTGTAGAGAACAGTGTGGATAGCCATGCCCTGAAGTTCTGGTTTTATAGACAAAGTAAATGGACTATGTGGTCACAGCAACAAGTGACTTCAAAGTAGTAGGTCATCGTTGTGCGCCCCCGCGGATCATGCACATTGTGAGCACCACCGAAATTCCTGGGGAGCCGCGCCACACCGCGACTGGCAGCCGCACGTACACAGCGCAGCGTGGAGCGTCCTTTGAAGTTTAATTACACCAATCACATGTCCTTGATGTATATTTCTTTTTTTTTCACGGCTGCAGAATATATGCAAATTGTGAACATGACTGAGTTCCTGGGCAACCGACGTGCATCTTGGAGCGTCCTCTCTTGAAGTTTCATCAGACACTTTCTTGTGTTCGCGGCTGCAGATCATGCACATTGTCAACACCACCGAGTTCCTGGGCAGCCTCGCAACGGCACGATTGGCAGGCGCGCGCCTGCGGTGCATCGTGGAGCGTCTCCTCTTGAAGTTCCATCACACCAACATGCCCTTTGATGTAAATGTCTGTCTGTCATGCAGATCATGCACATTGTGAACACGACCGAGTTCCTGGGCAGCCTCGCTGCAGCGCGACTTGCAGGCGCTCGCCTCCAGTGCATCGTGGAGCGCCTCATAGCATCGTTCGGTGCGGACTTCTGGCAGAGTCCAAGCGTGCTGCAGATAGCGCTCGCCTACATGGCCATCTTCCTGCGGCTGCTGAGCGCTGATGAGGTGGGTAGGGTAGGCATGTATCACCTTCCTGCGGCTGCTGAGCGCTGAAGAGTGTGCAGGGTAGGCATGTATCAACTTCGGCTGCTGAGTGCTGCCGAGGTGTGCAGGGTGTATCATCTCCCTGCGGCTGCTGAGCGCTGGTGAGGTGCGTAGGTAGGTATCTCCGCCGCTTGTGCCAGCAGTACACTGCTGATGACGTAAATTGATTTTGCACACTTGACTGCTCTCATACTTCTATAACAAGCCCTCTAAGCCAGCGGCTAAGACGGTGATAGTCACACACGATAGCTGGATGTTGAGAGGCTTTGGATCATTGCATAGGCCTGCCTATGAAGCAGCCCTGCAGTGAGAGATATCTAGTCAACGTTCACTTTCTTGTGCACACGTGCTTGTGTGTAGAATTGTTGTAAATGACAAAAACACAGCAAGCCCGGGCATGCCAGCTCAGCAGTTGAACATTTGGAATGTCTCTGTAGTTCACGTACTTCTTAAAGGAAAACGCAATGGCCATGCGGCAGTGGCAGAGCATGGCAACAAACCGTTGTGAGCTGCACAGGCGTTGTTTTCTCCGCGCTGCATGCCAACTCCTGTGTGAAGTAATCATAAGCCAAACCCTATTAGCGTCCGTGCTCACTCACTTGACCCTACATGTGTCCGTGCTCACTCGCTTGTGGACATGACTGCGCTGACTCGTGACTCGTGAGTTGACTCGCTATCCAAAAGCATTTGACAAAGCGTGCTGCTTGTGTTCTGGCCCACCGCACTTGCATTTGCGCCCTATTCGGCGTGAGCACTCTCTCCGTCACTGCGCACACGTTCGTCGATCAATTATGGGGAACCGCATGGGTATGCAAATTCAGGTGCTGCTGCTCATATACATGCATACCTACCTGCACGTGCGACTTGCGCGGCACGCCTCAACAACGGCTGCCACAGCGGTGTTGCCAAGCGGCACTCGGGAACAACGATTGCCATGACAAAGCGTAGGGGTAGGGTTAGGGTTAGGGTTGAAGTTAGGGTTAGGGTTAGGGTTGCGGTTAAGCATCCGTGCTGCATCCATTCAGCACGTGCATACACGACGACATGTTTTTTGGGTATGTGCGCGTCATGACCGCCATGCCCAAACAGCACATGCCAGCACATCGTGCAGCATCTGACGCACCTGGTGGTGTTAAATTTTACGGTTAGGGTTAGGCTAACCCTAATTCTAACCCTAACCCTAACCCTAACCCGGTGTGCAGGACAGCTGCATGCACATTGTGCCTCTGACGCGCGCTGCCACTCCTGGATGGCTTGCGGTTCACGGCACGGCTGCATGCAGGTGGTGCAGCACATGCATACTTGGAAGTACATACATTCGCACCTGCATCGGGCCGCACGTCTCAGCCGCGGCTGCCCTGATGCGCACCCCCCGAACCTGTTCTCTGCAGGAGGGCTGCATGCAGATGGTGCAGCACGTCGTGCGCACGATCTGCAACGCGCCGGGCCTGCTGCGCGTGCCCTCTTGGCGCCACAGCGTAAGTGGAACTTCAAGTTGAACTTCCACCGCGCAGCCTGCACAGCCTGCGCAGCCAGCGTATCATAACATGCGCACACTTGAAGAAATATGCAGCCAGCACAGCACGGCATGCTCGTACTTGAAGCAAGTCATTGAATTATTGTTGAGAAGTCTGCGAGACGCCGGGCCTGCTGCGCGTGCCCGCTTGGCGGCACAGTGTGAGTGGCTTTCCCGCCGCGTATGCAGTAGCTTGCATAGCTTATGCAGCCAGCAAAGCATGGCGCGCATGTGCTTTTGCCGCGTGGCAGCTCAGTGCGAAGGCGTTCACCGGCGTACAGCATGCGTAGCTTGTATAGCCAGCGTAGGCACAGCATGCAAGTTTCTGGGGTGCAAGGCGTTCGTGTGCAAGTGTGTTGTCCCGCCTTTTTGCTACTTTTGTGTGCGTAGCCTGCGCAGCCAGTGTAGCATCGCATGCATGCACTTGTGGTGCAGGGCAGGCGTCCTTCCACTGCGCAGCGTGCATTGGGGATGCTGCCTGTTGCGCTTGTACCAAAGTTGAAGTTGCAACAAGTTCACTGCGTGCACCATATATTTGCCACAACGTCACTCTATCACTCGTTCTCATGCCATCAAAGCTCAACTCGACGATCAGCACCCTAACTCACAATCGAGCGCTGTGCCCTGCCTACGTGACACGCTCCAGATTCACTGGATAGCGGCGCTGCTTGCGAGCGCCGGAATGCACGCAGCGTACGCGTCACTTGCGGCTGCGTATAACACGCTCGGCTTTGCAGGCGGCCGTGACGCTCTGCACACCGATGAGCACACCAAGGCGCACCTGTGCTGCTGCAGGTAGGTATGGGTATCCCGAGGTGTGTGGGCATGTAGTATAGAAGTACAAGGTCTTGTGTAGGTGGGTAGGTAAGTGATGTGCTTCCTAACCAACTTCAAGCACGTGGGCCGTCATGCAGGTGGGGGGGGGGGGGGCTATCTGTAAACATGTGCGAGAATGGGGGTCAACGCTTGCGTGTGTATGTATGTATGCAGGCATAAGGGTAGGTATGCCTCGCATGCAAAGCACGTCAGTAGGTATATGCTCTTTGAGAATCTGCGCTCATGATGTTGCGCCTGCTCACCGCGCAATGTCACTGCATGCGCAGCACATCACACAGATCGTTAGAGATCGTGAGCGTGCTTCTGCGCAGGTGAGCACCAGTGCTGCTGCAGGCACGTCCGTGCGTATACGCCTTTGCAAGGGAGGCATGTGCGCCGTTTTGAACATGGGTATGTATGTATGCTCTCATGCAGGTGGGCACGCCAACGCGCTCCCGTGTCCCTGCAGCGATGTATCACTGCGCGATCTTCACCGTGGTTAGTCTGAGGGGGGGGGGGGGGCGGCGCGGCATATACCACTAATTATGCGCGGCATATACCGCTAATCATATGTATTGATAGGGCCATATGCACCCCCCCCCCTCCCCTGGGCCCGCCCCTGTTGGCCACTTCCGCTGCGCTGCGACTGTGCGCTTCTAGATTGTATGTCTACAACAATCAATCATATGTTTCCAAGTAACCACCAGTTCGGAGGACATTATTGTGCAGTTGACAAGGACAAGTGCGTGTGCATGTGTGCTCCCTCCACCCCCGTTCCCCCCCCCCTCAGTCACTTCCTCTGTGCCGCGACGGCGCGTGTCGTGGCCGACAACCTCGCGCGCAACTTATCTGCAGTACTATCTATAGATAGGGCTACTGACGTATGCTCCCCCCCCCCCCCTCCCCCCCATGCTGCCAGCCACTTCCGCTGCGCAGCGACAGCGCGCGCCGTGGCCGACAACCTCGCGCGCGGCGCCGCCAGCATCTTCACCGCCTACACGCTGCTGCACGTCGAACGTGCCAGGGTGGACGCGATAGACCTGTCCTCGCCGCCTGCGCCCATGTACGTGAGCATGGGGCGCGCCATGTCGGTGAAGTTATACAGAAGGGAGCGTCGCCGCGGCAGCGGCACTCGTGAAGTTGAAGATGAGGGTGGGGCGCACGAGGGGGGGCCCATCAACATTGCGGGTGCAACAATCATCATCAGCAGCAGCGGCGGCGGTGGCGGCGGCAGCAGCAGCAGTGCTCACAACACAGGTTTGGAGAAACCACCTCAAAGACGTGTGTGGAACTCTGGTAATGAAGTGGCAAAATGACATCTTTTCGTGCAGGCGTCTGAGGTAGGGGGGGGAGGTGTGGTGCTAGAGGCTAGGGTTAGTACTGCTGAGCAGTGGCATCATTTCCAGCAGATGCAGATACAGCGCTCAGCAACATGATTATGTGTGCTCCTTGTTGCTCGCATGCAGACGCACGGCGCTCATGACGGTTTCAGAAGCTATGAGCACTTGCTTCTATTGGCCTGATGCCACTCATGGCCTGCAGCCATTCACATGAGTTGTCAACTGCTACCACAGTCAGGGCCACAATGGGTTTGCTGACGCTCGAGCTCAAGGGCTAGCGAAGGACTGGCCAGACACTCTTGCATGCCCTTGCTCATCTCTAACCCCATGATCAATGATGCACTATGTCAATCACATCATGCACTGCTGTTCTGCGCCTTTTTGCTCGCAGCAGAGGGATTGGCAGATTCCAGATTTAAAACTGCTGCTGCCGATGTGGTGCAGCAGCACCGGCAGCAGCAGCAGCAGCAGCATCACCTTCACCACTACCAGCAGCAGCAGCAGCAGCACCGCCACCAGCAGCCACAGTGGCATTGGCAGCAGCAGCCGCAGCAGCAGTTTGTAAATGCACACGAGGCACTTGATGCGGCGTCAGTGCACGCGCAGGGCTCCGAGTCGGATGTCGCAAGCGCAGATAGCCCTGCGTATGGCTTCAGCACACACGCCCATGCAGAGCTGCAGCACCTCCCGTGCTACGCCACCAGCACTCCCAAAGCGGCGCTGCACAGCTGTAGCGGCGGTTTGGCTGGCACTACCATATGCGCCCCCCCCTGTGCGCTGATCGACGACACAGATGTTGAAGTTGACGAGGCACTGCTTGCGCAGCTTGCTGATGATCTGAGCGACGATGCCCTGCTTGACATGGCGAACGCGTGCCTCCCGCTGCTGGACGCGCCCGCTGCTGCCGTGCCGCTGTTGCCGCCGCCGCCGCCACACGCACCGCCGCTGCTGCAACAGCCGCCTCTGCTGCAACAGCCGTATCTGCCGCTGGTCCCGCCCGCTGCTGCCGTGCCACCGCCACCGCACGCGCCGCTGCTGCTGCGCCAGCCACCTCTGCCGCTGCCAGAAGCGCGGCAGCGGGGTTTGCCAGGCAATTCTGGTACAGGCACTGGTGGCGCTGGCAGCGGCAGCACCGGCGTGGGTGGGTTTGCCTCTGTGAAAGCAAAGACAGAACGCGTGGGATCCTTACAGGCGTACAGCAGCAGCAGCATGGTGAGCAGCGGCGGCACACCTGCTAGTTTTGCAGCGCATTTGGCAGCGTCAGCGTCAGCAGCAGCAGCAGCAGCAGCAGCCACTGCGGCAGCAGCAGCAGCGGCGGCGGCGGCAGCTGCAGCCGCGGCAGCAGGCGTCCGTCCATCAGTGCCACTGGTACATGATGGCCGCACTCGTGATGATCACAGTGACGTCCTAGGCATCGCCGCACCGGTACCATGCGAGTCCAGTGCAGGCTTCGCCGTTCCACGTTCTGCCGCCGCCCTCATGCTGCCGCAACGGGGCCCTGAACTTTTGCTGCTGGAAATGGCAACAACGGTGGCGGCATCAGCGATGATCATGCAGTGTCTGTGCACAACGCCCAGTCTACCCGGTCGTTGGCGCTCAAAGAAGACGCCTCCGGCTTTGCAGCCGACACTTTCATTGGCAGTGGCGGCAGTTGTAGTGGCAGCGGCGGCCAAAGCAGCGGCAGCGGCGGTGGCGGCAGCAGCAGCGGCATCCATGCTGGTGGCAACGGCGGCAATGGAATGCCATCGCTGGGTGCGCCGCTTGTTGTGGAGGACAGCTGCCTTTTGGACCCGAGTTTCGTTGAGCTGATGTTTGAAGATATCGTGTAGACGATAGGTTTTGAGCTCTTGTATTGTCACCAAAAGTTTTCACTGGTTTGAAATGCCATCATGCATGTTCCAGTGGATGTCAGCACAGCTCTTCTGGTTTACTCACAGTCAACGACAGGCCAAAGAGTGCATGCACTTGCCCTATGGCACTGTAACTGAGGCATCTAGGCTGCCGATGCCTAACAAGGTATGAGTGTCTGCCGTCCACGACGTGCTGTGAGTCACAGCACATCGAACTGAAACTGTTTGAATTGCGAGCCTGTTCTTCGGGTGTGAAATACACCCCAAAGTGCACTTCGCTGAATACATTTATGCTGCTCTACACACGTGCTTACTGTTGCCTTTTGTCACTCTACCCGTCTGCAGCAAGACATGTAGCCTGCTATAAGAAGACACACACAGAGATGGACGACGTAGACTTGATGACGCATGCATGTGTCACTGCTCAGCAGCTGGTCGCTCCATTCATGTCTGTTTCAGTTGCATTGCTGTGTTTGCCTGGCTCCTTTTCTTGATTCTTGCTCAGAGCGCGACAAAACTCAGATGGTGAAAGTCAAGCTTGTACCATATTGACATGTACTTTTATTGATTTCGCTTCGCAAGGGGCGCGAAAAGCCCTCTCTTTGGATGTGCACTCAATGCAACATTCCTTCTCCGAAGAGATACTCAAACGCAAACAGGCTCCCCCTCTTCACACTACCACCAACACCCCACAACCAAACCCTACTTAGGGTTGCCCAGCCGTGAGGCACACTTGTCCCGTCTTCAAAAAGATTTATGCAGGCCTGGGTCGCCTTTGACAGCGCCCAGAACTGAGGACCATGCTGACACGTCTGAATCACGCCTCTAGGCAAAATGATCACTGGGCACCAGGCACTGGTGCTAAGGGTATCAATGCTGTTGCTACGAAGAGTCCAACCCAACCCCAACAAACCCCACCCGAACCCCGATCGGTCCCCACTATCATGCTGCACCAAAGTGCCTAAGCTACTGCCTCTACACGACCAGACCCACTTTGAGGCCTCCCGTGTCTCTGCCAAAATGCTCCTAACCTGAACAGCTTTGTGCAGGCCTGGGCTACTGGTAGCAGCGCCCAGAACTGAGGACAATGGTCATGGATCACTAAGTGCCAGGCACTGGTGCTGCAAAGGCTGATGCTGTCACTCCAGCAAGCATATCTACTAAAACCCGCCCTTCTATTTGCTAGTGTTACCCCCCCCGGTGTCCCCGGCCGCACACTGGAACCCCTGCTGCGAATTCCTTCCTCCTGCTGCTCCTGCTCCTGCTCCTCCGCGCCGCTCCCGCCAAGCAGCTGCCGCCGCCTGCCCCGTCGCCGCGCACAGGCGCCGCTCTCTAACCACATGCCTTGGACAACACTCCGCAGAGTTGTATGACTTACAATCAAGGGTGCCGCGAGGCCCCAAGATAAGTGTCCTTATGTCGGTTGTGGGTTGAAGGCGTGCGCCATCGCCGGCGGCAGGGACGGCGGCGGATAGGCTCCGGTCTTCGACGGTGTGGTTGCAGGTGTTGGTGTTCGCGTTGATGATCTTGGCGCAGCAGGCAGCAGGCTTGACACTCGGTCGCTGCGTCGGCGTAGGCCACCAAGCAGGCGAAGCCGCCACCTGCCTGCGCCGTCGCCGCATCGCTGACCCTCCCCACGGACAAGACTCTGGTACCCTTCATGTGACAGATGTGACAAAGTGTCCCAATTTGCATCGACGATCACTTCTGAGCTTAGTAATACATGTAGATTCCTTACAGCTAGATGCCAATCATCTGGGCTTTTTCGCGCCCTGAGCGAGAATTAATAAAAAGTACATACGCCAAGTTGAGTACAGCCTGCACGAGATGCGGATAGGTATGTAGCTGTAGCATGTAGCACCATGGCGTAGCAGAGATTATGAAAAGAATATCATGGCGGCGGCGGGAGGCCCGTGTTGCCAACTCTGAATCAGCGCAGAAATGCAAGGAATCCGATCTAGCGTGCGCACAAGCGCAGGATATTAGCACCAGTGCTGCAGATGGCAATGGCGCTTGTCAACAGGACGATGGCACGAGTGGCAGCAGCAGAGCAACTGGAGACGGACGCGCAGCGCACAAACGCAAGAGGGTACAGAATGACGGTTGGTCAATTTCCGATCAAACAGGCGAAGGGAGGCACACGGGCGGGCAAAGTGCAGTCAAGCGCTCTAGAACAGGTCATAACAGTCTGGAACAGCAACGTCTGATGCTAGACGACGAAGCTGGAGGTGGAGGCAGTGCGGACCCGGAGTACAAGTGCAACTTATGCGACCTCGTGGTGAAGAAGGCCAGTCGCTGCTCTCGTTACAGCAGAGGTTAAACGCCCACATCGCGGCGAAGCACCAGCGCGAACACCACAGTGGGACAGCAACAACGTTCCTGGAGCGCTCCGACCTCAGCACCTCGCACTTGCAAACCATCTACACCGAGTGTGCCTTGTGCAAAAACCTGTT
Organism: Tribonema minus; assembly: GCA_017506865.1. Taxonomy (NCBI): domain Eukaryota; class Xanthophyceae; order Tribonematales; family Tribonemataceae; genus Tribonema; species Tribonema minus. The sequence continues at coordinate 9,630 of JAFCMP010000416.1, forward strand.
TCATGCCAACAAGACATTCAGAGTGGACAGCAGCGATGCCAGCGCGGGCAAGCACTGCCGCAACTGCAGGCCTATCACTTCACCCGCTGCAGTGGCGGCAACATTGTCAACAATAGCATCAGCAGCACCGCTAGCACCTGATGCATCGACGGCAACAGCTACCACGTCGCTGCCACAGCAGCAACCGGCGTGCACGCCCATCGGCAACCCCTACGCAAAGGGACCAGCGCACGCGCAGCAGGCACCTGCTGCTCAGGCTGGTGGCAGCAGCTCCTCCGGCAGCTCAAAGAGGCCGGAACGCGGGGGCAGCAGTGCTACACGAGGGGGTCGGGGTCGCAGTGGAGGGCGCGGACGTGGCAATGGAGGACGCGTTCGCAGCGGCAGCAATGATGCAGACATCAGCAGTAGCAGAGCGACTAGCGGCAGCAGAACCGGAGGCGGCAGCAGTTGCGGTGCCGGCGGCGGCAGTGCAGCCGGTACTAAGGACAGCGGCGCTGGCAACGGCCGCAGCAGTGATGCCAGCAGCCGCAGCGGCGGTGCTAGCAACAGCGGCAGTGGCGCGCGAACTCAAAACGGCCGCGGTGGCCGTGGCAGCGGTCGCAGCAGCGACAGCGGCGGACGAGGCTGTGGTCGTGGCGGCCGCGGCGGCGGCGGAGGCGGCCCCAGAGCGGCAGGTGCGGCGACAGCAGCGGCAGCGCCAGGCCCTGCAGGCGCAGCAGGTGGGGCAGGTGGGCTTTTCACGTGGACCATCTCAACCCCCGCAGTCGCAGCAGTGCTTGACAGCATCAGCCTCGATGAGCTGTGCAAGCTGCAGTTCGCGACAACTAGAAGCCTTGCTAGACCACGCAATCGTCGCTATGTGGGAGCTGCACTGGAGAACGCAGCAACACATCTGTTGACACACACAATGACGATGTTCGTCAATGCGGCGCGGGAGCCAGATTCCGCAGGGCGGGTGCAGCGACTGCAAAGATCCACGATTCTACACCACCTCATGCCATCACTCATCACCTCCACCGATGGCGCACCTGGCATCACTCGCTCCGACAGAATCAGAATGTTGGCACGCGGTGAGCTTGACCGGTTGGTGCCAGCGCTCCTCGCACACGCGCGTGCGCACCGGCGCTGGCGCGCGCGCCAGCAAACGGAGGCAGCGATCAACGCCTACGTCCTACAGTGCATGGGCACACGGGGGGGGCTACAGCAGGCAGCGCGTTTCCTTCAGCCCAAAACGGTGGCGATACCTGATGATGACTGCTTTGCCGCCATGCAGTCCAAACACCCCCCCGCTGCGCCAGGGGAACAACTCCATGAGCTATCCGGCATGGTTGATCAGCTTGTGGCGAAAGCAGCCGACATGCCAGCAGAACTCAGCCTGTCACAGGGGGAGGGAATTGAGCCAGAGACGGATGCCAAGCTCGTCCAGCGAGCAAGCCCTTACAGTGGAGCAGGCCCATCGGGGCTGCGCTACAGCCACCTGCAGGATGCGCTACGCACAAGCTGGGGACGGCATGAGTTTGCTGCTGTCCTCACACGGTGGCTTCAGACCGTTATGCGGGAGGCTGCGCGGCTGCCGGATGCCTTCTGGCAGTTGCATGGCGCGGGGCGCCTGACGCCACTTGCAGAACAACAGGAAGATGGTACAGCTAAGCAGCGGCCCATCATTTGCGGCGAGGTGCTGCAGCGACTATGCACTTCGGTGTACGTGGCAGACCGCAAAGACTTCCTGGCGGAGCTCCTTGAGCCAGACGGGGGGCAGGATGGGGTAGCCGTCTCAGCAGGAGCGGAGAAAGCGGCCATGGCCGGCAAACTCGCGTATGAGCTCGGTCACTGGCAGTTCATGCTGGACCTCAAGAATGCCTTCAACATGGTGTTCGTCCTGGCGGCAGCGGAATGGGTAGCAGCACAGCTGCCGGACTTCCTCGACTACTTCATTGGCACATACGTTCGCACTCGGCCACGCCTGCTGTTCCAGCACGTCGACGGCTCCACGCGTATCATCATGTCTCAGCGCGGGTTTAAGCAGGGGGACCCCGCGGCACCGATGCTCTTCTGCGGCGCCATTGCTCAGTGCTTGAAACGGTTCAATGAGGCGGCGGCCGCGCAGCGCGCGCGGAGGCGGATGGGCGCCTACATGGACGATGCCAACGTCCGAACAGGCGCTTGCACGCTGACTCAGGATGACATACAGGCGGTGGCGCAGCTCAAACAATACTTTGCGGAGGTGGGGCTGGAGCTAAACCTCACCAAGTCACGCGCGCTGCCTGGCAGGGGGCATGTGGTGACAGACCACGAGCGGCAACTGCTGCAGCAGCTGGGCGTTCAGCTAGTGGGGGATACGGATGAAAATCAGAACCGTGGAGCTGTGTTGCTGGGGGTGCCGGTGGGCCACAGCAGCTTTGTGGACGCATGGCTGCGCAGGGAAGCGGGTGCAGGCGGGGCAGGGGCTCGATTTGCAGAGCGATGCGCGCGCCTGACATCTCCGAGGGCTATGTTCAGGTTACTGCGCTACTGCGTGGTGCCTCGCATGACGTACTGCCTGCGCACCATTCCCACTACGCAGACAGCGCCAGCCGCCAAGGAGTGGGATCGGGTCACGCAGTGGGTGCTTGAGCACTCAATGGGCCTGCAGCCACCAGGCCAGACCTGGCGCCAGTTTGAGCAAAGTGGGGCCCACTTCCATCTGGCAGCGCACGGCCCAGCCTTACAGCAAGCGCGACTCCCAACACGGCATGGCGGCCTTGGGGTTTACCAGCGCCTGCGACATCGCTGATGCTGCGTATGTGGCGGGCACGTTGCAAGCGCTGCAACCAGCACTCTCTGGATGGGCGGGGGTGCTGCAGCAGGCGGCTCCTCAAGCGGCTGCAGACAACGCTGCTGAGGATGCGGCAACACAAGCGGCACCGGCAGCAGCGGCAGCAGCACCAGCACCAGCAGCATCAGCAGCGGCAACTGTTACAGCGGCAGCGGCGGTTGCCAGTGGAGGCGCGACCGCTCCGGCAGCGGCAACTGCATCAGCGGCTGGCCGCGCTTATGGCGCAGCCATTCCGGCAACACACGACGCAGCTGCCGCTGGATCAGGGGCCGCGGCGGCAGCACAGGCGGCACCAGCGGCAGCAGCAGCAGCGGCGGCGCACGGCGCAACTACTCCGGCGGCAGCAGCAGCGGCGGCAGCAGCAGCTGCTCCAGCATCAGAGGCTGCTGCAGCAGCGGCAGCACATGTTGCACCTCAAGTGGCCTCGGCGGCATCACTAACTGCAGCATTAACAGCAGCGGCTGCGGGCATAGGCAACACAGCTGCTACAGGCCCTACTAGCCTAAGGGCTGCTGCAGCACCTGCAACAAGAGCAGCGTCGGCAGGCGGCGCCGCAACCGTGCCGGCTGCGACAGCGGCAATGGCGGTGGCAGCGGCCAATGCGGCAGGTGCTGCACCAACACCTGCGGCAGCAGCAACACCACTGGCAGCAGCAGCAACGGCAGGCGGCGCAGCTGCAGCACCAGCGCACGCAGCAGCGGCAGCCGTCAATGCAGGCGCTGCGCGTTCCACACCAGCAATGCTACAAGGCGCAGCAGCAGCAGAGGTGGCGCGCCTGCCCCTCATGCGGACGATCGCCACAGCTGCCACATCTCTACGTGCAGCAACAGGTGACAAGCTGGAACATATACTGCCACCAGCGCTAACGCCACTGCAGCAGCAACCACCTACGCAGCAGCCGCCGCTGCGGCCGACAGCAGGTGGTGGCATTGGTGCGGATGCTGCTTGCGTACTTGACGCCAGTGCTCTGCAGTTGCAGTGTAGCCTGAAGCGCCCCAATCAGAGTGCGCTTGCAGATGCCGTCGCTAGCTTGCAGATAAGGTGGAGGCGGACCTGCAACAGCTGCCGCAGGGCACGCAACGCACGCAAGCACTTGCTCGATTCCGGTCGCAGCGCCACATGCACTCAATCGGCATGGCATTCCTCAACGAGCCCATGTACTCCACAACGGCTTCGTTCGATGGCCTATCCTGGCAGCTGGCCGTCAAACGCGCCATCGGAGTAGAGGAGCAGACGGCAGGCTGCAAGCTGTGCGGGAAGTCGCCGGGCGGCACCCTGCATGCACGGCTGTGTCAAGCGCCACGGGTCAAGGCGCACGACACCATTGTCCACAATAGCGTCAAGAGGGCCACGCAGCGCATCCTGCGGCAATACCTCAAAACGGGACTGGTGGACGAGGACTACACGCCGTTTCTGGGGTCCGCCGGGCCGCCGGGGAGTCGCAGGATGGACATCGTGCTGCCTGCCGACGCCTTCCCGGTGACCGGCTACGATGACCCGACATGCCACCTACCGCTCATGGTGGACGTTACCTGCTTCGAGGCACAGGTGGCGTCGCGGGCGGCGAAGACTGCAGCAGACCCCGAGCGATGCTGCCGCAACCAAGAGGGCGCCAAGACTACCCACTATTCTGGTCATTATGATCAGAATTGCTACAAACTTGCCACTTTGGCAATAGGGTCATTTGGCAGCATCGGGGAGCAGGGGCGGAAGCTGCTGGAGGCTGTGGCGACGGAATATGCCAGCAGGATGTCAGTGCCCGGAGGAGCGCGCCCTAAAGTTCTCAAGGGCATCGGCCTGGCGCGCTTACGCTCGGCACTGTCGGCAGCGCTCCACATGGCGTACTCTGGCCGTGTCATGACACACATGGCAGAATCCAGGGGGGGGGGGCACATGGAGGAGGACGTAAGGGAGGACCCCGAGATGCCATTTGGCGGCGGCGGCGTTTGAGTGGTTGTCGTTGCGACAGTTTCAGACTGTCATACGACATGTAGATTCCTTACAGCTAGATGCCAATCATCTGGGCTTTTTCGCGCCCTGAGCGAGAATTAATAAAAAGTACATACGCCGACGCAGCGACCGAGCGTCAAGCCTGCTGCCTGCTGCGCCAAGATCATCAACGCGAACGCCAACACCTGCAACCACAACGTCGAAGACCGGAGCCTCTCCGCCGCCGTCCCTGCCGCCGGCGATGGCGCACGCCTTCAACTCACAACCGACACAAGGACACTATCTTGGGCCTCGCGGCACCCTTGATTGTTAGTCATACAACTCTGCGGAGTGTTGTCCAAGGAATGTGGTTAGAGAGCAGCGCCTGTGCGCGGCGACGGGGCAGGCGGCGGCAGCTGCTTGGCGGGAGCGGCGCGGAGGAGAAGGAGCAGGAGCAGCAGGAGGAAGGAATTCGCAGCAGGTTCCAGTGTGCGGCCGGGGACACCGGGGGGGGTAACACTAGCAAATAGAAGGGCGGGTTTTAGTAGATATGCTTGCTTGAGTGACAGCATCAGCCTTTGCAGCACCAGTGCCTGGCACTTAGTGATCCATGACCATTGTCCTCAGTTCTGGGCGCTGCTACCAGTAGCCCAGGCCTGCACAAAGCTGTTCACGGTTAGGACCATTTTGGCAGAGATAAGGGAGGCCTCAAAGTGGGTCTGGTCGTGTAGAGGCAGTAGCTTAGGCACTTTGGTGCAGCATGATAGTGGGGACCAATCAGGGTTTGGTTGGGGTTTGTTGGGGTTGGGTCGGACTCTTCGTTGCAACAGCATTGATACCCTTAGCACCAGTACCTGGTGCCCAGTGATCATTTTGCCTAAAGGCGTGATTCAGACGTGTCGCATGGTCCTCAGTTCTGGGCGCTGTCAAAGGCGACCCAGGCCTGCACAAATCTTTTCCAAGACGGGACAAGTGTGCCTCGCGGCTGGGCAACCCTAAGTAGGGTTTGGTGGTAGGGTGTTTGGTGGTAGTGTGAAGAGGGGGAAGCCTGTTCGCGTTTGAGTCTCTCTTCGGAGAAGGAATGTTGCATTGAGTGCACATCCAAAGAGAGGGCTTTTCGCGCCCCTTGCGAAGCGGAATTAATAAAAGTACATACAAAGTGCCCCGCCCCCCCCCCCCCCCCCCCCCCAACTGCTCACCCTTTGGACCCTGCGTGTTGTCATCACACGCAACGAGTACTTTATGGCGATCTTTTTTGCATTGGCATACATAGTGGTGCAACTGCAGAGCTCGGGGACGCCGAATCACCGC
>JAFCMP010000417.1:0-15512 GCA_017506865.1 Tribonema minus
GCACTGTGCTCAGGGGGGGGGAAGCAGATGTTTTACGCAAGGCCGGGTTAGCTAAGCGTCAATCCTCATTGAGCTGAGCATATCGCTGGCGCGGGAGTTGGCGGAGCGCGTCATGGCGTACACACGTGGAGCGCGAATGCTGGGCTGTGTTGCGGCGCCGGTATCCAAGCTCCTAGGGCACAGCGCAGACTAGGCTGCTGCGTTGACGCAAGCTTTTCGATTGGCATAGGCAATCCGGCCTCCCTTGGGCCTTTATAAATACAAGTCCATACGTAAGCAATAGTACTCAGGGACGGAGAGGCCGCTGGCGGAGCGGCGGCGCGGAAGGCGAGGATGCACAGGGGACACTGAGGGCACAGCAGCACCGCACGCTCAACCTGTCGGCCTGGCTACAGCCGAGGACTAGAGAGCGGATTTTCGCTCCACCGCGGCCTGAGGCGAACAAGGCCAGACACGCAGCGTGGGTCGCCGGTGTAAGCAAGTAAGCCTCGCATTGATATTGCTAAAGCTACCTACGCACACAGCGACATCGGCCGAAGCACAAGAAGGGCAAACTAAAAAAAAAAAAAAAAAAAAAAAAAAACATCAGACGATATCGCCGTCGACGGATCGGGAAGGGGGAACCTAGGGCACACTGGATCGCAGGGCAGTAGATAGCAGTTCACCAGATTAAGGTTTGAACGCTTGCTGACCAGCTTGATTTGCAGCCGCACAAGGACCTCGCCTGGCAGAGACTGACTGCATTCAGCACACGCACAGACACGACAGGACCACGACACTGCAGCGGCAAGGACACGAATTGCACAGCATTGCATTCAGCCCAGCTGCCTTGTGTTGGTCAGAGGCAGAGAGCTTGAGCACACCGACTCGTTCCACCACCGCTCGTTTCACGACGGCGGGAGAAGCACCTCAACAGGTACACCAGAGCAGGGCGGGATCTTGAACTGAAAGTGGTATAGTTGTGCAGGGGAGTGTTCGCGGTAGGCAGCCGCGCATTCGAGACCGAGCCTGGGCTTTTTTTTTTTTTTTTTTTCTCGCGCCTCAAAGTCGCCTTTCAAAGCTATGGCTCTCCACTGGCTTACCAGCCCTGCCTCACGTGGGGAGGGGTCACCTCTGAAACGCAAACGGGAACAGCGCAACCACGGGCTGAATACTGGCTTGTGGTGGTGGCAGGTCAAAGCTGCACGCCAATCTGACACACGCCGCAGACGCCGCCATGGTGTTGGCCGTTGGGTACGCCTAGTGATACCGCCGCCGCCACCGATCCCGGCCCCGCCGCCAATCCCGGGCCCGCCGCCGATCCCGGGCCCGCCGCCGATCCCGGGCCCGCCGCCGATACCGGGCCCCCCGCCGATACCGGGCCCGCCGCCGATACCGGGCCCACCGCCGATACCGGGCCCGCCGCCGATACCGGACCCGCCACCGATACCCGGCCCGCCACCACCTCAGCTGATGGCCCAGAGCTCTAGACCGCGGCCGATGCCAGAGGTGCCAGTGTGCAGTCAGGTTGCAGAGCTGTGCAGAAGCATGCGCAGACTACACTTGTCGTCAGCCGACTCGGACGAGCCTCAGGGCAGTGGCAGCCACGCGCACGTCAAGAAGCGCCGCCGCCATCTGTCTAGCCCAGGTGCCGCTAATCACTGTGACAGGGGATGCTCACAGACGAAGCGCCCGCGGCATCAGCCTGCCAGTGACTCGGAGTCTCAAGCGGCGAGTTTACGGGAGGCACTGCCGCCAGCAGCGATGATTGTACTGAGCTTGGTGGTACTACCGCCACCAGCGGCAAATAAACGCCGTCGGGCGACACTGCCGCCGGATTCACCAGTAGCGACAACGCCAATGCCAAAACGACGTTCGCGGCGGAAAACGCCTTTAGTGACGGCTGCCACTGCCGCACCAGCGGCGGGGCCCGCACCGGCCAACCCGGTGGTTGCACAGCCACGGACGACTGTCACAGCCGCCGCTGCATGCGGTCGCAAGGTTACCTCCGACTTAACGGCGGCGGCAACGCCACGTGCGGCAGACATGGTGCCAAAACCGCCGGCAGGCGCTGCCGCATCAGATGGCCAACGCGGGGCAGCTGCATCCCGGCGGGGTCGGCGTCGCGGCGCCAGCGCCGGGCCGCCCCTGGGACGCCTCGGAAGCATTGGCAGCATCAACCGCCCAGAGTCGCCGTCTGGCAAACTGAGTGCGCTGGCAAAGGCGGTCACCACGACCGTGCCCGTACCGATGGAAGTTGGCGAACCTACCAGTGGGCCAGCGGGTCACCAGAGACGGATCACGTCGCGGCCTTCGCAGCCAGCTAGCAGCGGCGCCTCTCCCCAGTGGCATCCCGGTCCTCAGCCGATGGAGGTCACCGCAGCGGAAACCCCATGTACTGCAGACATGGTGACAACAGCACCAGCGGCCGCAGCGGCTGCTGCACCGGGCGGCGAACGTGGGGCGGCTGCACCCCGGCGGGGTCGGCGCCGCGCCAGCGCCCAAAGCACTGGCAGCGTCACCCGTCCAGAGCCACAGTCTGGCGGTGCGCTGGCAAAGCCGGTCACCGTGACCATGCCTGTACCGATGGAAGTTGGCGAACCTGGGCCGGCGGGTCACCAGAGACGAATCACGTCCCGGTCTTTGCAGCCAGCTGGCAGCGGCGCCTCTCTGTCAGGCGGCAGCGTCACCTCTGACGGTAACAGTCGCAACGGGCACCCAATATCCGGCATCACCGCTATGACAGTTTTGGCGCCCGCCAAGACACCCGCTGCCAACCGGAAGGTCAATATCCCGGGGCTGGACTGCCGCATGTGCGACAAGTTCATAGTGCGAGCAAATCCTCGGGCCCCGGGAAAGAATTGCCCAGCGGCACACGCATGTGCACACCAGCGCACGCGCCACACAGGGAAAGGGAAGCAATTTGCAGAACTGCATGTTCAGCTTTTCCTAGACCACCGACCAATATACGGCGGCCTGGAGCAGGTCTGCGACGGGTGCGGCAACCTCTTCATCAGACGCACAGCAGCAAGCGCCACGACACCATCTGGTGATCTAGGGGCCCTGGACCAGTGCGACGTGTGGCGCTGCGCCGACTGCCTCGCAGGCCCGGTCGCCGCGACAGCATGCACACTGTCAGGCTGTGACCGTGCATCAGGCCATGATCACATTGCTGACATACACACCCGACCAACGACATGCGCGGCGGCAGCGGGTGGTGCAGCTGTTGGTGGGGGGAATAGCCTGAAGCCAACAGCCGCGCTGCTCGCCGCCGCTAGCAAATGTGGTCCCATACGCAAAATCCTCGGATGCGAGCACCTGGGGGTAGACCCCAGGCAAGCCCATGCATCTACGTTGGACGGTGTGGCAGATGCGCCGCTGCCGAGACTGACCCGGAGCAGCACAATGGGTGTGCTGCCTGGCGAAAGTCGTGCTAGCGATAGCGGCGCAACGATGTCAAGCAACGATCGTGTGCCCAGCACACCTGGCAGTGCCGCAGCTGCTGTCGCAGCGGGCGCTCAGTCTAGCGAATGCCCCAGGGACCCGACGGGATCACACTGGCAAGGCCTGCTGGGGGCGGCTGGCGCACTCGCGCGCAGGGTACGTGCACTGGCCCTTGCCCCCAATCGGGCACGCGTCACGGTGCTTTGCGCTTGGCCGACGGGTACCAAGCTTGGACCCTGCCGCACGTCACGCCGACTGCATATGCGGCCGGCGCCCAGCGACGCGCCAGCAACACAGACCCTGCTGGGCCGGACTTCCTGCGCACCGCTGGTGAGTCAGATGCATGACCTGACGGTCACGTTCAGCTTGCTCTCCCTCCGAGAAGAAGGTAATGACCTGGCAACGGTGTTTGACCAACTCTCCCTTAGGGAACCGGTCGTTGCCAGGTCGCCTCGCCAGCCAGCCGGGAAACGTGGTGAGTCAGACGTAACGCAGGCTGGTGATAACAGCACCCACGCAACAATGACCGAGACAGCACCTGTCACGGCTATGGTTGCCAGTGGAAAGCGCAGTCGACGCAGAGGTAAACACAGACGGCGGACGCAGGAGCGACAGGCCCAGTGCGACAATTCTCGTGCACCCCTGGCACCAGCCACCACACCGCCGAGGGGCGGTGCCTCTGCCCCCTCAGCACCAATATCCGGGCCGGCGAAGGTCACCACCGTGACGGTGGCGACCCGGATACCCTCAACCGTGTGCCATACAGTCACCGTGGAGGAGCAGCAAGACGCGCTGGCAAAAGCCACCAACTATGGTTTTTCCACTTGGCACACGGGCCTGCAGGCACTCCACAAACAGGCGCTTGGGGAAAACACAGCGACGCTAGCACGTGGTGGGGAGCTTCGCCCCGTGAGCAACGTGGGCAACGGCAACTGCCTGATTCATACAGCTCTACACGGCATAGGCAGCGTCGCAGTTGAGCACGGACTGCCGGCCCCAGCACTGGTGATTGCCATGCGAGAGGCACTGCTGGACGGGATGGTGGCATACGTCACGCAGGGGGCGGGCAAACAAGGGGCCAGCATGTCATCGATGCGTCAACTGACCGCGCATGCAGCAGCCCAACCTGCGTGTACACGTGAACAATTCGACACGTACGGGACACGCGCTCGCTGCCTCGCAATCGAGTACGGCACAAATGAAACGGACAGCGCGGACAGCGGGCACACGCTCCTGCTGCAACGCCTACAGGAAGAGGGCGTGTGGGGACGGCCCCTCGGTTTGTCTGTGTGGGCCATTGTTGCAGCGGTCTACGCGGTCTCGGTGACGGTGTGGCAGGCCGAGCCTCAGGCCACTGGCAGCACGCAAAAATCAACAGGGCTGGTGCTGGCACAACTGATGGGGCTGCCAGCGGTATTCGCACCGGCAACTCCAGCTCAGCCTGACTGCCATCTGGATGTGCTGTGGACGCCGCCTGGGCTATATACAAATGTGGGACACTTTGAACTGCTTGTCGCCCCTGCGGCAGCTCCGCCCTTGCCAACCACTATGACAGCGTCGGCGACCACTCAAGCTAACAGCACCCACATCACGGCTCCGAGTCGGACACAGCCCCGTACTGCGCTGCAGTTGCCACAGCAGCCTGAGCCACTGAGGTGTCCTTTATGCACACTGGCATTTTGGCAGCTTGGTCAGAAAGAGGACAGCAAACAGCGAGGCAAACTGTCAGCTGCGAGCCGCATGGCACCGGTAGTGGCCCACTTCAACGGTGGTAGCTGCACGAGGTCGATGCTGAACCCTGAGGCGAGCACATCACACTGTCAGCAAAATCTGGCGGCAGCATACGCCAAGGGCATCCGGCAGCAGGTTGATCACGACCCATCCGGTGACCGTGCCCCTTCAGGCAGCAGTACCTGCAACACTGGGGCACACCATGCCAAGCGTGTGCAGGAGATGAGCACCATGTATGGTTGCACGGCAGAAGACTTCCTACGGGCGGTAAGGAAGCTGAGTGCATGCACAGGTGCCTGCGGTCTGGTCCATATGTCAGCCAGCGCGGGGCAGAGGCAATGCGCGCTGACCTCGCCATGCCACACGTGTCGACGGAATGGAAGCGCCCCCACGCGCGCACGCCCGGCAGTACCCCCGGGCCAGTCCGAGGGCGGGGGTGCGGGTAGCGACGGCGCGGCCGCGGCGGCGGGGGCTGCCGCAGCGACACCTCCAAAGCCACCGGCGGTGCCGGCTAGTGGCGCTGCCAACTCAAAGTCCAGCAAGAAACGCCCGGCGGCCACGGCAACCGGCGCGCAACGCCGGCGCCGAACGGCAGCTGCTGCGGCACCGCCTGGCAGCGCCGGCAGCCGCACTCAGTCTAACAGCCTAAGGCTGCAGGACAGCAGCCCCCCCCACGGGACGGCCGTGGGATGGGCGGACATGGACTTGGACCCGCCGGACGATGCCGCGTCACCGCCCCCCCCGACCACCACCACCAGTGGCAGGCCCTCAAAGCCCCAGTCACGAGCATCCCTGGCTTGGGACCTCTCGACGCCCTCGGTCGTCCACGCACTTGACCAGACCAATGAGGCGGATCTACTGCTGCTACGGTTCACCACGACTGCCAACCCCTTCCGCACTCAGCTGCAGTGCACCCAGTGGGCACGGCTAGTGGAGCACGCCACACGACTACTGGCGGACGCCACAGACAGTGCACGTGAGGCGGCACGGGTGCGCCTCCACCATGGTGCCGGGGCGTTTGCTCATCAGGTTTCTCAGACTCTAGTGCAGCGCGGCTACAGGCTGCTGCACCTGCTAGCAGCAATGGCCTTTGGTAGGCAACCGGAGGGAACCGGTATGCCGCCTGCGGCCCGGCTGGCAGCGTTGCTGTCTGGCGACTTTGCGGAGCTACTGAGAAAGACGCTGTCAGCAGCAGCGGCGCTGCGGGCCCCCAAACCAAACAACGCAGCTACGGCGTCGGCACAAACGAACTTCGATGCCGACTGGACGGAGGCTGACTCCAGGCAGCAAACAGCATGCGCTGCCCTCTCAGGCAAGCGACGGGGGGTAGGCCTGGCTGCCGCACGACTAGAGGCGCGTGAAGCATGCGCCCCAGCAGACGAGGTCACGGCACAGGTGCTGGCAGCAAAGCACCCTGAAACTGGCACCCGGCCCGGGGTAGTCGATACGCCAATGGAGCAAGTGCGCGGCCTGGTACGCGACGCCCGGCGGCACTGCTTGCACGGCGCAGGGGTGGCAACGACCGCCGGGCCCGCTGGCAGCGGCAGTCCCGTCTTCGAATCGGGTCAGGCGCATGATCGCAGCGATAGGCCTGAGGATGCTGCCAGCGCAGCCGGACGGCGCCTCGAGGTGGAGGCGACAGACATACTGTCGACCTTGTCCGCAGCAGGGGCGGGGAAGGCAGGAGGGCTGGACGGCCTACGCTATGAACACCTCTTGATGGCCGCTGGGCCTGGTGCACCAGTGAAAGCAGCCACCCGCCCCGTGGGCAGTGCCTCGCCAGGACTAGCTGGTGATTCAGAATCGGATGTGATGGAACCGGCATTCGCCCATCACCTGGCCAAGGTGTTCACGACGCTGCTTGTTGAGCCCGAACTGCTGCCGGAGCAATCGCAACGGCTTCTCCGCGCCGCGGCCCTCTCAGGCATAGGACAGAAGCGGCGTCCGATCGCCTGCTCCAGTGTCTGGCGCAGACTCCTCGGGTCCACAGCGGCACGGGGTGTCAAGGGCAAAATATCGGGGCTGCTGGCCTCCATGTCGCAGTTTGGCGTAGGATACCGGTCTGGCGTCGAGCATGTGGCAGCGCGCGCGCGCGTGTGGCACGAGCTGTATGGCACCACAATCCAGCTGGACTGTGAGAACGCATTTAACAGTGTGGATCGCGCCGCCATTGTGCGGGGACTTATGCTCTTCTGTCCGGAGCTGCTCCCGCACTTTGAGTCCGTATACTGTGGTGACACTGCCCCAGAGATGCGAGTGGAGGTGAACGGTGAAGCTCGCATTATCTGCTCCCACCTAGGGTGCCAGCAAGGGGACCCTCTAGGGCCGCTGTACTTTGCAGTGGCAGCGGCATTCCTACTCTTCTACCCTGATGGAGTGAGTGCGACGCCCGGCAGTATGCCGGCCTACGGCCACAGCACAGCGGAACCGCCAGCCCCGCACTGCGCTTTCCTGGATGACCTCAACGTGCTGCAAGCTGCCTACTTCGACGATGCAGCGGCCGCTGGGGTGGCAGAGGTGATCCGTCGGCTTGCGGCAGGGGGCCTACGCGTTCGACCAGACAAGTCGCTGGCCATTGCCATGCGCGGCACAGTGTTTGATGAAGCGGCCAGAGCACGCCTGCGCGCCCTTGACATACCGTTTGTGGACGCCACCATGCCAGAATCCAGTCAGGGCTTTACGTCGGTCGGGGTACCGGTAGGGCACCCAGCCTATGTGCATGCTGCCATGAGCAAGCATCTTGTTGACGCAGGGACATGGCGATTGTCGTGGCAGCTAGCTGGGATGGCGCGGCATCACCTACAGGCAGCACAGTTCATTCTGCGCAGGTCACTGACGAAGCGCATGGGCTTCTTAGCTCGGGTCGTTGACACGGCTTTGAGTGAGACATGGCTGCACGCATTTGACGGGTTCTGTGCATGGACGCTTGAACGCATGCTGCACCTGCACGGCTGCGCTACCGCGGCAGTCATGAAGTCACACCTGCTGGCCGCCTGCACTGCTGGTGACAATGAGGTAGCCAGCAGTGGCAGCGTGCTGGTATTGCCGCGCTTGGGCCCGCCAGAACTCACGGACATCGCAGTGCCACTGCGGGCGTCACGGTTGCCGGAGCGACGAGGCGGTCTGGGCATGCCGCTTTTGGGGCTACTGGCACCAGCCGCATACACGGCCCAGGCATGCACAACACTGCGGCCTGCAATAATTCATGCCACTGTGGCAGCAGGGGCCCTGAGGCTCGGCACTGACGAACACGGCGCAGTCACCTGGTTCGCGCAGCACTCATGCGCAATACGCGAGGACCAGGGACTGCCGCCAATCATCGAGGCCGTGCGACGCTCTACGCGAGCGCTGACAGCTGATGGCGGCGAAAAATCACGCACAGCTGTGGCCGAGCAGCTCCCAGCATCGTTGCTACGGTGGGCAGCGGATACAACGGCCGCAGCGTCGACGCTCCCCACTGCGGTGCAAGCGATCTACGCCGCAACTGCCGTCACGGAGACGGGGACCACTGAGCCAGCCCCACACACCCACGGCATTGTGCCTGGCGCCGAGGCGGCCGCTGCGGCGGCGACCGTACCTGGCCCTCAAGCCGCTGCCGCGGCTGCCTCTTCCACGCCCGCTAAAACACAAACTAGCGCGGAAGAAAGCAGCTGCAGCGGCGGGCAGGAGGACGACGACGACGACTGGGAGGCCTATGCTGACGAGATCTGCAGAAAGGTAGTGCCCCGCCGCCGGCGCGGTCACTTCACGCACGGACTACAAGCCGGCCTTTCAAATGTTCTTCGACGTCAATACGAGGACTGCCTGGTGGAGGACCTAGAGGCTGCCTCGGCTGGTGCCGTGGGCAAGCCGACGCAGGCTACACTTATTGGTGACTTGCGTGACACCAGCCGCCGCCGCCAACAGGCTAGCGCGCGGGTCCTGGCGCAGCTGCGCAGCCAGCGTGCGTCCGGGGCAATGGCGTGGATGAGCGTGCCACCCGCTGCCAATGACCGCCCGGGTGCGGCGCCCATGTCCAGTATGGCAGCAGCCACGATGATTATGGTTGCGATCTTTATAGACGGGTGGGGCATACAGGGCGAGGTGTGCCCATGGCGGTGCAGTGACGTGAGCCCCACCTCCACGCATGCGATCAGCTGCCCCAGCCAGCACATACGGGGGCACAACGCGACACACACTGCCCAAAAGCGGTGCCTACAGCGCATCTTGAGACAGCACCATGCCTCTATTGTCCGCAATGAGGACGCTAGCGTCTTCAAGGTACCGGGGTATCGGGCAGACACAGTCATTGACCCAGGGTGTCTGCACTTTAGCAGTGCATACCGTAACAAGGGAATAGTGCTAGACACAAGTGTGCGCGCACCCACAGCGAGCTCGTACCTGACAGGCAAAACAAATGCCTCGAACACGGACGGCTATGCTGCTGGGGTGGGGGAGGACGCGAAGGTCAAGCACCACACCGGCACCTTGACGTCATCTTGGGCTTTTGTGCCATTCGTGCAGGAGTCGTACGGACGGCTGGGCAAGCAGACAAGCCTTTTTGTTAAGGAGTTGGCAATGCACTCAGCACTGTGCTCAGGGGGGGGGAAGGCAGATGTGTTACGCAAGGCCGGGTTAGCTAAGCGTCAGATCCACATTGAGCTGAGCATATCGCTGGCGCGGGAGTTGGCGGAGCGCGTCATGGCATACACACGTGGAGCGCGAATGCTGGGCTGTGTTGCGGCGCCGGTATCCAAACTCCTAGGGCACAGCGCAGACTAGGCTGCTGCGTTGACGCAAGCTTTTCGATTGCATAGGCAACCCGGCCTCCCTTGGGCCTTTATAAATACAAGTCCATACGTACAGCACCAACATCTTCCTTGTGGCAAAAATTTGCTTCTCCAGAAGTGTGAGTAATAAGCTGAGCCGCAGGAAGTATGTGCAGGCTCATTATCTGCTCCGGTTTTGCCGAGAGGTGATCCATGAACGTGAATGGTGACTGCCGTTCCGTTCAAATATTTTGGAATCAGTGCTGCCGAGCGCCAAGATACCAGTCTTGAGTGAAGGCCCGTTTTGATATGCCGTTGGTTCAACATGCCGCTGTGGCTGATCTACAGTGCGGATTCACATCAAAATACAGACACTGCAAGGTCATCATCAACTTGAACGCAACTGTTGGAATATGTAGAGGGGTCATTGTATTCTGCAGAAGTTTCCTAGGTTTCCCTTGCAAGTTCTGGCACGTTCTTGCGTGTTCTGGCAAGTTCTAGTGCCCCGTGCTGTAGGGAAGCAATTCCACCACCTTGTGTCTTGTGCATCCTGTGAATACCTCACTTCCTTTGCATCCACACAAGTTGGAACTCTCTCTTCTGCCTCTGGTGCTCTGCAATCATGCCTGGTCAAGATGATGTACAACACGAAGGTGAGGAGGACATATTGCTTCCGCTGGCTGGCACTCTGCGCGGTGTCAAGAAATCAACGGTTATGAGCCTTAAGCTTAAGCTCAAAGTGCAGCAGTTCAGCGGCAAGGAGGAGGAGTGGGCGATGTTCGCCATGGCGTTCGAGTCGGCACTTTGTCTCGAGGGAGTGCCACCGCCGATGGTGGACTGGGACGAGCGGTACGACCAGGGACTGCGTGACAGCGCAACTACTGTGTACGACCTTCTCGACCTGAAGGTGTACCAGGCGCTGGTCACGGTCATCTCCACCAAGGCGACCGACATCGGCTACGTGCTACTTCATCCAAGCAACGTGCGGCAGGGAAGAAAGTCCTTTCGGGCGCTCAGGGAGCGCTATCAGCCCAATACTATCGCGTCACGCATGGCGTTGCACGATGAGTTGGGAGGGCTGGAGATGGGTGACATGTCGCCCATGGAGTACTTCGCGAAAGCGCGCTATCTGCGCGGTAGACTCGCAAGTCAGGGGGAGGCGGTGGCGGACGGCAATTTGCTGTCAAGGCTACTGCAAGGACTGCCTGATGCGGAAGGATACCGAGTTGTAGCCCGGACGATTCGCTGCATGGTTTCAGCGGATCTGGACGAGGCTGAGAGGCGGCTGCAGGCGGAGTACGACAGTGAGCGAGCGGCACGCAAGAACGGCAAGGGCCCATCAGCCTACGCCGTAGATGCGGGTGCTGCTTCGGCTCACGGCAGTGGCAAACGGGGTACCTGCAACTATTGCAGAAAGTCAGGCCACTGGGAACGCGATTGTGCCGCCAAGAAGGCCGGCAAGAAGCCTGCAGCAGGCTCTGTCGCGGAGCTGCGCAACAAGCGCAAGGAGAAGCGGGGAGGCAAGCAGGGGTCAGGCGACTCCGACGCACCCGCAGACGGCCCAGCTCATGGCTGCTTCATGGAGGCAGCTGGTGAGCCGGAGGGAGATGCTACTGCGCTGGTAGCAGCTGGAGGGACCTCAGCTCAGCGTAGCTACGTTGAGGTCCTGGTGGACAGCGGCGCCAACAGGCACGTCATCGACCCGGCACTTTGGCCTGGGTGCGATGTAACCGCATTCATGTCGTCAGTTCGGCAGGAGCGCGTGGCGCTCGCAACGGTGCACCCTGGCGAGGGTGCGTACGCGTCAGGTATTGGCGATTTGCACGTGCGCATTGCAGGCAACGGAGCGGAGGTCAAGCTGGACCTCTGGGAGTCGCTCATTGTGCCGCACTCAGGCCAGGCGCTGCTGCTGAGCGCGTCAAAGCTGGTTGCGGCAGGGGCGAGCTCGTGCTCACGCCAGGAGCCATGTCCCTGGTGCTGCCGCCAGCAGTGCCAGGCGGCCCCAGGGTAGCAGTGCCACTGCGGCAGGAGAACGGCCTTTACAAGTTTCGGGTCAGGGGTTGCAGCGAAGGAGCGCTTCGAGCCGGCGGCGGAGGTAGTCGCCCAGAGGCGTTTGCAGCCTCAGTGTCGCTGGAGCGCTGGCATCAGCGGCTAGGGCACCTCAACTTGGCGGACATGCGGCGTTTGGCGGGCATGGAAGGCTCAGGACTAGAGCTGCCCGACGGGGAGTTGCCACCGTGCGAGACCTGCCACTTGGGCAAGGCTACACACCAGACGCACCCCCCGCGCGCCGCTCAGGGCGCAACTGCCGCCGGACAGGTGTGGCACAGCGATACGGCCGGGCCGTACGAGGAGCGCGGCCACGACGGCAGCTGGTACTCCAGGGTGTTCATCGACGAGCACACGCGTTACCATGTTGTGTACTGTCGCAGGTCAAAAGCAGACATGGCGGAGGATGTTGAGCGGCTGCGAGGCGACGTGCTGGCGCCCAAGGAGCGTCACCTGTTTGAGGTGCACTTGGACGGGCCCAAGGAGTTCAGGGCGGCGTCATTCAAGGAGCACAGCGTCTCAGCCGGTTACGACATCAGCTACTCGGCGCCGTACACGCACGAGTCCAACGGCATCGCGGAGCGTGCGCTGCGCACGCTGCACAACAAGGCGCGGTGCGAGATGCTGCAGGCAGCTCTGCCTGGGTCACTGTGGCCTTTTGCTCTCCGCCATGCCACTTACCTTGTCAACAGGAGCCCTCACTCTGCGCTCGGAGGGAAGACCCCGTTCGAGGCGTGGACGGGACAGATCCCGGACCTGTCCAAGCTCAAGGTGTTCGGCTCTTTCGCGTACGTGTGCGCGGAGGGAGAGCCCGGCAAGTTCACCAACAAGGCGTGGCGCGGGCGGCTGGTGGGGTACTCAGAGGACACCAAGGGTGGTTACCTCGTGTACAACGAGCGCACGCGCCAGGTGGTCACGGCGTTCCACGTGACGTTCCGCGAGGGTCCTGATGCGGAGGAGCCGGCGGCGGGGCCCGAGGAGGGGCCGAACAGGAGCTCGGGCAGGGGCCCGAGGAAGTTGCTAAGGAGGGCGGTGCTGTTGGCGAGGCTGCTGGCGAGGCTAGCGGCGATGCAGCAGCAGGCCAGGGGCCAGCAGCTGGGGAGGGAGATGCTGCGGATGCTGACTCGACAGCAGATGCAGCAACGCGGCCCTCCCGCACACGCAGCGGGCGTGGGTACTCACGAGCCCACTTCGTTGCTTTGCTTGCAGCAGCGGCTGTTTGCGCACAGGACCCTAAGTCTTACCACGAGGCGGTAGAGGGGGCTCACAGCAGTGAGTGGCGCGCAGCCTGCAGCAAGGAGTACGACCAGCTCAATGGCCGGGGACGTGGGAGCTGGTGGAGCAGAGCGAGGTGGAGCAGGGAGCTAAGGTGCTGGGCACCACTTGGGTGCTTAAGACCAAGTTCGGGGAACATGGCGAGGTGGCGAGGCGCAAGGCGCGCATAGTTGTTCGCGGCGATCAGCAGCGACCCGGCGTAGATTTCGATGCGGTGCATTCACCCACTGCCGAGATCAGATCGCTTCGGGTACTGGTGGCGCTAGCGGCGTACTACAACTGGGAGCTTCACGCATGCGACTTCGACAACGCCTTTGTCCAAGCGGACATCGACAAGCCCACCTTCGTGCATCAGCCGCAGGGTTCGTCAAGCGCGGCAAGGATGGCCAGCCACTCGTCATGAGGCTTCGCAAGAGCCTCTACGGGCTGCACCAGAGCCCACGGCTTTGGCATCAGAAGCTCATCATCGCCCTCAAGCAGCGCGGTTACAAGCAGTGCCTTGCTGACCCGTGCGTGCTGCGCAACCATCAGTCAGGCGCCATCATACTGCTGCACGTCGACGACGTGTTCATGACGGGCAGCAGCGACCAGGGCGTGCTGCAGGCGGCAGTCGACGACATAGGGGCGGAGTTCGACCTCAAGGACCTCGGCTTTCCAACCAAGTTCCTGGGGATCACGTTCACGCGCAGCGGCGATGGCGGCATCACCATGTCGCAGACCGACTACGTGAACAGCTTGCTGGCCAAGTACGGCCTGCAGGACGCTCATCACACGCAGACACCAGCAGCAAGCGCAGCCGTTTCGGTGGAGGATTCGCCGCTGCTGGACGGTTCTCAAATTCGGGAGTACCAGGGTCTGGTGGGGGAGCTGGGGTGGGTCACCGCATGCACGCGGCCGGACATCAGTTACACGGTGTCTCAGCTGCGGCGGCATCTGGTGGCGCCACGGGCGTGCCTGTTGGAGGCAGCCAAGCGAGTGCTGCGGTACCTCAAGGGCCATCCGGCGGGCCTCACATTCCAGAGGCGGGAGGGCGCGGAGCTGCAGCTGCTCGGATACGCCGACGCATCTTTCGCGAGCGACCGCGAGACGCGGCGCAGTCACACCGGGTATGCGTTTCTGCTTGGTGGCGCGGCGGTGGCGTGGAGCTCCAAGCTTCAACCATGCGTTACGCTTTCTACGGCGGAGGCGGAGTACGTGGCGCTGTGCGCGGCGAGCAAGGAGGTGCCATCTATGGTACGGCTCCTGGGGTTCTTGGGGAAGGCACACGGGGTAGTGCGGATCCTTGAGGACAACACTGCTGCTATCAGGTTGGCAGCAGATGAGGGTGCGTCGCAGCGCACCAAGCACATAGATGTTAAGTTTCATTATGTGCGCGAGCAGGTTGCCAGGGGGAAGATTGCTGTAGAAGCAGTGCGCACGCAGGCGCAGCATGCAGATGTGCTGACCAAGTCGCTGAGCACTGAGCAGCACATGTTTCATTCGGCAGCATTGCTCGGGGATTTTAGGGTATTTGCAATTCCGCAGAGGTAACGAACCAGGCTCTGTGGCAGTGTGCAGTTTTATCCAGTCAAGCTCATGAGGGAATGGAGCGTTGACTGGGGGAGGGTGTTGGAATATGTAGAGGGGTCATTGTATTCTGCAGAGTTTCCTAGGTTTCCCTTGCAAGTTCTGGCACGTTCTTGCGTGTTCTGGCAAGTTCTAGTGCCCCGTGCTGTAGGGAAGCAATTCCACCACCTTGTGTCTTGTGCATCCTGTGAATACCTCACTTCCTTTGCATCCACACAAGTTGGAACTCTCTCTTCTGCCTCTGGTGCTCTGCAATCATGCCTGGTCAAGATGATGTGCAACACGAAGGTGAGGAGGACATATTGCTTCCGCTGGCTGGCACTCTGCGCGGTGTCAAGAAATCAACCAACAGTTTGCAACAAGAGTGGCTGCTTGACCTGGAAGATCCAGAGAGCCTTGTTGCCCAAATCTGTCTGTTTCTTCTGTGGCAACATGCGTCTTCACAAAGCAGTCCTACGCTGCCCTCGAACAGGTCAACAAGCAAACATACTGATACCTGAAGGTCATTTACAGCCTCTCATCGGGGCACATGCTTGGCAGGGTCCAGATGTCGCTGTCCAATTTCGAAAGGCACACCATACAACCACCAAAAAAACGATTTTTTTTTTTCAAGGTTCTCGTCAACCTCTCTGATCAACTGAAAGAAAAGCTCGCAGCCATCAGGTTGCATCGATCTTCATGCTGACTTCTACTGTGCGAAATCAAATGCAACTGGCGCAG
>JAFCMP010000418.1:0-15493 GCA_017506865.1 Tribonema minus
GGTCTGTGCAAGAATGTGAGGTTTCTGGTGCTGTAAGCACCTGCGCTTGCTATTAGTGAGGACATTGACCATATGGAGCTTGTCCGGTTTGCTGTGAGGAAAATGCCAACATGATAGGAAAGGCTGCGATGACACCAACATGAAAGGTTGCATTCCTGCCTTTCGATCCCAATGTTCATGGCTTTTTGGACCATGTAGGGCTGCAAATGCTGTCTGCAACATACCTTTACTTCAAGTACTCACATCATTTGGTTGTCACTTGTCAGCCAGTGTTTAGCTCCTCATTACATAGCTCAGTGCTGTTGCACACTCAGAAGCACTTGAGTCCTTCTTTGGAATCGTGCATGGTGAAAGCACACTGATACTGATGCTTTTCAAGTATCCCTGCTAGTGTGTGGGGGACAGTCGCTTGCGGATGCTTTGTTGGGGGTGATATGGGGGGCCCGTGAACCACCGTCTCGCCCATCAAGGAGGCGATGCTTTGCTTAGTTATAAGCCTTTCTTTCTAGCGTCAGCGCCTGGCGCCCAGTGACTCCCTCTGCTTATCTTTATGATATCGGGGTTCACGTAGATAGCCACAATCTCCAGTTCAGGGCCCATTATGGTGACCTTGGCCTGCATGAAAACTTTGAGATGGAGTCTGCGTGGAGCTGGGTGGCCCTAAGACGGGTCTGTCTGTGGGGGGAGAGTTTTGTAGCTTTGTCAGTATCCCTGCTAGTATGTGGGGGACAGTCGCTTGCGGGTGCTTTGTTGGGGTGATGTGGGGGCGGGGTGCGGCGTGCAAGCTTTGCATGCTACACCCAAGAGTGAAAACAAGGCGACACACCTACAACATGGCATTTCCACAGCCACAAGTGGAATGTAATAAAAGTACAACACAACAGCACGTAGATGTCGTCTCAATGCAACGAGACGCGGCCAGCACCCATTTGGGTCCACAAGCCATGCAAGACATGCGGTATTGGAGTGTGATGGCATTGCTGTTGCCACTGCCATGACATCAACCTATGCAATGGGAACGCTGTACACCGTGCTTAGCGCCCTGCTGCTCGGGCGAGCGGCAGGAGGAGGCAGCGAAGGAGGAGCCGCTGGCGGAGCGGCGGCGCGGAAGGCGAGGATGCACAGGGGACACTGAGGGCACAGCAGCACCGCACGCTCAACCTGTCGGCCTGGCTACAGCCGAGGACTAGAGAGCGGATTTTCGCTCCACCGCGGGCCTGACCGAACAAGGCCAGACACGCAGCGTGGGTCGCCGGTGTAAGCAAGTAAGCCTCGCATTGATATTGCTAAAGCTACCTACGCACACAGCGACATCGGCCGAAGCACAAGAAGGGCAAACTAAAAAAAAACAAACAAAAAAAAAAAAAACATCAGACGATATCGCCGTCGACGGATCGGGAAGGGGGAACCTAGGCACACTGGATCGCAGGGCAGTAGATAGCAGTTCACCAGATTAAGGTTTGAACGCTTGCTGACCAGCTTGATTTGCAGCCGCACAAGGGACCTCGCCTGGCAGAGACTGACTGCATTCAGCACACGCACAGACACGACAGGACCACGACACTGCAGCGGCAAGGACACGAATTGCACAGCATTGCATTCAGCCCAGCTGCCTTGTGTTGGTCAGAGGCAGAGAGCTTGAGCACACCGACTCGTTCCACCACCGCTCGTTTCACGACGGCGGGAGAAGCACCTCAACAGATACACCAGAGCAGGACGGGATCTTGAACTGAAAGTGGTATAGTTGTGCAGGGGAGTATTCGCGGTTGGCAGCCGCGCATTCGAGACCGAACCTGGGCTTTTTTTTTTTTTTTTTTTTTTTTTTTCTCGCGCCTCAAAGTCGCCTTTCAAAGCTATGGCTCTCCACTGGCTTACCAGCCCTGCCTCACGTGGGGAGGGGTCACCTCTGAAACGCAAACGGGAACAGCGCAACCACGGGCTGAATACTGGCTTGTGGTGGTGGCAGGTCAAAGCTGCACGCCAATCTGACACACGCCGCAGACGCCGCCATGGTGTTGGCCGTTGGGTACGCCTAGTGATACCGCCGCCGCCACCGATCCCGGGCCCGCCGCCAATCCCGGGCCCGCCGCCGATCCCGGGCCCGCCGCCGATCCCGGGCCCGCCGCCGATACCGGGCCCCCCGCCGATACCGGGCCCGCCGCCGATACCGGGCCCACCGCCGATACCGGGCCCGCCGCCGATACCGGACCCGCCACCGATACCCGGCCCGCCACCACCTCAGCTGATGGCCCAGAGCTCTAGACCGCGGCCGATGCCAGAGGTGCCAGTGTGCAGTCAGGTTGCAGAGCTGTGCAGAAGCATGCGCAGACTACACTTGTCGTCAGCCGACTCGGACGAGCCTCAGGGCAGTGGCAGCCACGCGCACGTCAAGAAGCGCCGCCGCCATCTGTCTAGCCCAGGTGCCGCTAATCACTGTGACAGGGGATGCTCACAGACGAAGCGCCCGCGGCATCAGCCTGCCAGTGACTCGGAGTCTCAAGCGGCGAGTTTACGGGAGGCACTGCCGCCAGCAGCGATGATTGTACTGAGCTTGGTGGTACTACCGCCACCAGCGGCAAATAAACGCCGTCGGGCGACACTGCCGCCGGATTCACCAGTAGCGACAACGCCAATGCCAAAACGACGTTCGCGGCGGAAAACGCCTTTAGTGACGGCTGCCACTGCCGCACCAGCGGCGGGGCCCGCACCGGCCAACCCGGTGGTTGCACAGCCACGGACGACTGTCACAGCCGCCGCTGCATGCGGTCGCAAGGTTACCTCCGACTTAACGGCGGCGGCAACGCCACGTGCGGCAGACATGGTGCCAAAACCGCCGGCAGGCGCTGCCGCATCAGATGGCCAACGCGGGGCAGCTGCATCCCGGCGGGGTCGGCGTCGCGGCGCCAGCGCCGGGCCGCCCCTGGGACGCCTCGGAAGCATTGGCAGCATCAACCGCCCAGAGTCGCCGTCTGGCAAACTGAGTGCGCTGGCAAAGGCGGTCACCACGACCGTGCCCGTACCGATGGAAGTTGGCGAACCTACCAGTGGGCCAGCGGGTCACCAGAGACGGATCACGTCGCGGCCTTCGCAGCCAGCTAGCAGCGGCGCCTCTCCCCAGTGGCATCCCGGTCCTCAGCCGATGGAGGTCACCGCAGCGGAAACCCCATGTACTGCAGACATGGTGACAACAGCACCAGCGGCCGCAGCGGCTGCTGCACCGGGCGGCGAACGTGGGGCGGCTGCACCCCGGCGGGGTCGGCGCCGCGCCAGCGCCCAAAGCACTGGCAGCGTCACCCGTCCAGAGCCACAGTCTGGCGGTGCGCTGGCAAAGCCGGTCACCGTGACCATGCCTGTACCGATGGAAGTTGGCGAACCTGGGCCGGCGGGTCACCAGAGACGAATCACGTCCCGGTCTTTGCAGCCAGCTGGCAGCGGCGCCTCTCTGTCAGGCGGCAGCGTCACCTCTGACGGTAACAGTCGCAACGGGCACCCAATATCCGGCATCACCGCTATGACAGTTTTGGCGCCCGCCAAGACACCCGCTGCCAACCGGAAGGTCAATATCCCGGGGCTGGACTGCCGCATGTGCGACAAGTTCATAGTGCGAGCAAATCCTCGGGCCCCGGGAAAGAATTGCCCAGCGGCACACGCATGTGCACACCAGCGCACGCGCCACACAGGGAAAGGGAAGCAATTTGCAGAACTGCATGTTCAGCTTTTCCTAGACCACCGACCAATATACGGCGGCCTAGAGCAGGTCTGCGACGGGTGCGGCAACCTCTTCATCAGACGCACAGCAGCAAGCGCCACGACACCATCTGGTGATCTAGGGGCCCTGGACCAGTGCGACGTGTGGCGCTGCGCCGACTGCCTCGCAGGCCCGGTCGCCGCGACAGCATGCACACTGTCAGGCTGTGACCGTGCATCAGGCCATGATCACATTGCTGACATACACACCCGACCAACGACATGCGCGGCGGCAGCGGGTGGTGCAGCTGTTGGTGGGGGGAATAGCCTGAAGCCAACAGCCGCGCTGCTCGCCGCCGCTAGCAAATGTGGTCCCATACGCAAATTCCTCGGATGCGAGCACCTGGGGGTAGACCCCAGGCAAGCCCATGCATCTACGTTGGACGGTGTGGCAGATGCGCCGCTGCCGAGACTGACCCGGAGCAGCACAATGGGTGTGCTGCCTGGCGAAAGTCGTGCTAGCGATAGCGGCGCAACGATGTCAAGCAACGATCGTGTGCCCAGCACACCTGGCAGTGCCGCAGCTGCTGTCGCAGCGGGCGCTCAGTCTAGCGAATGCCCCAGGGACCCGACGGGATCACACTGGCAAGGCCTGCTGGGGGCGGCTGGCGCACTCGCGCGCAGGGTACGTGCACTGGCCCTTGCCCCCAATCGGGCACGCGTCACGGTGCTTTGCGCTTGGCCGACGGGTACCAAGCTTGGACCCTGCCGCACGTCACGCCGACTGCATATGCGGCCGGCGCCCAGCGACGCGCCAGCAACACAGACCCTGCTGGGCCGGACTTCCTGCGCACCGCTGGTGAGTCAGATGCATGACCTGACGGTCACGTTCAGCTTGCTCTCCCTCCGAGAAGAAGGTAATGACCTGGCAACGGTGTTTGACCAACTCTCCCTTAGGGAACCGGTCGTTGCCAGGTCGCCTCGCCAGCCAGCCGGGAAACGTGGTGAGTCAGACGTAACGCAGGCTGGTGATAACAGCACCCACGCAACAATGACCGAGACAGCACCTGTCACGGCTATGGTTGCCAGTGGAAAGCGCAGTCGACGCAGAGGTAAACACAGACGGCGGACGCAGGAGCGACAGGCCCAGTGCGACAATTCTCGTGCACCCCTGGCACCAGCCACCACACCGCCGAGGGGCGGTGCCTCTGCCCCCTCAGCACCAATATCCGGGCCGGCGAAGGTCACCACCGTGACGGTGGCGACCCGGATACCCTCAACCGTGTGCCATACAGTCACCGTGGAGGAGCAGCAAGACGCGCTGGCAAAAGCCACCAACTATGGTTTTTCCACTTGGCACACGGGCCTGCAGGCACTCCACAAACAGGCGCTTGGGGAAAACACAGCGACGCTAGCACGTGGTGGGGAGCTTCGCCCCGTGAGCAACGTGGGCAACGGCAACTGCCTGATTCATACAGCTCTACACGGCATAGACAGCGTCGCAGTTGAGCACGGACTGCCGGCCCCAGCACTGGTGATTGCCATGCGAGAGGCACTGCTGGACGGGATGGTGGCATACGTCACGCAGGGGGCGGGCAAACAAGGGGCCAGCATGTCATCGATGCGTCAACTGACCGCGCATGCAGCAGCCCAACCTGCGTGTACACGTGAACAATTCGACACGTACGGGACACGCGCTCGCTGCCTCGCAATCGAGTACGGCACAAATGAAACGGACAGCGCGGACAGCGGGCACACGCTCCTGCTGCAACGCCTACAGGAAGAGGGCGTGTGGGGACGGCCCCTCGGTTTGTCTGTGTGGGCCATTGTTGCAGCGGTCTACGCGGTCTCGGTGACGGTGTGGCAGGCCGAGCCTCAGGCCACTGGCAGCACGCAAAAATCAACAGGGCTGGTGCTGGCACAACTGATGGGGCTGCCAGCGGTATTCGCACCGGCAACTCCAGCTCAGCCTGACTGCCATCTGGATGTGCTGTGGACGCCGCCTGGGCTATATACAAATGTGGGACACTTTGAACTGCTTGTCGCCCCTGCGGCAGCTCCGCCCTTGCCAACCACTATGACAGCGTCGGCGACCACTCAAGCTAACAGCACCCACATCACGGCTCCGAGTCGGACACAGCCCCGTACTGCGCTGCAGTTGCCACAGCAGCCTGAGCCACTGAGGTGTCCTTTATGCACACTGGCATTTTGGCAGCTTGGTCAGAAAGAGGACAGCAAACAGCGAGGCAAACTGTCAGCTGCGAGCCGCATGGCACCGGTAGTGGCCCACTTCAACGGTGGTAGCTGCACGAGGTCGATGCTGAACCCTGAGGCGAGCACATCACACTGTCAGCAAAATCTGGCGGCAGCATACGCCAAGGGCATCCGGCAGCAGGTTGATCACGACCCATCCGGTGACCGTGCCCCTTCAGGCAGCAGTACCTGCAACACTGGGGCACACCATGCCAAGCGTGTGCAGGAGATGAGCACCATGTATGGTTGCACGGCAGAAGACTTCCTACGGGCGGTAAGGAAGCTGAGTGCATGCACAGGTGCCTGCGGTCTGGTCCATATGTCAGCCAGCGCGGGGCAGAGGCAATGCGCGCTGACCTCGCCATGCCACACGTGTCGACGGAATGGAAGCGCCCCCACGCGCGCACGCCCGGCAGTACCCCCGGGCCAGTCCGAGGGCGGGGGTGCGGGTAGCGACGGCGCGGCCGCGGCGGCGGGGGCTGCCGCAGCGACACCTCCAAAGCCACCGGCGGTGCCGGCTAGTGGCGCTGCCAACTCAAAGTCCAGCAAGAAACGCCCGGCGGCCACGGCAACCGGCGCGCAACGCCGGCGCCGAACGGCAGCTGCTGCAGCACCGCCTGGCAGCGCCGGCAGCCGCACTCAGTCTAACAGCCTAAGGCTGCAGGACAGCAGCCCCCCCCACGGGACGGCCGTGGGATGGGCGGACATGGACTTGGACCCGCCGGACGATGCCGCGTCACCGCCCCCCCCGACCACCACCACCAGTGGCAGGCCCTCAAAGCCCCAGTCACGAGCATCCCTGGCTTGGGACCTCTCGACGCCCTCGGTCGTCCACGCACTTGACCAGACCAATGAGGCGGATCTACTGCTGCTACGGTTCACCACGACTGCCAACCCCTTCCGCACTCAGCTGCAGTGCACCCAGTGGGCACGGCTAGTGGAGCACGCCACACGACTACTGGCGGACGCCACAGACAGTGCACGTGAGGCGGCACGGGTGCGCCTCCACCATGGTGCCGGGGCGTTTGCTCATCAGGTTTCTCAGACTCTAGTGCAGCGCGGCTACAGGCTGCTGCACCTGCTAGCAGCAATGGCCTTTGGTAGGCAACCGGAGGGAACCGGTATGCCGCCTGCGGCCCGGCTGGCAGCGTTGCTGTCTGGCGACTTTGCGGAGCTACTGAGAAAGACGCTGTCAGCAGCAGCGGCGCTGCGGGCCCCCAAACCAAACAACGCAGCTACGGCGTCGGCACAAACGAACTTCGATGCCGACTGGACGGAGGCTGACTCCAGGCAGCAAACAGCATGCGCTGCCCTCTCAGGCAAGCGACGGGGGGTAGGCCTGGCTGCCGCACGACTAGAGGCGCGTGAAGCATGCGCCCCAGCAGACGAGGTCACGGCACAGGTGCTGGCAGCAAAGCACCCTGAAACTGGCACCCGGCCCGGGGTAGTCGATACGCCAATGGAGCAAGTGCGCGGCCTGGTACGCGACGCCCGGCGGCACTGCTTGCACGGCGCAGGGGTGGCAACGACCGCCGGGCCGCTGGCAGCGGCAGTCCCGTCTTCGAATCGGGTCAGGCGCATGATCGCAGCGATAGGCCTGAGGATGCTGCCAGCGCAGCCGGACGGCGCCTCGAGGTGGAGGCGACAGACATACTGTCGACCTTGTCCGCAGCAGGGGCGGGGAAGGCAGGAGGGCTGGACGGCCTACGCTATGAACACCTCTTGATGGCCGCTGGGCCTGGTGCACCAGTGAAAGCAGCCACCCGCCCCGTGGGCAGTGCCTCGCCAGGACTAGCTGGTGATTCAGAATCGGATGTGATGGAACCGGCATTCGCCCATCACCTGGCCAAGGTGTTCACGACGCTGCTTGTTGAGCCCGAACTGCTGCCGGAGCAATCGCAACGGCTTCTCCGCGCCGCGGCCCTCTCAGGCATAGGACAGAAGCGGCGTCCGATCGCCTGCTCCAGTGTCTGGCGCAGACTCCTCGGGTCCACAGCGGCACGGGGTGTCAAGGGCAAAATATCGGGGCTGCTGGCCTCCATGTCGCAGTTTGGCGTAGGATACCGGTCTGGCGTCGAGCATGTGGCAGCGCGCGCGCGCGTGTGGCACGAGCTGTATGGCACCACAATCCAGCTGGACTGTGAGAACGCATTTAACAGTGTGGATCGCGCCGCCATTGTGCGGGGACTTATGCTCTTCTGTCCGGAGCTGCTCCCGCACTTTGAGTCCGTATACTGTGGTGACACTGCCCCAGAGATGCGAGTGGAGGTGAACGGTGAAGCTCGCATTATCTGCTCCCACCTAGGGTGCCAGCAAGGGGACCCTCTAGGGCCGCTGTACTTTGCAGTGGCAGCGGCATTCCTACTCTTCTACCCTGATGGAGTGAGTGCGACGCCCGGCAGTATGCCGGCCTACGGCCACAGCACAGCGGAACCGCCAGCCCCGCACTGCGCTTTCCTGGATGACCTCAACGTGCTGCAAGCTGCCTACTTCGACGATGCAGCGGCCGCTGGGGTGGCAGAGGTGATCCGTCGGCTTGCGGCAGGGGGCCTACGCGTTCGACCAGACAAGTCGCTGGCCATTGCCATGCGCGGCACAGTGTTTGATGAAGCGGCCAGAGCACGCCTGCGCGCCCTTGACATACCGTTTGTGGACGCCACCATGCCAGAATCCAGTCAGGGCTTTACGTCGGTCGGGGTACCGGTAGGGCACCCAGCCTATGTGCATGCTGCCATGAGCAAGCATCTTGTTGACGCAGGGACATGGCGATTGTCGTGGCAGCTAGCTGGGATGGCGCGGCATCACCTACAGGCAGCACAATTCATTCTGCGCAGGTCACTGACAAAGCGCATGGGCTTCTTAGCTCGGGTCGTTGACACGGCTTTGAGTGAGACATGGCTGCACGCATTTGACGGGTTCTGTGCATGGACGCTTGAACGCATGCTGCACCTGCACGGCTGCGCTACCGCGGCAGTCATGAAGTCACACCTGCTGGCCGCCTGCACTGCTGGTGACAATGAGGTAGCCAGCAGTGGCAGCGTGCTGGTATTGCCGCGCTTGGGCCCGCCAGAACTCACGGACATCGCAGTGCCACTGCGGGCGTCACGGTTGCCGGAGCGACGAGGCGGTCTGGGCATGCCGCTTTTGGGGCTACTGGCACCAGCCGCATACACGGCCCAGGCATGCACAACACTGCGGCCTGCAATAATTCATGCCACTGTGGCAGCAGGGGCCCTGAGGCTCGGCACTGACGAACACGGCGCAGTCACCTGGTTCGCGCAGCACTCATGCGCAATACGCGAGGACCAGGGACTGCCGCCAATCATCGAGGCCGTGCGACGCTCTACGCGAGCGCTGACAGCTGATGGCGGCGAAAAATCACGCACAGCTGTGGCCGAGCAGCTCCCAGCATCGTTGCTACGGTGGGCAGCGGATACAACGGCCGCAGCGTCGACGCTCCCCACTGCGGTGCAAGCGATCTACGCCGCAACTGCCGTCACGGAGACGGGGACCACTGAGCCAGCCCCACACACCCACGGCATTGTGCCTGGCGCCGAGGCGGCCGCTGCGGCGGCGACCGTACCTGGCCCTCAAGCCGCTGCCGCGGCTGCCTCTTCCACGCCCGCTAAAACACAAACTAGCGCGGAAGAAAGCAGCTGCAGCGGCGGGCAGGAGGACGACGACGACGACTGGGAGGCCTATGCTGACGAGATCTGCAGAAAGGTAGTGCCCCGCCGCCGGCGCGGTCACTTCACGCACGGACTACAAGCCGGCCTTTCAAATGTTCTTCGACGTCAATACGAGGACTGCCTGGTGGAGGACCTAGAGGCTGCCTCGGCTGGTGCCGTGGGCAAGCCGACGCAGGCTACACTTATTGGTGACTTGCGTGACACCAGCCGCCGCCGCCAACAGGCTAGCGCGCGGGTCCTGGCGCAGCTGCGCAGCCAGCGTGCGTCCGGGGCAATGGCGTGGATGAGCGTGCCACCCGCTGCCAATGACCGCCCGGGTGCGGCGCCCATGTCCAGTATGGCAGCAGCCACGATGATTATGGTTGCGATCTTTATAGACGGGTGGGGCATACAGGGCGAGGTGTGCCCATGGCGGTGCAGTGACGTGAGCCCCACCTCCACGCATGCGATCAGCTGCCCCAGCCAGCACATACGGGGGCACAACGCGACACACACTGCCCAAAAGCGGTGCCTACAGCGCATCTTGAGACAGCACCATGTCTCTATTGTCCGCAATGAGGACGCTAGCGTCTTCAAGGTACCGGGGTATCGGGCGGACACAGTCATTGACCCAGGGTGTCTGCACTTTAGCAGTGCATACCGTAACAAGGGAATAGTGCTAGACACAAGTGTGCGCGCACCCACAGCGAGCTCGTACCTGACAGGCAAAACAAATGCCTCAAAAGGACGGCTATGCTGCTGGGGTGGGGGAGGACGCGAAGGTCAAGCACCACACCGGCACCTTGACGTCATCTTGGGCTTTTGTGCCATTCGTGCAGGAGTCGTACGGACGGCTGGGCAAGCAGACAAGCCTTTTTGTTAAGGAGTTGGCAATGCACTCAGCACTGTGCTCAGGGGGGGGGAAGGCAGATGTGTTACGCAAGGCCGGGTTAGCTAAGCGTCAGATCCACATTGAGCTGAGCATATCGCTGGCGCGGGAGTTGGCGGAGCGCGTCATGGCATACACACGTGGAGCGCGAATGCTGGGCTGTGTTGCGGCGCCGGTATCCAAACTCCTAGGGCACAGCGCAGACTAGGCTGCTGCGTTGACGCAAGCTTTTCGATTGCATAGGCAACCCGGCCTCCCTTGGGCCTTTATAAATACAAGTCCATACGTACACCCTGTTTCAAGCAAAAAAGCGCAGATAATGTTGTACGTGATGGTTGGTATTAGGAGCAGCCAGGCATTCAGGCCAAACACACAGGCCAAACACACAGTTGATTGTTATAGTGACACACGTGCTGCTCATGCAGGCACCGACGATCATACCAGCGAAAACGTCTGTCCGTTGAAAAGCCAGCGCCAAGCAGCGCATTGCAATACCTTGCATCCGCCGACTTTGTGCGATTCGAAACCACAAGTTGGGCAACTGCTGCCATTGTGTGTGATGTGTTGATGACTCGCTTCTAATCCAGCTTCTTGGACTTGCGGCGCACCAGCCGCGCCAGTGATGATATCACAACAAAAGCGATGACCGCCACCGACGCGACGAACGCCCTGTTCTGAGCACACTGCCCATGCTCCAGCACAGAGATGACACTGTCGATGCCTTCCTCGCCCAGCGACCACCTGCAGGTAGCAGCAGTGTGATGGAGGGTGATGTGTTGTGAGGCCAATGCAGCAAGCACACTACAATCACTTGTGTATGTGCCGTGTATTACAACAAAAAGCCTGCTTCAAAGTCAGCAATGCCAGGTCTGCATCTGCACCTGTTTGCAGCCTACATCAAGGCATGTGCTGCCTGAGGCGACCTACAGCAATGCACCGTCAACGTATTTTGGCATGGTGTATGCTTCAGGAAGTACTTTGCACAAGCAATCATGTTGACAACATGCAGGTGTTGTTCTGTCCCACAATCTTGTGCACGCTGCATCTGTACCTCATCATGCTGCTGACTCTTTGACAGCGGGCAAAAAAATTGAGTTAATAGTCTCACCTGCGACAGCTGGATCTCTGTGTGGACAGCACAATGTTGCCATGCGCATCATGCACGTTGAACGTGGCTGTGGCGGCGCACACATCAGCTTTGCTGCCATTGCCATCGCAGCCTTCCTCGCACCCGCCCCAATCAATGCGAGCCGATCCAAAGTTCTGCCACGCGTAGTATGCCTCTGCAACACAACAAGCACAGCATCCATCAACTTAAGGTGGGTGTGACCAATGCAATATTGATCCACAAATTGCCTTCTTTAGGTATTAAAATTGATGCATGTCCAGGGCGTTTAAACCAAGTATCATTATATCTTCTTCGTAAAGGTGTTTTTTATGGGCAATGTAGCGAAATTATTGTACCTTTGAGCCATGGCACAGTCCACGCCAGTACGTTTGCTCAAAAGGTCCCAAGTCCAACCATCGCAAGCACGATTTACCCAATCATTTGGCGATCACACAACACAGAAACATTGACACATTTTTTCAAAAAGCAAGCAGCTCAGGTCGTCGACCTGCCTGTCACGGTGCACATGCTGCAGGTGTTCAATGCTTAAGGCATGAAGCATTACTATATGCGATGGGACAGTGTCGGCAAAAGAACACTGCTTGCCAGCGTCTGCAGGCAGGCAGTGTTTTTAGACGTATGGGCTTCCCACTACCTTAGACCTTACTTGTTTGTTGTGCTTTGTTTTACTCATGCGACAGCACCAGTGGCAACCCCCCTAAACTTGCTGATATCACCTACCTGCCCTGGGGCGGTGCGTGTTCCAGTGGTTGAGCATCGTGCGGCATAGCGTTGTTCCATAGCGCCCTGCGCAGCTGTGTGTGAGGCCAGATGAGGTCACCTCCAATACCTCGCGCTCGGGAGCATGCCTGCAAGCGCAAGAGCGCAGACCGTGACTATGGAATACAAGTGGCAAGTCGGCACAGATATTCAAGCAATCCCTGATGCAGGCATGTGACTCTGACTCGGCATATGCCAACAGCATTGCACACAGAATTTCAGGCACTCCACATATTGAGTCTATTGAGAGTTCCCCCCTTGATACGTCATTATCACTGTACACCGCGGCAGCCGTGATAATCGCCAAGCTTCATGTGGCACATCAGGCTTTTTTGAAATACGTCGATTGCAGCGACATCAATCTTGCAGCAACGCAGGAAAAACAAGCGGTCAATTGTTGGCACACTGTACTGCTCTAGCTCTCTGGCATGCTGATGATGGCAATTTTGCGCAGTGCAGATGACAGCAATCCAGTTCCAGTGACTAGCATCCTTGACACGAGAAAGGATTGTCATGCGTCAGTGACATGACAGCATGGCAGATGGCTTCACCTTTTGGCATTGCCTTCAATCTCCACAATCGCTGGTGCAGGGGGGATGCCAGATATGAGCTCCGCCAGGTGTACGTCTCCGCTGCAAACAGCCAAGCAGTAATGCAAATAAGCACTGATGTAAATGACCACTAGTGCTTCATGACTGTTGAAATGCTTACATCCTACCCTATTACCCAATTGCACTCTGGAAAATTGTGTCAACCGCTGTGGGAACAATCTTGAATTGCGGTGTCAGCAGAACAATGGCTTTGGTATGTAGATTGTCATCAGCTCAATTGTCACCTGCGTATCAAAATGCGATGCATGGCACTAAATGACCCAATGCCAACCATATGTTTTACCTGATGAACATAGTCCCTCTAGGCCTGGTGGCTTCCAAGAGCTGCAGCAAGCGCCTGCGTGCTGCCGGAAAGTGCCCCCAGCTCTCCGCGATTGGGCATGACGTGAACACCTGCAGGTAAAAGTGTCGGGTAACAACAAGATGCACCGTCGTCACAGCTACTTCACACCCCACAGAGTCAAGGCAATGCTTCAGAAGACTGATTGATGTATTACAAGGGACAGATACACACTGCTGTCGTACTGATTGCAATGCTGCAGGGGCTGAAATCACAGTACCGCAAGCGTTGGATTAGGTATGACAATGAGGTGCTGGCCTCACAACAATAGAATGCTATCTCAAAGGATAAGCTTTGCACCTTAAGTGTTGCAAGGCACAATGAAGTCCAGGTTGTGGGTATAGCAAATGTGTCGCACAGATACGGGATGCCACACTGCCAGTGCTAAAATGTGCCGGCAGCACATAGGAGCACATTGCTTACCTGCACTGTGGAGACAATGATGTGGGAATGCAGCTGTGCTGCCCTCAGCTGGCCTTTGAGCCATGCCCACTGCTCCTCTCCAAGCATGTCGCCGCCGTAGTGCCCGCCGATGCACAGCTGGCCCGTTACCAAGCGCCAAGTTGCCTGCAAATAAGAAGCAGAACAGTGTGGCAGCAAATCATTGACGACAAGGTAGGCAAAATATGTGCATACAGTGGAGACAAGTGTCACATGCATGCAGTGAGAGTGCAACGAAACATGACACAGTAGTAGTGCTCGCAAGGTGATTCGGTGTTGACAAACATCTGGTGGCAACAGAAGCAGATGATGCTCTTGGCTTCTGGACAACAATGGGTTTACTGATTGTACGTTTAAGCACCACAAAAACCAGTTCATATATGGTTTGAACTATGTCCAAGGCCCAACAACATCTAACACGGTTTAAAATGTACTACAGAAGTGTGCAATGTGCATTGACATAGCATAATTGAGTAAACCTCTGTGTACCTGCATGGCCGGGAAACCCAGCCAATGTTGAGGTGCAGCAGAAAAGGGTCTCGCTGAGTGCGTGTGTCCAGCAGAATCACCTGATTGACATACACAATAATGATGTGATCAGCAATGAAAATGCAGATGCATGAAAACTGTGCATCAGACATCCCACTGTCAAGAAGCAAAGTATGTTGACACCAACATTTGCGCCATGCGTTCGTTTCTCTCTTCTCAAATGATCCAGACGCCGGGCATTCAACTGTGAAAAGATCACTACAGCCACTAGGCGTACCGTGTTGCGCATTCTGTGATCAACCCTTGAAAGCGCACCCAAATGTGCTGACTGGCGTTTGGCAGAAAACACATTTCAGCATCGAAATTGTTCCATAACCGGCAACTTCTTTCTTTGTAAAATTGTCGCCCTTGCCAGTACGCTTACAGTAGAGTCGCTCCAGCAAATGCACACAATTGCAACTGCTTTAAGAAGGAACATCGCAATTCAACATCTTCCAACTATTTGAGTCAGGTGTTATTGTACAGACAGAAACTAAAAGCAACAGCAACTCCTTACGGCATGGCAGGTTTTTCGTGTGAGAGTACTTCACATTTAGTTGGACTTCACTATTAAAAAAGATTTGCCAAACTGCCACTGTTTCAGTGCGACACTTTAAGGACAGCTCCCAGTCAATAGTCACCACAGTTTTGCTTGGAAGACACATAGCAGCTCACCTTGACTTCGCGCCCTGCGGGCCCCAAAACATGCGAGCTGTAAATGGCATTCTGCTGACGGCGCGGGTCTCCTTTGCTAGCGCCGATGAAGTTCAGAAACTCATCCATCCTCTGCCTGTGCTCAGAGAGCTCGCCGCCAGGCATCATTAACACCGCAAAACACAATCGCAGCAGGTCAGCCAAGTAACTTGCAAAAACCAGAGACTGGCAGCAGCAACTCACGTTCTAGCACAGCACCACTTGTTGTCAAGCGTGTCCTCATGCAGGCAAGCAGCGTTCAAAACGATCACTAAACTTCACAGGGAGGGTGCCAGACAAGACGTATTCATGTACATCAGCAGATGATACAATGAACTCTAGGTGATGATTGCCAACAATTAATCTTGATCAAGCATGTTCATGACATCACGATCTGTCTCACCCCAGTCGTGATCGTCGTAAACGCCCTCCACTTTCACACCAGTGGCCAAAAATTCCTGGTATTGCGGTGCTGCGCTTTGATTTTGATATGCC